>VBSM01003044.1:7570009-7602312 GCA_008086735.1 Cheirogaleus medius
CGCTGGGGGAGGGGGTGGGGCAGCACGGGAGAGGGGCGGGGAGGCCTCCGGGGCTCGGGGCTGGCTGGGGGTGGGCAGCTGGGAGGAGCGGGGCTCCGGGAAGTTACCTCAACCTGCCCTGGGGGATGGGGGAAGCCTTGGGTACCTTGCACCCAACTGTTATGGGCAGAAGGGACTTAGATGTTGTCAGAGTTAGAGGTCCCTTTAAGACTCTACCCCCGCCCCCAACTGTCTGGTTGGAATGGAAAAGTCATCCATTTGACTTCACCAAGCGTAGTACTCCCTTTTTTGTTCCCCAGAGGATCAGAGTAAACCCAGTTTGCTTCTTGTTCCCAAGTCGCCCTCCCCTTCCCCCCTCCCCCAATGTGTAAGTCAGCTCTACTTTAGGTGGTGTGGTACAGAATTGAGAATGACAGGTTGGTTAAAAGGAAGGGACCTGGAGTTAGCCAGGTCTAGGTTTAAATTTGGTTCTGTCACTTAACGCAGCTTTGTAACCTTAGGCAACTTGAGCTTTTCAGCCTCGGTTTACCCAACTGTAATTGGACTCTTAGTTGCGCCTACTTCCTGGGGTAGGTGTGAGGATTAAATGACATATGTGCATATGAAGTACTTGGCCTGGTAGTTACTAGACAGTAAATGTTTTCACCACTGGGGAAAGAGGCACTGGGGGGAGGTAGGGATTTGGTTAATGGTGCCCAGGTGTTGTGTTTTCAGTTGCGTGCCCTTTATATTATCATTACTGCCTCTTAGAACCTTGCTTTTCAAACTGGGCTTTACAGTTGGGCAAGTGTAGAGTCCCGTTTTGGAGGGATTGAGGAAGGTGCTGGCTGGAGGAGGAGAAAGGTGAAGAGATAAGAAAGGTCAGGGAGAATAAGGAGATAAAAAGAGACTCAAATGTGGGTGGAGTATTCTGGCACAAAATAGGGCTGTGGAGCAAAAGCTACACCAGCTGTTTGGAATGAAGAGTATGTTTATTCATCTCGGTCTCCCAAGTGCCAAGTAATGTGGCTGGCTGGCCCATGACAGGAACTCAGTGAAGTCTTCTAGACTGAAAGAAGGGAGAATGGTTTGTGGAGAACTGGATATTTCAAAAGGCAGCTGCATATGCGGGACATAAAGTTGAAGGAACTAATTACATTTGAAGACATGGTTTAACTAGAGATTTCGAATGTGAATTACTTGCACTGCTTTTTTTTTTTTTTTTTTGAGACAGAGTCTCACTCTGTTGCCCCGGCTAGAGTGCCGTGGCATCAGCCTCGCTCACAGCAACCTCAAACTCCTGGGCTCAGGCGATCCTTCTGCCTCAGCCTCCCGAGTAGCTGGGACTACAGGCATGCGCCACCATGCCCGGCTAATTTTTTCTATATTTTAGTTGGCCAATTAATTTCTTTCTATTTTTTAGTAGAGATGAGGTCTCGCTCTTGCTCAGGCTGGTTTCGAACTCCTGAGCTCAAAGGATCCGCCCACCTCGGCCTCCCAGAGAGCTAGGATTACAGGCGTGAGCCACCGCGCCCGGCCACTTGCACTGCTTTTAATGCCCACGAGGGGGAGCAGTGAAACCAAAATTGCTTTTTTCCTCCCTTCAAATATAGGGGCTGTTGAAATTATGTAGATACTCCAACCATTTGCTTGTTCTAAGAACAATGTTTAGAATGTGTTGAGTTTTTTTTTATAATCTTGCCACCTTCTTGTTCCCTTTAGTTGTAACTTTGAAAATATTTCAGTTATTTGTGTTGCATTCTTTTTCGTTACTGTATACAGTTGGCTTTCCATGTCTCTGGGTTCTACATCTGTGGATTCAACCAACCACAGATTGAAAATATTCGGGGGGAAAAATTGCATCTTTACTGAACCTGTGCAGACTTTTTTTCTTGTCATTATTTTCATGAAAACAGTATAACAACTATTTGCATAGTATATACCTTCTATTGGGTATTAGAGATGATTTAAAGTGTATGGGAGAATGTAGGTTATTTGCAGATACTATGCTATTTTATATCAGGGACTTGAGCATCCCAGGATTTTGGTATCCAAGGGAAGTCCTGGAATCAGTCCTCCAGTAGATACTGAGGGACGACTGTGTATCTGCTGTAAAAATGTGTGAAGGGTTCAAATTGGGCATGTACCAGGAGAGAATGTACATACTAGGGTTTTTTTTTTTTGGAGCAGTAAGGCTTGACTGCCTGTAGTATCCGGTCTCATGCCCACATTTCCTTTCCTGAGCCATGTCTGATGCACCCTATTCTGTGGCTGCACTTTAGATAAAAGCAAGCTCTTTGCATAAATCTGTGTATAAGTTGGAAATGAGATTATCTTTTCAAAAGTATAGTTGTCCCTTGGTATCCCTGGGGGATTGGTTCCAGGACCCTTATGGATACAAAAACCTGAGGTTGCTCAAGTCCTTTACAGTTGGCTCTCTCTATTTGCAGATTTTGTGTCCTCAGATAACAGGGGCTGCCTGTATTTAATATATTTTTACCAGTGACTTCATGTAGGCCTGCACTGAAATTCATTTTATAGGAGTTCATTAAGTGCTTAAGCTGTGTCAAGTGACACCAACTTTGTGAATTATAATTTTCACTAATCCTCCTTCCCACTTTTACTCAGATACTGAGGATGCTAGTGAAACTGACCTGGCAAAGCATGATGAAGAAGACTACGTAGAAATGAAGGAACAGTGAGTATGATTTTTGTATTTCTTGAATATAGAAATGACAACAAAATCTTTATACAGGGTGAACATCCTAAATCCAAAAATCTGAAACCTGAAATGCTCCAAAATCCAAAACTTTTTGAGTACCAGCATGACGCTCAAAGGAAATGCTCATTGAAGTGTTTCAGATTTTTGGATTTGGGATGCTCAGCTGGTAAGTATAATATTCTACAATATTATACATATTGTATATACATACATATACATAGAATATATATTATTCTACAAATGTTCTACAATCCAAAAAAATCTGAAACGTTTCTGGTCCCGAGCACTTTAGACAAGGACTATTCAACCTGCTACTCAACCTACACACCTTCTGTGTATGTTTTTGACCGTAGTGCTTCCAAAGACCACATAGATGTGTGCAGTTTTCCCACTTTAAGTTGGTCCCATTTAATAGTATTCCTGTCATAAGACTCTTAATTTTTAATTTTTTAATTAAAAATTTTTTTGAGACAGAGTCTTGGTCTGTTGCTCTGGGTAGAGTACAGTGGTGTGATTATAGCTTGCTGCAGCCTCAAACTCCTAGGCTCAAGTGATCCTCCTGCCTCAGCCTCCCAAGTGGCTGGGAGTGCAGAAGTGCGCCACCACACACAGCTAAATTTTTTCTATTTTTGGTAGAGACGGGGTCTTGCTCTTGTTCAGGCTGGTCTCAGAACTCCTGACCTCAAGCACTCCTCCCACCTCAGACTCACAGAGTGCTAGGATTGATTACAGGCAAGAGCCACTGCTCTGGCCTATTTTTTATTTTTATTTTTATTTTTATTTTTTAAAGATGAGGTCTCACTCTGCCACCCAGTCTGGAATGTAGCCTTGAACTCTTGGACTCAAGTGATCTTCCCACCTCAACCTCCTGAGTAGCTGGGACTGTAGGGGTGTGCCACCATGCCTGGCTAAATAAGACTTTTTTGAGGGTGGGCTGGAAACGACCTTGAGGAAAATGATCACAGGAGAGGAGAGAGAATAAGACCATATAACAGGAGAGAACCTTTTTACCATTTCATTTTTTTAAAAAGATATGAAAACCTGTGTACAGAGAGGGTAAATATTGTCTAGAAGCAGCGGGGTTCTCAGATGGGTGTGCGCTCACTGAACGTCGGCTGCGTGCTAACCAACGTGCTGGGGCCTTGGACAGCTTAGGGAAACCAGGACTGGGAAGCAGGGCTGCTGGCTCTTGGTCCTGTGCTCTGTCCACATTCACACTTGTCCTCCTTGTCTTCAGACAGCCACAGCCAAACACGTCTAGAGAAACGGAAAACCCCACTCACTTTTAGCATATGTGCAGATGGAAGACCGTATAAAATATATTCAGTATGTATTTGTTGAATGTATTTTGAGGATCTTGATTAGACTTTTATAATTCCTTACCTTTAAATTAAATAATTTACATTCCTTTCCTTTTAGGTTCTATCTGTAAATTTTTTATGGCCATCTTCTGGACTCTCATCCTTTTCATGCTTTGGAACCCAAAGGGGTAATTCACCCAAGTCTGAACAGTGCTGAATAAAGAAGGATTCCTTTAATAATTCATATGCTCTACCAGTTTTGTTCCTGAAACTCTGCTTTTTCTTCTCTTTCGAGCAAAAAGCTTGAATTGATTCACCTTGACCCATTTGAGATGTATTTTCACTTACCTGTTCTTCTTCTCATACATGGTTTCCACATGGATCTGACTTTTTTTTTTCCTGTTTACTTCTTCAATCTGTCAGTATTCCCTTTCAAAGACAGACTCAGACTTCAAAGGCACCCTCAATGTGGTGAAAAATCTAATGCCTTGGGTTCCAGATACTTCTGAGCATGGTTTACTCATCCATTCCCTCTCCTGTAAATATGTTTAAGCATTTTGAGGTGACATTTTAATTGATTGTTCCCTCTTAGTATTTGATGATGTAGAAAATAATTTTGATTAAAATTGAAGGCCTTGTGTGATTGAAGGTGGGCATTGAGGGTACATGAGAATCTGCCCTAAAAGCATCAGACCTACATGATTCTCAGATTCTGCCTCCTCCTCCCTCCACCTGTAGAGGTTTCGGTTGTATTTACAGCCCTTATTTGAGCAATCAAAATGTTACCGTGCCTGTATGCTCGCTTTGGCAACACGTATCCCAGAAGTTTATTGTGCCTGTTACGTGTGTAACAGGGTTCTTTTAGGTTGAGAATCCTGTTTTTGTCACTGAAATTGGAGGTGTTTTTCAGGTAGGAGCAAAAATATTGCTGAAATGGGATTTACATGTGGAATCTACCATCAGACAGACTTGCTGGAGTGTATAATTGTCTATAATCCATTAGATGTGAGAAGAAAAAAATAACGTGCCAAGTTCTTTTGCTTTGTGTGTGCTGTATGTTCTCACCCAGCTGGGGGTGCAAATAAGTGCTGCATTTTAACTTTTGTCTCTGAATTACTGTTATTTCTCTGATCCTAAAAGAGCAGTACTTTAAAAAATGACATGAAGGTTTATTGACTTAGTGCTTACACTTTTTGTATAGAAAAACATGCTGAGAGCATAATCTTACTCCTTTGGAATTTTATAATCTAATTGTAGAGTTGATATAAGAGTTGTGTTTAATGCCATTTCTCCATTTTTGTGTGCATATGTGTTGCTTATGCTTCAAAATCCAGAGGACAGTAACATCATACTTTTCAGTTTTTCTTTGTATGTTCTCGCATGTTTATCAGTGTCACTTATTTATTAAAAATCTGTCTTCATAGTTGCAGATTTAGACTGATTCTCGAAAGTTGGGATGACCCAGGAGAATCAACAAAATTAGGATATGATTCAGGGTTATTGTCTCTTTCTGGTCCCTGTAGCTACTGGTATATTTTAAACCAACTAGCTGACTTTAGTTTCCTCTCTCCCCTGAAGGATGTTAATGCCATTCTCAGCAGTTCCTGTGGGTAGATAATTTTGGAATCGAGTATTGAATGTTTTTATCTTTCAGTGTGGCTTTTGTTTTGTTTTTTATAGGATGTATCAGGACAAACTGGCGTCTCTGAAGAGGCAGTTGCAACAACTACAGGAAGGTTGGTGTGTGGTTGAATCTTTTCATTTGAAAATATATTTTTTAATATTACAAACCTTTGAAATCTGTATTTCATTTCTTTGTGGGAGTGATTTAAAATTTGATCTGTCTGATTTTAGTGACCCAGTACACATTTTGCTATCTTTTGCTGTCAGTAAAGTGGTGATTTTCAAACTTTTATTTTTAATTAATTTCCAATATGTATCAAATGTTTTCTTCAAATGAAATCTCATTTGAGACTTTCTATGGAGCATGAATTGAAAATCACTGTGCCTAAAGCTAGATATTTTTAGGAGGGATATTGTTACCAAAGAATAAAGTTTTAACTATCGTTTTTAAACCAAAAGTTAATGAACTGTGGATTATCTACACTGTGTTTTCTCTTTTTTTTGCTTGTTAAATTAAAAGCGGGTTTATCTCATCAAGTGCTGCTGGCTGCTAAAGGCAGTGTGGCATGGGGTGAGTAAGAGCTCAGGCCCTCAAGTTCTATGAGGGGTTTGAATCTTAGTTTCACTACATTCTAATAACGCGACCTTGGGCCAGCCACTTTCTTTCTTAATCAATTTTATGATCTGTGAAATGAAAAAAATAATAGTAGATAAGATTATGCACGAGGAGTGCCTAGCACTGTGTTGGGCACACCATGAGAAATTGGGGACAATTAGCTGCTGCCATTAGCTCTTTGGCTTCATATTGTGGAGTTCCCTCATTAGTGAAATTGCTTTCCTACTAGGTTCTTTTATTGCTTCGGAGTGATCTGCATTGGATGAGCCCCTGGACAAGCATGATCAGGAAATACTTCTCCCTACAAATCGCTCCCCTCATAATTAGCTCCTCTGGCGTAAGAGCAATGGAATGGGTAGAGATTTGGTTAGAATCTATACCTGAGCTATCTAATATTGTCACTAGCTACTTATGGCTGTTTAAATTTCGTTAAATAAAATTAGTGATTCAGTTCCTCAGTTGCACTAGCAATTTCAAGTGCTAAAATAGCCACATGTGGCTAGTGGCTACCATCTGGACAGTGCAAATGTAGTATATTTCCACTGTTGCAGAAAATTTTGCTGGACAATGTTGACCTAGACCTTACTGAAGGAGAATGACCTTTTTCCAGGAAAGGGAGGCCCGTGACTCAGGCTATTGCAACAAGTGATCAGAATCAGTTGGTGTGAATACCTTTCCACTCCCCCTCAGTCCCTAGAGAGTCTTGATGTACTAGGTTGAGGTGGACTCAGAATAGTTCGCAGGTGGTTTCTGCTGTGTGCCTTGGTTGATAACCAGAGTCCAGTTAACTGCCGAGGTGTGGCTTTCCTTGGTTTGTGTTTTCCTTTCATGTTACTAAAGCGGTCACTGTTGGTGCTAGAGAATGATTTTAGAAAACAAAATACAGAATAGATCTTCAAAATAACTTTATTTTTTAAATGCTCAAAATCAGGTACATTACAGGAATATCAGAAGAGAATGAAAAAACTAGATCAGCAGTACAAAGAGAGGATACGAAATGCAGGTAAGGCTCTTTTAAATGCAAATGAATCATTTTCAAACTTTCCACCATTTGCTGATTATTGATGTAATGTGGCCCTAAGAACTATTCTCCAAAACGTATCTCAGATATTCCACTGGAGGAAGAGAGTTCAGGGTAAGATCGACACCAAAGCTGCAGTTATGTAAAATTATTTCATCTTTTCCAGTTGCCAAAGAATGGCGCAGTAATCAGAGGTGTCAGTGGTGACTCCTTGTGGTTAGGTTGTTCTCCCTGGTACCCCAGTGGTTGTCTTGCACCTTCCTGCTCATGCCTTCGTGACTGGGCTAATGGGCAGTCAGAAGTGCTGATGTGGAAAAAGGAGTGTAGGTTGTGTTAGTCCTGTTTCAAGTTTGTTTCAGTATTCTCTGCTGGGGAAGGGATGTCCTCTTGTTATTTCCCCAAAGTACTGTATTATAAGCCTTTAGAGAAAAAGCACACTTCTGATCTGCTATATACAGTAAATGTATTCATTCAACAAAAATTTGTGTGCATCCGCTATATCTAAGCAATATAAAGTCGTGTAACACATTGACTTTAGGAAACTCACTGTTTCATTGACAAGAAATCCACATGTGTCAAGTTAAGGAACAATATGAGTTAAAGAATCATGCAGAAAGTGAGACGTGACACCTGTTGAGAGTGTATAAACATGGATTCCTGAGCTTACAGGAAATCTTTTGTGTGTGTTGAATTTTAAAGCTTGCCATCATCCAGCGTCCTGAGTGCCAGCAGAGTGCTTGCCCTGCAACGGTGGATGTTGGGTTTTAAAATGGTGGCTGGGTGCCTCTCCTTGTGCTGCCGTCCTCTTGTGTTCTGATCCAGTGACTTTCCAACCTTGTATCGATGGAATCCTGGAATCCTTCACTCTCTCCCCCCAGTGAGAAGATGTCCAGTATACACTAACAGATAGAAAAGGATCTGAAGGGTTTGGGGACACTGGGAAAATGGAGACACAGCCATTAACCCTCTGCCCATCCACCCCCTTCTGCCCCCTCCTGTTATCCCCATTCTACTCTGAGTTCCTGTAGCACCTGCTTGGGACATCTTTAAAATACTCAGCCCTCTTCCTAGACTTCCCGTTTAGCAGATAAAGGAGGTGGCATTGTGGAAGGAGAGGGTCTTAGGTTCAGATCCCCTCTCCATCATTTTACATCTGTACCTTTAAGCAGGGTTATTTGCTCTTGAAGTCTCAGTTTCCCCACCTGTAAAGGGGAACACTAATACCTCATGGACTCAGTATAAGATGTAAATAAGGAAAAAAATTGACGTGAGCCATTTTTCTTAAGTTAGAACAGCAGGGTGAGTATTAAGTTGTTTTCATTCTGCTCGCAGGCTCTCAATCCTGTCCTTATGTGTTCTTTCATAAACATTTCTTTCCTCCAGGTAAAAATGCAGAAGAGCTCCTAAATCAGTCACTGCTTCAACTTTAAAAAGCACATTCTGTGCAGAGATAATCCACCTGCTTTAGTAGTATCTGGTGTCTGGCTGCTTTAACTAAAATAACAAGCACCACCTCTAAGTGCTAATTGTCATTTTGAGTTGCCGGTACAGTGTGTGATTTCTCGGAATGGCACAGGACTTCCGCTTTCTGGCCTGTTCATGCGTGGCGTACGTCTGAAACAGTCATAAGAGTGAGGCATGTTGGGCTCGGTGTGCCTGGGCTGCTGTGCCCAGTGAGTCCCAGTGTCAAAGTGGGTAGGGCTTCTGGGGATTAGAAAATGAGTGTGCTTTTTCCTCAATTAATTTGCCCACTCAACAACTGTTAATTGGCATCTGGGCTCTTAATCTGGGGTTCCTGGAACTGTCAAAATTCTATGGAGTGTGCATGAATGTGCATATGTGCTTTTTTTCTGGGGAATGGGTTCATAGAATTTACCAGGTTTGAAAAGGGACCCCTGGTGTAATAGAGGGCGAATAGCACCCCCTGGGGTTATTGGTCTACCAACAATCTTTGTGGACAGAATGTAACAGACCCACTGTCACCTAGAAAAGATCAGAAGCCACAGACCTATTTTGTTCCCAGTACAGGGTTTGCGGAGGGGATTGTAGTCTAGTGCCAATCTAGCGGTAGGGGGAGCTGCTGGGTAAAGTTACTAATCACCTGGTAACACAGTAGGTACTAAGCTGTTGAATACTGTTGGATGGATACTTTAAGGTGTCTGAGGAGAGCTTTATGAGTGAGGAGTCATCAGGAATGGCCTCAGGGAAGGGGCTACATTTGATTAGCAACTTGGAAATGTGATCAGAGAGACCAGAGGGCAACCACTGTGAGCAGAGATTGGTGGCCTGTTAGTGAAGCCCTGGGAGGACTCAGAACTTCTGTCTTCTGGATTCTCTGGGAGTGTCCTTGCTGCACAGAGCCCTTCATACAATGCTTTAAAAACATCAACACCAACTCTGCTTTTGGAGGAATTGCATTGTTTCTTCTTGACCCACCCTGCTGTTTTTAGGCTTGTCGGAGGGTGTGGACTGAGGGATAACTTTTATTTCACTAGGGTAGTTTGGTTGCTGCTGTGCTCGTGTTTTGCCCTTAGGCAGAACTGCCAGAGCAAATCTGTTCAGGGTCAAGTTTTAACTAGACACGTAACTTCTTGCATCCTTTCCTTTCATATATATCAACATTTTGCTGGTGAAAACATTTGCTTTGTGTATTGTGCTTTCAGAAAGCAATTACTGCTTCTAAATGAATGCTAACATCACTGTCTAGAAAGGTGACATAGCCTAGCGAATCTAATTGCACTTTTTTATCTCTTTCAGAACTCTTCCTCCAGCTGGAAGTAAGTACCATGGATCTTTGGGGTTTGTAGGCTCTTCCTGAGACTGGAATCTTGCTTTCCCGATCTGGCGACCTTTCCATCTGTCACCAAATAGATAGTTTGGAAGCCTTCATCACCATTCTGTTAGACTAAAGGACATTTATCTCAATTCAGACATTCTGTCTATTCATTTTCTGATTGGGCATCCTGTGCTTATCACAGAGGATTAAGGAATACTCACCCCTCACTGCTTTCTTGTTGATTTTTATTTCACGTTAAAGCTGTTTGGAAATATGTCTGAATTATAATGACATAATAATTTGATATTGGTCCTCGAAGCAGCCTAATCTCTGAATTGGCTCAACAGTTCTGTTTTACAGCTGAAACTCTCTGGGGCTAGTAAGAAAGATTTTTAAATGTTTCCTTTCATTCCTGGACACCCATGTGCTGCTTCTGTGTCAGGATCGGTGCTACAGTATAGAGATCAGGGCCTGAGTCTTGAATGATGTATTGCTCTCAGGGTGGCTATCGTGTGTGTTTGGCAGGGGGGTACATTTTGCAAAGGTCATGGTTTTTCAGAGCCACGTTATTGGAACCCATTTTAGTTCAGTTCAATGCACGTCATCAGTCATAGCCAAGTGTCACATGGTCCACTCCCACAGCCCTCCGTGGGCCCCCTTGTTTGTCACTTATACAATGGTGAGATTTTAAATGTGGGTGCATGTGCAGTTTTTAT
The DNA here is from genome assembly GCA_008086735.1 of Cheirogaleus medius. NCBI lineage: Eukaryota > Metazoa > Chordata > Mammalia > Primates > Cheirogaleidae > Cheirogaleus > Cheirogaleus medius. The sequence continues at coordinate 7,580,764 of VBSM01003044.1, forward strand.
TTAGTATGCTATTGATGTTTGAGTACTTCAGGGTTCAAGCATTTAATAAATGATCTATAGTAGTTATTTTTTCTTGCTGTAAGTATCAAAAAATGATAGTATCTCATGCCTTCTGGCCTCAGTATCTTATAATTTTGAATATAGATACTTCATCTGGAATCTGTTTCCCTTCGAAGTTGTATCTTTAAAAGGAATTATTTACTATCTTTGAGAAATTTGTTTTTGTTTAATATAAAAGCTGTAAAATGTAAGATGTGGAAAAGAGAAAATACCTGAATAGCAAGTGAGGTATACTCGAAAAACAAGCAAAGGTCATGTGGTTCAATTTTTGTGGTTTTCACTGAAAAACTTGCTCCCAGACACCGTTACTGCAAGTGTGTGTGTGAATGAACCTATATTTCTCATGTTTACAATAAAGGTATTTTCTTGGCTGTTGAGGACAGAGCCAGGCTTCTTTCTGGTTGGAGACCTGGCTCCCAGGCCATGTACTCCTAGCCTGTGTTTCTCTTTTGCTCAGACGGAACAAGTGGAAAGAAATTACATCAAAGAAAAGAAAGCAGCAGTGAAAGAATTTGAAGACAAGAAAGTTGAGCTGAAAGAGAACCTGATTGCTGAGCTAGAAGAAAAGAAGAAAATGATTGAAAATGAAAAGCTAACGATGGAACTGACTGGAGGTATGAAAGCCCCATGGGGTGGGGTCCTGGGAGCCCTGAGGGGGCTGCAGTTACTGCTTACATCTTATATCTCAAGAGCAGAGCAAGGTGAAGGAAAGTGGGCTTTGACCTCACAGATCAGAGTTCCAGCTATACCTTATATTGGCTGTGTGACCTTAGTCAAGCTGCTTACCTTCTCTGAGTCTATTTCCTACACTTTAAAATGGGGCTGATCATACCCTGTCTCACAGGATTGTGGTTAGACATGAGTGCCTAGTACAGTGTCCTGTACATAACAGGGGTTCAATAAATGGTAAATCTTTGGCCAGGCGTGGTGGCTCACACCTGTAATCCTAGCACTCTGGGAGGCCAAGGCGGGAGGATCACTAAGGTCAGGAGTTCGAAACCAGCCTGAGCAAGAGCGAGACCCTGTCTCTACTAAAAATAGAAAGAAATAAATTGGCCAACTAAAAATATATAGAAAAAATTAGCCGGACATGGTGGCACATGCCTGTAGTCCCAACTACTGGGGAGGCTGAGGCAGGAGGATTGCTTGAGCCCAAGAGTTTGAGGTTACTGTGAGCTAGGCTGATGCCATAGCACTCTAGCCTGGATAGAGCAATACTCTATCTCAAAAAAAAAGTAAATAAATAAATAAATAAATGGTAAATCTTTAATAGTAATTGCAAGCTCTGGCTCATGCTCTATTTAATTCTTGGGTCATTTGCTATTTGTGTCTTTGTTATGTTCCCGAATTATTTACCCAACTCCGTCTCTGGTGATGGGAATTCGCTACTTTTCCAGTCTGCTTTAATTACAGAAAAGGTATTGTCTTCCTTTGACCTAGATGTGAGAACAAAGGCTTTTGGCTGTGTCATCTGTGCTATTAGATCTCTTCTGCCAGGTGTTACTGTGAACATTTCAGAAAGACTTGATACGATTCCAACAGTGTAGCTAAACTTAACTGTTTTCCTGTAAAGGTAGTAAAGTTGCATGAGACTCAGCCAATCCCTTCCTAGCCTTCTAGGGGTTAGTAAATCCACATATGGAAACTCAGCAGGTTGCAGGCAAGTTGAAGGGAGAAGCAATATGGGCTGACTCCTCTGTTGCCATCTGCAGACTGATGGATCCTAGAAGGATACAGGGAACTGGCTTGAACTCGATATTTTGGAACTTGGCAAATACTGCAGGGCAAGTCAGCGGTGAGTTTGTCACTTGAATATGGAGGTGGCCTGCCTCTCTGTACACCCCAAAATTTAAGTCATAATTATGTTCAGAAGGTACTGGGGCTCAGGCATGTCTTATTTTAGCTGGGTTTCACAGGAAATGCGTTTTTATGGAAGTTCTTGGGGCTCACTTTGAAATTAAATGTATCTAGTTAAGATATGTTTCCCCCTATATGTGAACCACCCTGGCTCTCTGTTTGACACAGACTCTGGCTCCAATCCCCATGGTACACTGAAGAGAACGTGGTTGTGTCTGAGGTGGAATCTGACTCTTGAAAAATCTCTCCTCTGATAGCTTCCTCATTGAAAGACTTGGCAAAAGGAGCGAGTTCCTTGAAGGCCTCTGAAAGCAGCTCAGTAATATTTTTTTGTGAGATTGGATGCTAAAACAGCAGCTTCAGACAGCACCATCTCGTTCTTGTTGCAGTGCTTTGAGATAGGTAGCACTGTGGGGCCTTGTCTGGTGCCTGCCTGCCTGCCTGCTTTTTGACCTGCACGCCGTTTTCTTTGATGATGGTGGAGCCTGGCATTGATGCCTCATTGCTCTCTGCTAGAGCCACCAGATGTTTGGGAGCCTTCATTAGGCTAGTGGGAAATATTGTCAGTTTATAGCTGCTCCCTTTGCATCTGCAGGGAAGGGTACCATCACCTTACTTGTGATTTGGCATCCTAATTATTAACAAGCGATAGACATTGTTTGGCCAGGCAGTTTTACAGCCAGAATCTTAATGGGGACAGGAGGCATCTTCGGTGACTTGAGGCTGAGCCTGCCAGGGTAGAAAAGACAAATAAATGCGGAGAAATCATCTGTAACGCAGTAGAAATAGATTATAGAAGTACTTAAAGCTAGCCATGGGCATTAAAGGTACCGATGTCCTTCCTCAAGCCGTTTGGTACCCTTGGTATGGAAAGCACTGGCAAGGTAATGATAGAGTGTTGGAAGAAAAGGCACTGGAGCTAGAAGGGTAATTAATTAGCCTTTCCACAGATGGTGCTGCTATGGTGTTGGATTAAAGGCCTGATTTCATTCCTCTAATTGACTTATTTCACCTTTATGGATTGATGCCCAATATTAATGTTGCCCAGCTCTGCCTCAAAAAGATATTTTTTAAAGTCTCCTTCTCTGGTTCAACATGAAGATAATCTGGAAAAACAAAGTAGAACAAGAGGCTGATGAGAAGCGTAGTCCAGATAACCCGTTGGAAACAGGTGCATTTGGCAACCTGCCTGTCCGACCATGGCTTCAAGCATTTACAACTCTCCGTAGGAATTGGCAGGATGTGCTCTTCACCACCCAGACCTCTTGTGGGGAACTTACAGAAACTGGGCTGTGCAGGTGGAAAGGTGTACTATAGATAAAGGAGCTAGAATGAGTTTTAGGTCAGTGCTTCTCCAACTGTTGTGTGTATATGGGTCACCTGGGGATCTTGATAAAATGCAGAGTCTGCATTTCAGGGGGTTGGGGTAGAGGCCAAAACCCTGCGTTTTAACCACCTCCCAGGGCTGCTGGTAGGATCGCACTTCGAATAGTGAGGTTATAGAGAGAAAGAGTGCGAGTTTTCTTTGAGTTGAGGCCAAGATTGTAAGTAACCCAAATAATCATTGAGAACTTAATGAGCTTTAAAATGTGAGGAGCCTTGTCATTTTTTAATGCGTTTTTCCTGTTGTTTTTAGAGCAGCCGCCTTTCCTTTCTTCCAACAGCCCACTAAGTGCCACTTCATTTTTTTCATTAGTTCTTGCTCACCAGGGGCATCTTCCAGCCCTCAGGCCCCTGTGGAAGCTACTCACGACTTCAGGAAAGCCTATGAGTTTCCTTTAGAAGATACTGGATTCCTAGCTGGTACCATGAGTCATTATAGTGTCAAGATAGAAGTCTGTTTCCTGAGCACTTGCATTGGGCTAGGCATTGTATAAAAGCATCAGAGCTCCCTCTGTAGGCTGACAGACCTGGGGTGAGGCCTGGCACTGTCACAGACTTAGTTCTGAGGTAGGGTTTTCTCATTTGGCAAGGAGGTGATAGAACCTACTGGGGGGTGGGGTTGGTGTGGAAGTGAGAGGAGCTGATGCCTATAAGGTGCTTCAAAAAGTGGCTGGTATGTGGAGGAAGCACTCAGGGATTGGTAAATTGTAGCCTCGTTTAGTTACTCAGCTCCCTTTGAGGTATCATTCTGATTTCACGGGACTCTTCTTAGGTTTGCTTCATTTGGGGATACTGTTTGCAGGCTCAGAGAAATGGAACCATTTGCTCAAAGTCCCCCAAATAGATACATAGTGGTTAAGCCAGAGTTCGTCTGACTCCAAGTGTGTTCCAAGTGTATAACCACCACACTCTACTGATTATCTGTAGGTACTATGGATACATGTGATACTAAGTGACTCACAAAATTAGGCTAATGGGTAAGTTTTATGTCCCCAAGGAGATTATGCTCTGACAATTGCAAAGCAGACACAGCTTCCCTGTCTTCCCCAGCATAATGCAGTATGAGAAAGAGGGCCTAAATGAAGGTAAAGATTTGACAGGCTTGTTTTTACTGATTTTTTTTTTTAAAGCATTAAGGTGTATGTAGGAGCAGTGAGTGTCACATAGTACTTAACAGATGTTAATGAGTGGGGGGGGCTGGAAGTCAAGACAAGGAGAAGGGATCCCACACAAATATGTGGGGAAGGGGGGAGAATGGAAGAGGTGGACCTGGATTTTTGGGTAGAGTGAGCTTATCTTCAAGATGTTCTTTCCTGATGCTAACACAGTGGAATCCAGGCCATTTAACATGGTTGAGGGTGCAGAGAGGAAGGCTTGGTTGACTTACTCTTTACATGCCATCCCTTCGTAATGAGCAACTTTATTCCTATCCCGATTTGGCCTCCAAAGACCTGACCTTGATTTTTATCTCAGCCCCCCCAACCCCTAGGCATTCATTTATGGTTGCCACTGCAGCACTGATCTGTGACAATACTGATGCACCCGCCATCCCACTAGGAAGGGGTGTGGGGTGTCCTGGGGATTGCTCTGGGCCTCTCCTCTAGCCATATGTTGCCCTGCCCCTGGTTTGGAGGTCATTGCCACTCTGCTATGGTGCCTACTCTGCATTGGCTTTTCTTATTACCACTTATATCCAGTTTTTTACGGATGCTCCTTTCAATCATTGCAATTAATCTTTTTTTCCCAATAGCTAAACAGGTATGAGCTTGTTTTAATGGTCAAAGTATGTTAAAATGAAGCTTTTACTACACTTGTACACTATAGGCAGGTGAGGTGTTGGAAGTGAATGAATAGGCCAAGGGAAGAACAGAAGAAAAGGCCAACCAGTAAACTGGTAATCATACTTAATTGCAGTAATTAATTTATCAGGAATCTCTCTCTATAGGGACTGTGCTATAATGCCTCTACCTAGCACTGATTCAGCCTGTGCTCCCATTTCTTAGACGGCAGACCCAGTGCTACCTGGGGGTGGGGTGGGGGTTGGGGTTGCCTGTATCTATCAGGTTTCCTGGTGAGTAGAGCAATAGGATTTACACTGTTAAAGGTCGTACTACGAGATGGTTTGGAGAGGCGTTGTTTACCTGGTCCCATTGCTTGTTCAGTGTTTTCTCTCCCAAATCTGATTTAATTGTTTGATATTTGATGAGATTCCACAAATAGTATCCCCACTGGAGCAGACCTATGGAGAGTGCTCTGGATCAGAGAGGCTTTCTGATACAAGTCACTTAGAGGTGTTCTGTGGTTAGTGCACGATGTCTGAGAGAAAGACTACTGAATTCCTGCTCAGGTGTCTTCTCCAGAGTTGTCATACTCTACACTCAGGTCTGAACTTCAGTTCTGGAAGTTTGATTTTATTTTCTTGGCAGGGGGGTGGTGCATGTCAGTGTACCCAGGTTGAGCTGGTTGGGACAGTTACTGGCCAAACTCATAGGGGACTGATATTATAAATTCAGAAAGCCAACTTGTTGCTTACAGTGGGAAATAGAACTTTCCAGAGTCAGACCTAGATGGTCAGGCTATCCCATCCTTCTATGAAAAATGCACCCTAGAGGCCAACTAGGCAACCCTGGCATTGGAGCAAGGTGACTTAAGTGGATACTCTTATTATGTCTATGGGACTGTGGTACTTACGCGTTGATCACCACCTCAAATCACATCTTCCACCTGGGTCACTGGCCAGGCCTGTCCCTGCTGTCTCCTCTTCCCCAGGTGGTGGTTGAGACATGCTGGTAAATTTTAGGGTCTTCTCCAGAGGACCTTCCTTCTGCAGAAACAGTCTTTGGATACAATTCATCAGGTTATTGCTGTGACCAGGCTAATAAAATGGATTGTTTTTCACCATTTTTAAAGAAGAATTTGATTATATTTCCTGATTTGTAAGTGATACAGTTATGATTTTCTGAGTTTAATGGCTGCGATCAGACTTGATATTATTCGCAGATCCTCTGAGCTGCACCTGTACTTGGCTTACTTCCATCATGCAATTGCCCACACGCCCCACTCCCCATCCTTGGTGGCCCGCAGAGCAGGGTGTGCTTAGCTGTTCTCTTTTGTGGACAGAACATTCCATAGTGTGTTTGTGGGCTGTTCTCTTAGGTGGGATGAGCTCCCTTTACACTTTGTTTTCCAAGTTAGATCTGAATGTTGCAAAGCCTCACAGTCGACATCAGTTGCCTTCAAGTCTGTAACTTCTTTTCAGCTGTTCATGGCTTGACTTTTAAAAAAGATCTTTGTATAGTTTTTTCCTGCCTGCAAATATAATAATAAAAACTTACAGTGATTGAACTCTTTTTATGCCAGGCACTGTGCTGAGTAAGCTTCACGTGTATCATCTCATGTAACAGAACACACTGTGAGGGAGATGTTACTGATAGTTCTTTTCTCTAGATGAGGGAACTTGAGACATAGAGCATTTATGTGGCCTTTGGTCACACAGCTACTGCAGGGATTCAGGGCCACGTTTGTGTGACACCCTGGCTCTTAACCATGGTGCTGTGTAAGAGATTTCTTTTCGAAGCCTTCCTCCTTTTCCCAGGGAGGAATGTGTGTGTGTGTCCTCTTTTCTTTTTTCACTTCCAAGTACACCTTTATGAATATTCTATACATCTGTTTTTTACTTTACCTCCTTTCCTTTCATAGGGAAAAATTTTTCAATATTACCCATTTCTTTGCTTAAGAACAGCACGCAGAAACATTTTTTTGACTTTTTACAGTACGTTTATCACATACTCTAAGATCTTACACCCTGCTGTGGTAGAATTCCGTAACGCTGCCCTGCCTGTTCTACTGATGGTGTATGTAATCACAAACAAACTGACTTTATCTCATGACCAGGCTTGACCCCCATCTAGTTCTGCAGAAAACTTTGTGAAGCCCTACTGTGAGTGGAATTCAAATAGGATAATAATAAACAGAGTGGCACTTGATATGGTAGACATTTGTACTGATGCTCTGGTTACTTGGAAAATGGAAGGAGTCTCTGCCATTGGAGGCTGTCACAGAAGGGGGAGTATTGAACTGCATCTCAAAGGATGTCGTGTAGAGAAGTTTGCCAGGCAGAGGACAGGCTGTGCAGAGTCTGAAAGGCTAGTGCCTTTATTTCTGGGTAACAGAATAGCTAAAAGCTTGTGCACAGAGTCAAGGGAGGAAGACCAGAAGTGAGGCTTGTCTTTTATTCTGTAGAGATTGGCAAGCCATTGACATATTTAATAAGAAGAGTGATGTGCACAAAATAATCTGATTTGTGTCTTAGGAATATCACTTGTGGGGTGGGGAGGATGGATGGGATGTGGGAGAGACTCTGACTGTCATGGAGGTAGTTCAGTGAAAACAGAAAGGGTGGACTTGAGGCAGAACTGATGTTTCTGGTAAACTTGATGCCTGGGTGAAGGAAGACAGGTCACAATGACAAATACTTTCCTAGCAGGGAAGGACAAATAGATTTGATGCTCCTGAGATGCAGAGGAAGGAGGTAGCCTTGGGAGGGAAAACAAGGAGAAGAAATGAGTCTGCTTGGAGCATGGAGAGTGTGTGGTGTTGGGTACCGAGTGCCATTCAGAGGGTTGACCGGAAATTGCTTGGGGTACAGCCTGAGGAGTGACAGAACACCAGAGATCATCAGGATCCTTGGAGCAGGCAAGCAAAAAAGGTCTCTGAGGAGGCCAGTAAGCCTCCTTGAGCACCGCGGCGGGGGGAGGTGCGATTCTAAGGCATGGGGAGTCTACAGCAGCGTCAGACTACAGAGAAGAGAAAAGAAAGGAAGAGGCTTTTATTATGAGCCTTCATTGTATCATTTTTGATAGTCAAGTAGCTACAAAAGGTTACAAAAGAAAAAAAGGGTCTGAGTCCGTGAATAAAGACTTAATATGAAAATGTCCACACCGAGGCCAGTGGTCTCTAAGAGAGTCTTTTATACTAGCGGGCTTCAGAACACACACACTCTGTGGGAGCAGCAGGAATTAGTTGACTGAGATGACCCCAAGGTTCCTTACAATCCCAAGAGCCTACAACTCTAGAGCTTCTTGATCTGAAGGAGAGGAAGAATATCTGTAGTTTTTGAGAATGCTTGAGAGACGCCTGCAGGGGTTATGCTGGCTGAAGGGCTGCATTTCTGAGAGGGCTGTGTACCTAGGGTTCTGAATCTTATAAGCCTGGGCGCTTTCTAAAGTGTAATCGGGGCATCTGGCTTGGGCCGTGTATAGACCAAAGATCCCCAATAAGCCAGTTCTGATTGGGTATCTATGGGGTAGATATTCATGCATTATAGAAATTCTTACTGACTTTAAGGGGGAGTTGCATAGATTTACCCATTCCATTCTTGCCACAGATTCTATGGAAGTGAAGCCTATCATGACCAGAAAGTTGCGGAGGCGGCCAAATGATCCTGTCCCCATCCCAGACAAGAGGAGGAAACCTGCTCCTGATATCCATTTGCATCAAGCTTTAATCACTTCTTTCCTTAAGACTGTTGAATCTTTTGCTTATCCATTTGATAGACTGTACATGACCATTGTCCTACAGAAGATAGTAATAATTGATAGGAAAGCATATGTAAAGTATTCACGGGATGGTGGTTGGCCATGGCCATTTTATTATTGAAGTTTGTCCTCAATTGCTACTGCTTTTAGTGGGAGAGATTAATAGAGAATAATTATCTGGAAGGGTACTTTGTGTTGGAAGTTGAACCTGGTTTTAAGACTAACTTCAAGATTCAGGAGCATCTGAAAACTTCATGTGCTTTAATTTTTCCACCTATAATTTTCCACTTTCCAACTGTAAAATGAGGAGAGTAATATCTGCTTTTATGTGCCTCAGTTATCTATGTCCCTAAAATAGTAGATTGCAAACTGTTTTTAAATTAAAGCAAATGATACTTCAGTCAGACATAAAGAAGCCCTTTAATCATAAAAATGTTAACGGGACCGGATACATGGAGAAGTATTGTTTCTATTCCTCTCGAGGAGATAATAAGTAGCTGTTTGCCCAAAATGGTTGTCATTTGTCTACCACCAGGAAAGGGCATAACTTCAGGTCCTTTCACCTCCACAACTGAGGATTTAAGTTACTGGGGAAGATTAAGCTTGCTCTGTGTGTGTGTGTGTGTAAGTCTTCAGATCTTTGGAACAAAAGCACTATATAAATTCATGATAAAATGATGAAATTCTTATTTTACTGTTTCCTGTGGTCTTGCTCTTGTCGTATATACCTAATGAATCTCATTCTACCTTCTCATCATAGCAATTTATAAGGTGATGTGAATTCTTTTATATACCTAACCGAAACACCATTATTGTAAAAACATCATTTAACATAGTCACATTTAGTAAATTCTAAAATACTGGTACCATTTCATTGATTACTCTTTGCTTAGAAACTGTACTTTTCAGACACATTCCTTTAACTCTCAACACCTCAGCTAAACTATTTGTTAACAGATGAACAGATCATGGAGGATCTGAGAACATTAAATAAGGTACAGTTTGATTTTTTGTTTTTTAATTTGAAAGCTCAGGCTTGACATGGTTTTCTGATTCACTTTGTTCATGTTACTTGTTAAATGATGATACTTTTGACACCTGAAGTTGCATCTGAAATGATTTTCTCTAAGATTTTTTTGTTGTTGTTCTTCCTACAGCTTAAGTCACCCAAGAGACCAGGTAAGTGCATGATGTATTGGCATTTGTGCAGTCTTTTCATCATGTTGTTGGAAAAGCATGCGAATAGCTGTCAGGGAATTGTTGCAGTTTTCAAAAATGTTCATCATTTGCCTATAAGTAGTCATCATGAAAACTGAAGGGGACCTTAATTAAGTACACCCAGCCTTGATTTTTTTTTTTTTTTTAAACCCTGCTATGTTATTTTTGTCCTTTTCTTAGGATAGATTGTGAATGAGACATTTGATTCGCTGGTAAAGGTTCCCTTCTGTGTAGGCATCAGGCATAAGGTTTTAAGCACACATCTGTTTTTGAAAATGAAGCCAGAAAGATTTTTTAATATTACTCGATTTTTGGAGTTAAGTCCCAGGGGCAGTACTGCTCCAGTAGCTTTTCATGGCCTGGCTCTGGGAAGGCATTTGCAGGCTGCTTGGAGTCATGGTTTTTAGAAGAGGCTGGCTCGGGTGTTCACATTGTTCCTTCCAGATAGCACTTGAGAGTCTATGGCTAGGTTGCAAACTAGAATTCTAAACTGCTAATGTCTTTTTTTGTTTGTTCGTTGTAAGCACTGTGATTACTCACACATCCCTCTACTCACTGAGTCTTATGGAGGAAAAATAAGATTTTTCTTTCTCTAGATAAAGAGAAAGAAGTGGGGGCCACTGTGGTCCACAGTGATGTCCTGAGCTTCTGAGGCATGATGGGAGGAGGGGGTTATGTGAGTAAGTGCCTGAATTTAGATCATTTGAACACACTGGAGTTCTAGAAATGATTTCATTTCTAAAAGAGATTTTTATAATATTTGCTCTTTTGGGCTTCTGAAGATTTATCAGGCTTTTAGTCCTCCTTTAAGTGACCTGTGCATTTGTACATTTGACCTTCACCTTCCTGAGCCTCAAGGTGTCTCCTCTATTCAGTGAGGTTAATTTGTGCCTTGCATACCTCACAGAGTTGCACTGAGGATCAATTTAGATATAACATACAAGGATTTTGTTGAATTCCTATGCGTTACCACTGTAAGGGCTTGGGCATGCTTATTACCACATTCTGATAGTGTTTCAGTTAAAGCATGTTAACTGGTGGACTCACACATGCTTAGTCATTTAAGTATCTCTGCTTCCTCTAGCATCCCCATCCTCTCCTGAACACTTGCCTGCCACGCCTGCAGAGTCTCCAGCCCAGAGGTTTGAAGCTCGGATAGAAGATGGCAAACTGTACTATGATAAAAGATGGTATGTTTTGGGAAAAACTTGGAAAAAGGACTGGGGCTATCTATAGGTGTTACTTCAGAGCATGGCTGCTGCTTAACTTGCATAGTACTGAAAGTGGAATCCCTTTTAAAAATGTCTAAGCAGTCGTTCGGTGGATACTTCTGTGAGAGCTCTTAAAGCAGCGTTCCCAGAAACGTGTTGTGATCGTGGTTCCCTTCCCTCTCCGTGCTGCTGTCACTGTACTAGAATTTGCAGGTTAATATATTCTGTGGTGCCCCTGCCAACGAGGTGTGTGTTCCCCTCTGCCTCTCTGTGTGTTAAAGTTAATACGTGGGCCGGGCACGGCGGCTCACGCCTGTAATCCTAGCACTCTGGGAGGCCGAGGCGGGAGGATCGTTCGAGGTCAGGAGTTCAAAACCAGCCTGAGCAAGAGCGAGACCCCGTCTCTACTAAAAATAGAAAGAAATTAATTGGCCAACTAAAAATATATAGAAAAAATTAGCTGGGCATGGTGGCACGTGCCTGTAGTCCCAGCTACTTGGGAGGCTGAGGCAGGAGGATCGCTTGAGCCCAGGAGATTGAGGTTGCTGTGAGCTAGGCTGACGCCACGACACTCACTCTAGCCTGGACAACAGAGTGAGACTCTGTCTCTAAATAAGTAAGTAAGTTAGTTAGTTAGTTAATATGTGTTCTTTGGATAAAAGAATTTTGTGGTCAAATCAGTTTGTTGGAAGATCATGTTAATTAAATGGATTTAGGGCCCATTTAATAATAAATGGGTTTCCTCCTTGTAGTACTCTTTGGGTCCCCTGATATGCTAATGTGCACTGTGAATTTCTAAGATGTTATTAGGTGTTTTTTTCTTTGATGCCATACCCTTTTCTCATGCATCATCCTGCTGCAGATATGTTCCAGAAAATGTACCTGGGAGAATTGTAAATTAAAGCATTCCTAGTTTAGATTGAAGTCTGAAACCTTCAGACCACCAGTGATTTTTATTGGAAAGGAAATGGCAAAACAATATGAAAGAACCTTAAAAGCTCATACAGTTCATTCATTCAACAAGCACTTATTGTCTGCTTTGTATTAGGCATTCTGCTAGGTATTAAATCACCCCAGATCCTGCTGCCTTTTCACAGATCTTTTAGTTCTGATATATTTCTTTTTATTCTTTGTCCATTTGCAGGCATTTTCTACTCATTCTAAGTCATAGTGGACACATGGCTCGTTCTGCCTTTCCACTTGGTTAAGTTGAGAATGTTTTTCTTGGCTACTTTATGCTCTTTGTAATGACCATTTATAATGGAATGACCCTTTGAGTTTCAATATCTTTATTTAGCCAAAAGTCCCAAAATTAGGGTAATGGTTACTTTGTATTTTTTGAACTTTCTTAAAGAAAAAACCCAGCATTGTGTTGGTTGCCTTATAATATTGTACTCGTCAAAAACAGTTAGAGATGTAGTCATGCCTGAAATAAATCATTTCCACCTATTAAGTTACATTGAATTAATTACTCACTGGATGCTAGAGGCTTGCTTTATCTATAAGCCTGATCTTAGTGACTTCTGCCTCTGATTTTTCTATTCTTGGGCATTCTTTAAAAAGGTCAGTTAGTTATGGTATCAGAAGATATGACCACTAGGTGGCAGGCCCTAACAGCTCAACACACTGAGAACGACAAAATACGATGAAAAATGTTTCTAATAATGAAAACCAAACAACCTTTAAAGATCAGGCCCACACGTAAGAACCATCTTTGAAAATGATGAGATTTATCACAAGCATTTTTACGGATCTGTGAGTCTTAAAGCCATGTGATATTTCAAATGATGTTCGTTTTGTAATTGCGTTGCTTCAGATCGTCCTCTTTTTAGGCTTACTCCTCAGACTTTATGAGATGTGTCTTGAGGGTGAAAATGTATTAAAATAAAATTCATAGTTTTTTTTTTTTAAGAAAGGATCTTCAGTGCCTGGTGTTTCATAATGTAAACAGAGCAGTCAGGTTTGATGTTTTAGAACTCCTAAGCATTTTGAAGGAATTTTCTTTCACTATCTTTCTCACAGTTCAGCAGAAATTTAAAACATAATGTCTCTGGAAGCACTTTACTTTTTAGTGAATTTAAAGTTGCTTAGTCTGTTGTAAAATATACCTTGAGAATGCTGTTTTCTTCTGCATTCTGTATGTTTTTCTTTTTTGGCCTTGGCAATCAGAGTTCATAATGCAGTCATTGGAAGGTGAGACCCTCCCTTCACGGATGATAAATGAAAGGTGATTCCAGGAGTCCTGGCCGAGGCCTTCACTGGTGCAGAACCAACCTCTCCCTTCTCATGAGGTTTTTGATGTTTGGTTTTTGTATCTTTGCCAGTCCCGAGGCTTCATTTTTCTTTATTCTGCAGCAGACATGGCCTGTGGCTGAGAGGTCACCAAAGTCGCTTTATGCTCTTTCCAGTATTTTGGTGCAGCAGTATTTTTGGCAAAACACGTTTTACTGACTTTCAAATGACTTCAGGCTCTCCATCCTGGTGTGAACACTTACCAAGCTACCTTTCATTTTGAAAGATAAACATCTTCCCTTTGCTTGGGTCTTATATTAAGGCATTTTATGTCATGCTGTAAGTTTGCTTCACATTTTGATTTGGACTAATGACCCCTCTCAAAAAATACTGTGAAAGTAGCTGATATTTTAAAATAATTAAATAACTGATGGTGCTGGTGGACTGTGTTTTCTCTCCTCACTTGAAATCTGGACCTGCTAATGTGAATCAGAAATGAAGTCACCAGCTTGCTCAAGTAGATTTAACCCTACAGTTGATACAAAAGACTATTACTTCAAAACAGTGAATATTTACAACTAGAATTGGGACTCCTAGAGGTTCCGTAGCTGTAACATCGCTTTGTTTTTTGAGAAATGAAGCATTACTATCAGGATCTTCCATAGGATACAAAATTAATTCTCCTCCCTCCTTGCCCTACTTTTGGGCCCACCTTCTCAAGAAATTGCTTTCTTCCAAAATAGTACAGTAGTGGTAATAATTCTAGTTTGTTGGATTTAATAGTAGAAGCGCAAAGCTTTAAGAGCTTAACTATAGAGATTCCCAGGTCAGAATATCCATTAGTAATAAAGTCAATTTGATATTTAGGCCTGTTTAAAGTGTTTTTTTCAGCAGCTGAGTTGTAGCTTATAAAATGGGTTGATTGGCATAAAAAAAAGAGATAATGGACATTTTTATTAATTTTCCTCAATTGATGTTGCTTCTTAACACATTTTATATCTAAATATATTTTGAATTCTTTTCTCCCCTTTTATTCTTTAGAAATTAAAAAGTAAATTTTTAAGATTGCCATATACCTTAAAACCCCTCCATGTGAACACTTTAATTTCTGAGGACTTATCTTTTCAGAGAATTCAAATAATTTAATAGATTTGATATCCAGGCATAATGGTTCCCCAAGACCATTGTGTGGTATGTGAGAATCCCCTGAAGGTCTCAGAGACTGGTTCGGGAGGGACCTGGGGACCAGTTGGTTTAAAGTTGGCTGCTTTGGGAAGCACCCTGGCCAGCTCTTCTGTGGAACAAATGGGGACCAATGGTGGACATTCACACCACACTGTTTGGTGACCCCAGAGGAGGTAGATCTGGGATGTAGTCAGATGCCCAAGTCCCAAAACCATTTCTCAGAGGTAATAGACCAGATTGCGTTGTTTATTCCTGGTGTTCACTTTTAAGCCTGTCAAATATGTTGGGTTTGGTTTCTAAGTACAACTAAAGGAAAATACATACATCTTGTGAGAATTGTTTGGATAGTCTTTCAGAGTCAATGGTTTTTCTTTACAGACCTTTGTGACATTAAGTTTTTTTTTTACCTCCTGTTTGTCATTTAGGTATTTTCTAATACCATTACTTATGACAATACTATTTACTTTTTAATGTAACACCTATTTATTCTTTAAAAAGGAAGCTATACAGTAAAAGAAATACCATTCTTAATTTACATTTTTATAAAATTTTAATATATATTTACTGATTTGTGTGTGTGTGTGTGTATGTGATACACAGGAAACGTGTTTATTTTATTACAAACCCAGGAACATTGTGAACATAGTATTTTCCCCTCCACTTAACAGTATATTGAGCATGTTTCTACACTAGTAATAAACTTCTGTACCCCACCCATGACCTTACTTTATTAAAGTGTTTAGAATGACTTGAGGCTAGTTGTATTTTGTTTTGTGTTTTTGTCTCTTTAATAACTCACAATCCCTATAGAACAACTGTGAGTGTTCTTCTCCCTCTGTATTTTTATTTTAACTATTACTCAAGACTTTACATAGGACAGTTAGCTTAGACGCAAGAGAGAGACCAAGGGAAGTGTTAGAGTGTTGCCATGAACTAATTTAGCCGCCTCATGCATTGTATAATTTGGACCTTGTAATATTACATGTTTAGCATAATGAAGGTCCCTGACCCATTTTACCAACTAACGCATGGCCAAAAGTAACTTCAAAACTTGGGCCTAAACCAATCTCAGTATTCTAATTGCATTGAAAATTCAATTTCCTTTACCAGTATTTTCAGGAAGTAAATTGACTTGGAAACCTGAATTTTCAGCTCCCTAAGTAGCAGGGTTAAAGAGCACTTGGAACCTAGATTGAAAAAAGCTCATTGTGGAATTGAAGTATATGCTTTACTATGATATCTTGGCAGTAGGTTACTTCATTATACCAACAAAACAGAGTCGTCTTTCCCTAGAGAAATAATAGTAATAAGATGCAGTGCTTTGCTGAGAGATGTGTTTTGGTGGAATTTACATGAGTTTATGAGTCTGTTTAGCTGAGTCCAGTTAGATAGATCTCTGCAGCCAAATGAACCAAAGGTTATGTTCTTGACTGAGCTGGGGCTGGCCCAGGGACGGGCTGCTAGCCGCAGCTCAGCTGGTGTTTCCAACTCTTGTGATCCAGCAGCTGCTGCTGCATCCTGTGGCAGCTGCTATTGTCCCATTTGGGCTTTGGCCCTGGCATGTTCACTTTGGTCCTTAGCCTTGTCCCTGTACTTCTAGAAGTTAGCAGTGGCCATGCACTACAGGCCAAGAGAGTGGATGCAGGAGTTGGAAAGGGAGTGTCTGTCTTATCTCCTCCAATCACAGGAGCTTCCCCCTTGTCCAGGTCAAATTGGATACCCTTTGGTGTACATCTTGACACTTGGAACTTCTCCTGATTAGCACAACCAGGTGTGATTATTTAATGTTCTTTGTCCCCACTGTATTTGAAGTTCTGTGATAGCAGGGACCTTGTGGCCTTGTTCACTGCCTGCCTTCAACCTCCAGCATAATCAGTGGTACACAGTAAGTGCTTAGTGAGTATTTTTTAATGAGTGACTGAAGTCAGGGCTGAATTCAGCCTGCCTTCTTGTTGGTGATGTATTTGAACAAACAGAAAATGAACAACAACGGTTGTTTAAGCCTATCTGTTTTGTCCATCCAACCTTCAATGTTTTGGGGTGGGGCCAGCAAGTGGGAACAGAAGTTTTACTTTACTTTTTGGACTGGGTCATATAGTCCAAATAAATAGGAAACTCATTTGGTTTTCTAAGCCTTCCCCCAGCCTCCCTCCCCTTTCTCCTCTGCAGAGGGACCAAGGAATATAAGATTATATCCAGAGGAAGATTAGGAGGTCATCTAATCCAGTCCAGGGATGGAAGCCTTTAAATTAAACCCTCTGAAATCCAGGCTCTTCCTCAAATATAAATTATTAAGACTTCTTTAATTATAGTTTCTGTTGTGGGGTTTTGTTTTTTTTTTTTTCCTTTTTCCTTCCTTCCTCCCTGTCGTCTTTTTTTAAATTTGTGCCTTGGTTTTGGCAGGTACCAC
The DNA here is from genome assembly GCA_008086735.1 of Cheirogaleus medius. Taxonomy (NCBI): domain Eukaryota; kingdom Metazoa; phylum Chordata; class Mammalia; order Primates; family Cheirogaleidae; genus Cheirogaleus; species Cheirogaleus medius. The sequence continues at coordinate 7,597,857 of VBSM01003044.1, forward strand.
AAGAGCCAAGCCATCTATCTGGAGTCAAAGGACAACCAGAAACTGAGCTGTGTGATTAGCTCTGTCGGAGCCAATGAGGTAGGAACTGCACTCTCTCACCCTTAAGAAAGCAAAATGTACTCTTTGAAGTGTTGAAAATATGACTAACCTGAAATGAAAGTGCCACAAAGGAAGTACAGTGGAATCATGTCTTATATGTGGGTTACAGTCTAAAGTCAGCATTTTCAGGCAGAAATTGCATGTAGTCAAAATGACCCTTGAAAATCCCTTACGTTTGCTTGACTATAATGTGTGCAGATTTGTATATTCCTTGTGGTCTTTGTGAACTCCCCATACAGTAAATGAACAGGGAAACCACTGAACTACACTACAGCAAAGAACAAAAGGCAAGTCTCTGTGATACCTGTACATTCAAATCCTGCTTCTTTTTAAGGTAACTGTCTTCTGAGCATGGAGCTTGCCTGTGGCGCATACTCCGTCTTTGTTATTTTTCTAGAACTTTCCTACATACCAATAGATTTGTTTCTTGCTGCAAGGATTTAATGAGGCACCTGGCTTAGGATCTAGCACCCAGCAAATGCTTGCTACGTGGGTGCTGGCCTGATCCGACCCACATGCTACTCCTAGCTTGCTGTCTTTACTGATGTGTCCCATTGTGCCTCTGAATGTTGTGCTGCCAGCCTCATGCCCTTAGATGTTGGTCTCCTTGAGTCACTCCTGCAGGATGGGGTCAGCTCAGAGGGTTACACCTGAGGAGGATGTGACTGCCTTGTGAGTTCTTCAAGTGGCCCTTCCTTAGAATCATGTCCACAATGTGTGACTTGTATTGTTAGTGGATAACGTTTAAAACTTTAATAGCTGGATTGGCTTGATCTTTTATCAGTCCACAAATGTCTGCAAAGAAATTGATTTTTCCGTGTCTACCCTCTGTAACTTATTTGTGCCAATGCACGGTAAATCTAATGAAACTGGATTACGAAATAACTTAAGCCTCTTCTATTCTCCCAGCTTCCTGAATTGAAAATGCCATAATATGTGACTAGTTTGCAAAATGATTGTTTACTTAGAAGTTAGGGAGAGCCTTCCTCTGGGTAAATGAATGTCATTCTTCTCTGGGCTCAGGTTCTTGTGAGTCACCTCCAACCAAGTCAAAACCAGAACAGGGAATCTAATAGAGAGACCTACTGTTCTTCAGCCAGGCAGTGTTGTGACTTCATGATAGAACATTTTCTACCTGGCTGTGTGGATTACTGCACAAAGCACATGTGGCCTCCTAGTACCTAAACCTAACTTCAGACCCAGTGCATTGTTTACCTCTGTGACACCTCAAGATTTTCCAGAAAAATAGAAATGCAAGTTACATTTTTTTCTCTCTCTCTGTTGAATATTATCACCATTTGACATAATAGAGTGTCGGTGAGATCTGACAAGGAAACTGACACTGAGACATGTCTCCTGGAGAAGAGAAGCCTCAGTGTGTTGGGGGCATGCAACTTTGGTAATGAGGAAACACTTCTCATTTCTTGAAAGTGTTCTGCTCGTTTTTCAGACCAAATTCTAAGTGGCACTGGAGCTACTTGGCTTTAGCATTACTCAGCTCTGAGCAGGTTTGGTAGGTGGGTCTGAACATGTTGGTGACTCCCCGATTTAGCCCTCCTTGGCATTAGTTTTCAGTTCAGAATGGTTCTGCAGGGTCCTTTAGAGGCTTAGCTTTATGTGAGATCTTTAACTTTTTATTTTTAAACCAGTGTATTTGACTTTAAAGTCTCTCTATTGCTAAATGACATGAAAGAAATTGAGATGAAACTGAGAATAAGCTTTTTTAAAACCTGAAAATGGAGTTAGGGAAGGAGGAGATATGTCTGTAAACTTGTATATATGGGTGAGATGCAGGACTTTAAAAAAAAAAAAAAAAAAAGCCAGGCTTTTGCCTTCATTTAATTGCATAGAAAGAAAGACAGAAGAGTCAGGGGTTGGTTTAATAGAGAAGAGCGAGAGGCTTTGATGTCAGGCGCCAGAATTGACTTCGGGGACAAGTGATTCAGCCTTGCTGAGCTTTGGTTTTCTCTTCTATAGAATGGGGCCAATGACAGTACTCACTTCATAGGGCTGTTCAGAGGGTGAAAAGGCTGAGTTTGATCAGCACAATGTCTGGCACACAGTAAGAGCTCGGGGGTGTCAGGCGACTGGCGGCAGCTCTCCTTCCTGTCTCCAGCTGCAGGATGCCACTTACTGAGTGTACCTGTCAGCCCTGGCAGTCCACATGTGAGAAATCTGATCCCATCTGTGGGAGAGGGATATGGGAGGGAGGGACAGTTGTGAGCTCTTCAGCCTTCTTATGATTATAATTTGTCTCTTGCTCACTCATGGGCATCTTTTTTATTGTTATTTTTTTTCCTTCTTTTTCTGTTACAACCATTACCCTTTGTTGCCAAGAAATCAGAGTATTGAAAGGTTATATAATATGGGAGTCCCTTGGGGCAAGGAAAATATTTCCAAATATGATTGAAAGTTTAGGTTCACGAATACATGTCTCTTGAGTGTGATAATGCTGTAATCAAACCAAATTTGGGAGTCTTTTGAAGATCAGGGCAAAAATGGAACCCAAGATCACTGTGCTTTCCATTTTGTGATCAGAGGTGTGAGCAAGATGGCCAGGAGAAATGAGTTCAAGGCTCATGCCTGTTTCCTACACCAGAGGCATACCTTTAGGATGGTCAAGGAGATCTTTGTGATGTCTCTGGAGGTTGAGATAGTTCATTTAAGCAAGAGGTTGCCAGTTTTCTGTCCACATCTAACTCATGAAAATATTCTGATGTTCTAGGAGATTTGCTCTTCAGTATTTCTTAGCCTCTCCCATCTTGTTCCCTTTCTTCTTTCCTGCAGATCTGGGTGAGGAAGACAAGTGACAGCACCAAGATGAGGATCTACTTGGGCCAGCTTCAGCGTGGGCTCTTTGTGATCCGCCGGCGGTCAGCAGCTTGACTTTCTACAGTGTTCTTCTTCCCGCGACCCTTTTCCTGGAGTGGTTTTTATTTTTGTTTTGTTTTGTTTTCTTTTTTAATAGAAAATTTTTAACTTACTGGGAATGGCTACCTGGCTTTGGAAATGAGAACAGTCATTTCTGCCTTGACTTCTTCCAGACATCAGTCACCATGGGACTGTTTTACTTTCAGGAGTATTGAGAGTTTGATTTACTTTCGTTTTATATCTTTATTTTTTGCTTATACTATGTCTTTTTGGGTTTTTTTTTTGTTTTTTTTTTTTAAGACTGCTTTGAGTTTGAAGGGACAGTTCTTTCTATTAATTATCTTTAGGTCTTTCTACCATGGAGAAGAACAGGAAGGGATACACTCTAGAGGGCATTTTCATGATTTGAATCTGATTAGTGGATCAGGTTGCTATTTCCCTTGTCGAGCCCAATTCACTATTTCCCCAGAAGCTTGGGGCAGAGGTCCTAGCAGAAGTAGATTCTCTTGGCTCTCAGCCTTCTCCGCGGAGTAAATGCCTTGTGTTAACATCTGGCACATGCCATCCGTTCCACGGCTGAAGGATGGAAAAATTTGCCTGGGAGACTGTATGCACTGAAGTAATGGGTTGGGGGGACCTTTCATGTTCATAATGTGTTAAAGTTAACATATTTTAAATGTTATTGAATGCAAGGGATTTATTCAAACACATTTGTCTTAGCTCAAGCAGGAACAAGAAGTGGTCATTTCAGAAGTTTTCATTTGTAATTCCTTTCTTGCCCCTGTTCCCAAGTAAATAGAAGTGGTATGTACCACAGGCTGATGATCTGGGCAATCTCTTGTAGGGAGGGAGGTGAGATTGATAGTGCAATAATCAGTGATCTATAACCTCTCATGCATAATTCAGGTTTCACTCTCATTGCTGATGCCGTTGTCACACATTGGCCCTTCCAAACCTGTGGAACCTCATTGTCAGGCCGCGGGCACCCACAGCCTCCTGGGAGATCGGGCCCAGGTGGAAGATAAGGAAAGCTCTGTTGTAGCTGCCGCTGAACCTGCACTCTCTCTAATGGGTCCTGATGAAACAACTTTCCCTATGTTCCCTGTTCCCTCCCCTCATGCCCATTTGTGGAGAAGTGATTGATTGGGTGAGAGGTAATGGGGTTTTCTGTACTCCAGTGGCCATCTTGAGATGTTTAAAGAAATTGCAGGTAGAGCAACTGTTGGCGTCTCTGTAGGCAACTAGTAGACCTTATACATCCTAGGAAATTTTTGTAAGTAATTCCCTTGGTCTCAAGTGATTCTCTTTCTGTTGTCTCTTGATGTACATACCCCAAAGCAAGGTGGGATGCTGCAGTGACGAGTAAATCACCTTCTCCTAATTTCTGGCTTCCACAGAGACCAAACCTTACTGACTCAGAGTAAAGACTTGTACAGATAGATTTTTGTTTTAACTTATAATCCCTTTTTTCCTCTTTTTTTTTTTT
>VBSM01003044.1:7602412-7620219 GCA_008086735.1 Cheirogaleus medius
TTCTGAGAGGTGAATGTAAAATGTAAAAAGTATAGGTTGTTTTTTTTTTTAATAACAATAAACTTTCAAACAGAAAACCAGCATGTAGTCTATATCGTATCCATTGACTTCATAAATGATTGAAATTTTTTTAAGTTTCAGTCCATTGATTTTGGGGAAAGGATGTTGGAGAAGAAGGGGTGTTCTAGACATTTGCTTGTTATCAGTGGAGAGTAAGATACAGAATGATGTCAGAAAGGCTAACACTTAATTTTGTAAAGAGCAGTCTAGGGCTAGAGGAACTTATTTTCTTTTTTAGAGACAGGGTCTCACTCTGTCACCCAGATTGGAGTGCAGTGGTGTCATCATAGCTCACTGCAGCCTCAGACTCCTGGGCTTAAGTGAACCTTCTGCCTCAGCCTCCTGGTTAAGGTGTGCATCACCACAACCAGCTAATTTTTTTATTTTTTGTAGAGATAGAGTCTTGCTATGTTGCCCGTGCTGGTCTTGAACTTCTGGCCTCAAGTGATGGCCTCCCAAAATGCTAGGATTACAGGTGTGAGCCACCACATCTGGCCCAGACTAGGGCTGTTGACCCTTAAATGTTGTGCAGTCTCTTGTTGGAGATGATAAAAGTAATTTAAAAATTGAGTAAATAAAATTGATTTTAGGTGGAAAAAACTTAGAAGTAAACTCATGATTGAGGATATTGTTCATTTGGTACAGATTAAGGAGGATATTGTTCTTGGTACTTGAGATCAGTGCATTCTTAATAAAAAAATGATGGTACTTGTCCTGTTCCCTGGGCTCAACTGACAAGGCTGCTTGCTGCCACAGGTAACTGACCTGACATGCCTGTGACCCAGTTGTGGCATACCATTGGGAAGGACTGCTTTATGCTTTATGTAATGGAGAGAGAGAGTTCCTATTTCTAAAAAATGTTTTGTAACATAACACTCATACAGAAAAGAGCGCACATTTTAATTATTGAAGTTTCTCAAAGTGAAGGCATCTATAACTAGCATCCAGATGGAGAAATAACATTACTAGAGGCCACAAGCCCCTTAGGCTTCCTTCCAGCTACTACGACTGACTAATTTTCTCTATTTTAACCTTAACCTTCAAGCTCTTGAGCTGCTGGATCCTTCCATAGTTGTTCTAGAAGAGCCAGGTACCTGGTATAGGGACTGACCAGGGAGTCTAAAGGCTGGCAGCAAAGGATGTGGCTAAACAGGGACAGGAAAAACAAGTTCAGGTCAACCCTCTTACCCTCCCATTTGTTGCCAGGACAAATGGGGCTTGCCCTTGATGTAATAGAATCTACCTTTTCTTGAATACTTCATGTATGCCGGGCACTGGAAACCCCCGCGCAAGAAGCATCTTCTCATTTAGTCCTTGCAGTAATCTGGGAAAGAGTACAAATACTCCCACATTTAAGGCTGGTGTATTAATATAATTAATCCAAGCCTTGACTTAATTCTTTGAAACCCAGAGCTCAGCACTAGGCCTAGTACATAATAAATACTCTGTGTTAGTTGGCAAGTGATGTTAGTGTAAGATGACATGCAAAGAAAGGTAAACTGGTTAGTATCAGTTCATATTCCAGGCGCTGTGCCCTTCACTTGGGTTCTGCTTTGATAGTCATACACCTCTAAGGAGAGTACACTGTTGCTCTCACCAGTTTTTAAAGAAGGAAACAGACTCTTGGACTTATAGGACGTGGTTCTGTAATTTTTCCAAGGTCGCAGAGAGATGACAGATCTTTCCAATTCTAAGCCAAGTTTCCCATAACCACTACACTGTGCAGTGCCTTCCCTCCTCGCTTTGTTAAAATTACACTCAACATTTCCACCTTTCTTCTTCAGTGCTTCCCTGGGAGGTTTCTTTTTTCTCTTCGTCTGCTTTCCTTCATCTTACATGCACGTACTCCTGGAGTAAATGGTAGAAGTAAAAGCACTGTTATTTGCTAGGATCCTTTCCCCTGTGGATTTCTCCCTTGGCAATATAGTTGAATTACAGTGACCAGCCAAGAGGTTGCTTTCTGTTGATACTACATGAGTATAACCCTCCTGAAAAGGAAGGGACCACTTAGAATGGAAACGGTTAATTGGTCTTGTTGGAAGCTATCTGATGAGAAGCCTGAGAGCCTTTGGAGGAAAACATGTATCTGTATTTTTTCAAATCGCTTTCGTCCTCCCTGCCTTTCTCTTCTACAGAGTAGGAGCCATTGAACTGGTTTCTAAAAATGTCGATCAGGAGCTGGACATTCTACATCTTGGTGCTCTTTGATGTCTGTGGGCCTTTTCATGTCACATCCTCCTGTGGAGGCTGTGTCACGGAAGAATACCCCAGTTCCATGTCACCTGCTTCGAACCGTCTGCTCAGTTCCAATCAGTGACCTGCTTAACAACCAAACCTGGAGTTTGCAGTCTTTGAGCAGAGGCAGGATGAAACCAATTTTTGGTCTCTCTCACTCTCCTTAGAGGCACTCCAAGCCCCATGCTTGGTAAGGCTAAGCACCTCTCCTGCCTTTAAAAAGAATGCACTAGATGGAATGAACTAGAAACATACACCATTTCACTCTCTGGACATATTATTATAGTGAGGAACACATTAGCTTTAGGAGCTTGGTGTTTACCGATTATTAAGACAAAAAGATATATTTAGAAGGATCCCTAAGGGAGAAAGGTAGATATAAGATATCTAGATGCTTAATCCCTTAACTCATTTTCTCTAATCTGCGTTTGCTCAATTCCCTGAAAGATACAGATCTCTAAGATAGCATGTACTTTACTGATATGGGAAGACCAATAACCAGAATCTTAAAGATTTCTCTCCTGTTTTGCAGAAGTTGGAGACTCAGCGTGTTCAGTTTTACTGTAGGCTGATGCTCGAATCTGTCAGTATCACCTCTCTCTGTGCCGATGTTATAGATCAGTGCCTGTAGGGAACAAGCAGATACTGAAGGCAGAAGGACTGTACAGGTTAGCAAACCCCCTGCAGGTAATCAAGAATCATCTTTATCTCACCACTGATTCTTTTAATAAATATTTGAGCACTTAATGAGACGCAGTGTGGCACTGTGGCTAAGAACAAATGCTTTGCAATCAGGAATTGAATCTGGCTTTGCGGCCTAACTAGCATGATATGACCTTGGGCAACTTAATTTCACTGAACCTCAGTTTCCTCATCTGTTACATATCTACTTAGGTGTTTTTGAGGATTCTAACAATACTAACAGTACACATAGGGCACCTACTATGTACGAAGTATTCTACACATATTAACTCATTGAATCCTCATAACAACCCTATGTAGTAGGTACTATTATAATCCTTATTTTATACTTGAGAAAATTGAGAAAGAATGGTTAAGAATGTTGCCCAGGCTGGAATGCAGTGATTATTCACAGGCATGATCATAGCATTTTACAGCCTTGAACTCCTGGCCTCAAGCTATCCTCTTGCCTCAGCCTCCTGAGTAGCTGGGACTACAGGCAATACATCTTTGTTGTTTCTTGTTCTTGTTTTCGTTATTATCGGAGCAAAGTGTCCCCACCACAGAATGAGTCCCTCAGGAAATTCACTCTCATCCCAGATAAGACAGGGAAGGCATGGTCATCTTTGATCACTCACCTGCAGCCAGTTATTTGGGATGTTTTTTCTTCTACTTGAAATATTAAATAATCGTGAGCTTGGGGAATGCATTAGTCATTGCATTCAATTCAATTAACACTGAATTTGATTGCATGTTAGGTAGTGTTCTAGGCTCTTTTGCGGGACTCAGAGAAATGTAGGCAGGCCTTGAGCAGTGTCCATGGCCAGGGATGGGAATTCTGTACAGAGGAAACGGTTTGAGCAAAAAGACAAAGGTGGGCAAGTATAGGGCATGTTTATTTTTTATTTTATTTTATTTTTTGAGACAGGGTCTCTGTCGCCTAGGCTGGAGTGCAGTGGTGCAATCATAGCTCTCTGCAGCCTCAAACTCCTGGGCTCACGGGATCCTCCCACATCATCATCCCAAAGCTGTGGGATTACAGGTGTAAGCCACAGTGCCCAGCTTTGGGGGCATGTTTAAAAAGTCAAATACGAATGTGTGTTCAACAATGTATCACAAGCTGTGAACTCTAAAATGAGTTTGCATCCCAGCCAGTATCTTTTTGTCCTTTCACATCTTGGATTCACCTTCCTTTTCCTTTCTGCGTCTCCTTTCTTCTCCCTTTTCCCGGCCCACTCTACTCGCTCCTGCACCCATTTCTATCGCCAGTGCGCCGGTGCGGTGGCTCGTGGCCATCCCGCAGTGACGCTTTCCAATTTCACACTTACATGCTCCTGAAAGTATTCGTAAACTAACTCATATGTAAAACCAATAAAGGGCAACGGCACACATTCCTGTTAGACAGTAATTTTGTTTGACTCCCTTTCTTTTACTTTGATCACTTCTCTCAAACATGGTGCTTTGACCTTACCAGAAGTGGAAGCTTACATTAGTCCAAGCATGGGAGACGGGGGCTCTGTAAGCTTATTAGGAATGAACGAGGGCTCGCACTTACGAAGCTCTTACTATGTGCCTGGGTGAGTGCGAAGTACTTTTCATACATTATCTTATTTAAGTCACACATGTGACATATGTCTTAATGACTCCTATTTTATAGATGATGAAGTTGAGGCTCAGAGGAGGGAAGGGAGTGTTCACCCCTGCACCACATTCGTACATCTGTTCCCATTGGCTTTCCCATCCTAATATAGACTGCCAAAGCAGAAAGAACCCGCAGTTGTCATCTGAGCCAACTGCCTCTGTTTTTCACATCTGGAAACTGATACCAAGAAGGCATCAGCTGACTAAGGGTAGAACAGGAGCTAGAACTCAGGTCTTGCAACTCTCAATCCAACAATATAAACGGGAAAAAAATTCCACTTGTGAGACGCAATGGCAGGGGCTTGAGCCTTGGGTTTGAATTTGGGTTTGTAACCTCTGCAGCTTACAAGCTGTGTGACCTTAGGCAAAGCCCATAACCTCTCTGAACTCCAGTGTCCTCACCTAGAAAGTGGGAAGAATAATATTGAGGTTTGTTGTCAGGGCCATGCAATGCAAACAGCACTATAACTGTCATGCTTCAAACAAGCCGTAGGTCACTTGAGTGCTTTATAAGATGTAACCCACCCTGACAGCTGCCCATGCCCAGTGGCCATGGTTATCTCGGATCACCTATCCCAACTCTTGCCCCATCTGCTTAGGTGCCATCATGCCTTGAGGCTAAGCCCAGCACAACCTTCCAAGGGTTCCGCACCTTGGGAAAGACAACAGAAGCTACTAATCACAAACTTTGACAAATTCAAGACAAGCAGACATCCAGACATCTGTTCTACATCTTATTAACCTTCTCACTAGAGAAGAAATTGAATTGCTGCCCCCCGTCACCTGGGTGTGTTATGAAACCCACTGGAATGTGAGCCGGGGGGGACAGGGACTAGGTCTTTTTTTTGTTTTTTCTTCCTCCTAGAGACTAGTACACTGCAGGTGTCCATTAAATGCTTGCTGGATAAATGAATGGTTGCTACTGCTTCATCATTTCTCATTGTAGCATATTAGTCTCTTTCTAAAATCAAAGCAATATGTGTGGAGTCCAGAAAGTCAAAGTGTCCTGCAAAGTTGTTCACAAAATATACTAGTCTCTTGCTCTCCCTTTCATTCCTCCCTCCCAGAGATCATTTTACCTCTTTTGGCTGATTATTTTGGTATTTAACATCTATCTCTAAATAGTCTACGTATTATTAAAGCTAGATATTTTGGCCATAGGTATTATCTATTAAATTCTCACTGTGGAAGTCATCTCTTACTCTCCCAATGTAGCTATTTCATAATTTTCATTAGGTCAGTATTCAGTGTTTATGTTGTTATGACTGTGTAAACGCTAGTGGCAGCTGGGCTGTGTTGTGAACTATGATTGCTTTATCTTTCCTCGTCAGTTCCTCTCCCCACCAGGAGTTAATAATTGTCTTGTTTTTTCTTCTCTTTTTGTTGTTTGCTTAGTTTTCTATGTTCTTATTATTAATTCAACTTGAAGTCCTTCACCATGTGTCCAAATTCCCCCTTATTCTGATGCACTGCGTATTCTATCAGTTTTGTCACCCTGAAAAATCCTCCTCCCTGGGGACCCTGGCCTCCATGCTGGACTGCTTGTCCCCCTGGCCTAACACATAGCTGTCACTCTGGAGTCCCCCTTCATCACCAAAGGTCCCCTAATCCTTTGGACTTGGATTGTCTCCTTGTTACTCTGCTTTACTCTCCCATTTTGGTAAAGCCCATCTTCCATTGACTTCCCAGCAAGATTGAAAAAGGCCTCCATTCTGTTCTTTTATTTTGTTGATAGTTTGGCTGGTAGAATTACCTTTTTTAATTCCCCAAATTTAGTCCCGTACATATAATCCAGAATTAAAAAGATGTTAAGTTGCTTAGCACTTAAACTAAATTTCAACCAGCACCCACCATCCCTTCCTTCACATCTACTTAGAGAGGTTTCTCATGCTGCTAATTTATTATTCTCAGCTTTCTCCCCTGTCCGTCTTAAGATTCAGGGGTGTGTGTGTATGTTTTTAATCTGCTTTCCAGCTACTAAAATTTGGTTGTTTCCTCTCTCCAATGCTCTCCATTCTGGCAAGTTTAGCTTGAGAATCATTTTCCTTCAAGGTTTGGAAGACATTGTTTATTGCTTTCTAGCTTCCAGTGTTGCTCTTGAGAAGGCTGAAGCCATTCTGATTATTGATTCTTTGATCCGACTTTTTAACATCTCTGGAAGCTTGCAGGATTCTCAGTGTTTTGAAATACCATGATGATGTACCTTGATGTGGGCCCATTGAGTGGCTAAGCAGTTATGGGGTTTTTCAAATCTGGAAGCTTATGCCCTTGTATTCTGGAAACAACAAATGCATGTATATTTCGTGGATGTGGTAGCCAGCCTCCAAGGTGGCCCCCAGTGATCCTTACTTCCTGGTGGTCACATCTTTTTGTAGTCTACTCTCATATTGGACCAAGGTTGATCTTTGTGACCAATAGCCTACAGCAAAAGTGGTAGTGTGTCCTTTCTGAGATTGGGGCGTAAAAGCTTCTTTCTTGAATCACTTGCTTTGGGAGACGCTGACCAACATGTCAAGCAGCCCCATGGGAGGCTCACATGGCAAGGAACCGAGGCCTTCTGCCAATATCCAGCTAGTAACTTGAGGCATCTTGTCAATAGCCATATGAGTGAGTCACTTTGGAAGCCAATCCTTTAGCCTTAGTCGAACCTTCAGAGGAGACCACAACCACTGCCGACAGCTTGACTGCAACCTCACGGGAGACCCTGAGCCAGAACTACCCAACTAAGCCGCTCCCAGATTCCTGACCCTCAGAAACTGTAAGATAATACATGTTTGTTATTATAAGCTGCTGAGTAATTGGACAAATTTTTTGTGCAGCAGTAGACAACTAATGTAATGGATGATTATGTTTTCTGTGTTCTTGCATTCAAGAATTTCTGTTACTTGGATTGTAGAGTTCCTGTAAAAGTCTTCACATTTTCTTCTGTCTCCTATTTTCTGTTTCTTTGTCTTTTTCTCTATGTTCTAGAAGATTTCCTAAGCTTGATTTTCTCACCTTTCTGCTGAATTTTACTTTTGCTCTTGCATTAAAAAAAATTTTTTTTAATAGCTGATTTTGTCATTTGATTTTATCGTCTCTTCTTTTTAAAAAATAGTGTCCTATTCTGGAGTTTTTTAATTCAGAGATTCTTTATTTTATCCTCTCTAAAGAAGCAACCTCCAGTATTTTACCAGGTTAGGATCCGGGCAGTTTCGCTGCATGGAGTAGGGAGGAAGGGATGTGACAACCTCTTAAACTGAGCTTCAATCTGCCCCCCTGCCTTCACCTCTGTTTCTAGTGCTACCTGGTACTGCTAATTTATGATTGTTTTCTCCACTGTCAGCTTAAGATTCAATTGTGTTTTTTAAATTTACATTCAACTTCTACAGTTTTTTTCCTCTCCAAATCTTTCCATTCTGATGGGTTTGACTGTTTTAAAAAAATTTTTTTTAATGTTTGTTGTAGTAGGATTATGGAAAAAAGGAAAACAGTTATATGTATTTAACCAACACTCTTTGCATCAACTGTTAATGCCTCACCTTCCCTGACCTCTCTTTGGGACCTTCTGTGACTCGTACATCCTCTTGCACATCAAGACAATGGAGGGGACATTGGCTGTCTCGCAGTCACTATGGTTCTGAGGTCATGGTCTATGAATAACTGTAGTGGGAACATTAGTAGGTCATTTCCAAATAATCAGTACATCCTTACCTATTGCAAAGCTGCTGGTTTGTGCCTGAAGTTATGTCAATGGCCATTAACTGCAGACTTTGACTTCAGAGCTGAGTGGTCACGATGTAAGAAAAGGAATTTACATACACGCACCTTGAAGGTCCAAATGTGTGTATATCACACAATGCCTGTGGATTTATATGCACATGTGTACAATACATACGTCTCAAAAATGAGCCTCTTATCAAACAAAACCCACCTTTGGACTGTGGGTGAATTGAGAAGCACGAAAAATGTTTAGCCTAAAGTATATTTAAATATTCATGACATCTTCAAAGCAAAGCTGCTGGGAAGACTAAGCCACCTGAAACACAGCTGTGACAGTACAATGAGGCATCTTAAAAAATCACACTCTTATGTAGGGCTGGGAAGAATATTCAGAGGTGACTGAGTCCAGCCCCCTGCTGCCACTGTAATAAAAACTGTGTTGGATTTGTCGTGTCTGATATTAATGTGATTAGATTAATATTTAGAAAGTATCTTGCCAGCTTTAAGATAAGTACGTTTTGGGTTATATAACTTATTTGGGGTTACAAATTCAATTTGTTTGCTATTTATCCTTCCTCATGTGTTACGTTTTAGGGATGGCAGTTATGTGGCACACTCATCAGTATTCTCTCCCTTTGTACCCATGACAGACATTACTAATTAATTATGGTCCTCATTCTCTGTAGGCCCAGATGTGAAATCTCAGCATCCTTTTCCATACGGTGTTCCTGGCAGCCACTGAGAATTGTCTGGAAAGTGGGGAGCACACCAGATGAAACACAGAAGCCATTTCTGGTTGGGTCTTTTATCATCACCTTCAGTTGAACATGCTCCGGTTCATACTGCCTTACCCAGAACTAGGCATGGTCCTTCTAGAACTGACTAGAGTAGAATTTGGGATATTGTGCCTACAGTTGCCTTAGTAACTTTGTTTTTGTTTTGGTAACCCACATCCCATTGTTGTCCTGAGTTTCCATTTAAATTTCAAAAGTTTGAGTACTTGTACACTTGGTTTCTTGAATTGAATAACACACTTTACATTTATCCTAATGCATGTCATGATCTTTTTATTCCAAACCAATGGTCAGCAAATCATGACCCACAGGCCAAATTCATCCCACCACCTGTTTCTGTAAATAAAGTTTTATTGGAACACAGCCACACCTCTGACTTTATGCATTGTCTATGACTGCTTTTGCACTACTGGGGCAGAGTAGAATAGTTGTAACAGAGACTGGCCCACAAAGCTGAGGATATTTGGTATCTGGCCCTTTCCAGAAAAATTGTCCTGAACTGGTTCTAAATTATCACGCACGCCTCTTTTGGCTCTCAGCTTTATCCAGTATTTTCTCCAGGTATTATACATTCACCTCTTTTACTAACCCACTTAATTATACTTACTTCCAGCCTACTTTTCTCCATTATACTCACAGGGTTCTCCTGAGCAATGTTAAGTACCCTGTTGCCATTCAGATATGCTGATAATAACACTCCTGATTATTTGTTGAACACTTGTTATAGTCCAGGCTGTGCCAAGAGCCCTACGTAAATTAAGTGAACAAAAGTAAGTGAATTGCTTGACATTGTGCCTGGCATAGGGTAAGTACCCAATTATTATTTTTAATTTTTACAAAAGCTCCATGAAGAGATAGGTATTATTAAACAAAGAGTTTAAGTAACTTACCCAGGGAAGCCAAGCTGGTAAATGGCAGAACTAGATTCTAACTCAATTTGGACTGATTTTAAAACTTGCAGTCTTTCCGTTAAAACTTGTTGTCTTTTTCTACTATATTTTCCTGACTTACCAGTCTAGTAATCTGTCAAATAATTATAATAAGCATGATATAAATATATAATATATATATACATATCTATATCTATCTTTGGTGTGTATGTGTGTGGTGTCGTATATTATCTCAGATCCTTCTGTAGATATTGTTCCTGAGGCTGAGAGAATGTCATACAACTAGTAAGCTGTTGGTATAATTCAAAATATTTTATACCACACTGCTATGATAAACAACCCTGTTATGTGACTGAGATGACATAGATTCTGCAGTTTCTATAATATATACATTTGTCGAGCACCCACCCTATGCCAGGTACTGTGCTCAATCCATACTATATTTTTTTCTACTGTAGTCCCCCCTTTTCCATGGTTTTGCTTTCTATGGCTTCAATTACCTATAGTCTGAAAATATTAAATGGAAAATTCCAGAAATAAACCATAAGTTTTAAATTGTGCACTATTTTGATGAAATAGCATGATGGAGTAGCATGGTGAAATCTCAGGCCATCCTCCTCCTCCTAGCTCGGGAAGTGAATCATCTCTCCTTTTTTTCCCCCCTGAGGCAGAGTCTCACTCGGTTGCCCAAGGCTAGAGTGCCGTGGCATCAGCCTAGCTCACAGCAACCTCAAACTCCTGGGCTCAGGTGATCCACCTGCCTCAGCCTCCTGAGTAGCTGGGACTACAAGCATGCGCCACCATGCCCGGCTAATTTTTTCTGTGTATTTTAGTTGGCCAATTAATTTATTTCTATTTTTAGTAGAGATGGGGTCTCGCTCTTGCTCAGGCTGATCTCAAACTCCTGAGCTCAAACGATCCGCCCGCCTCGGCCTCCCAGAGTGCTAGAATTACAGGCGTGAGTCACCGTGCCTGGCCTTGAATCATCTCTTTATCCTGAGTATCCACGCTGTAGACATTACCCACCCATTAGTCACTTAGTAGCCATCTCAGTTATCAAAATATAACTGTCAAGATATTGCAGTGCTTGTGTTCAAGTAACCCTTATTTAATAACGGCCCCCGAAGTGCTAGAGTAGTTGGCATGTTGCTATAATTGTTTTATTTTATTATTAGTTGTTAACCTCTTACTGTGCTTAGTTTATAAATTAAACTTTATCATAGGTTGTGTGTGTGTGTGTGTGTGTGTGTGTGTTTAGGAAAAACATAGTATACATATAGGGTTTAGTACTATGCAAGGTTGCAGGCATATACTGGGGGGTCTTGGGATGTATTCCTCCTCGGATAAAGGGGGCCCATTGTATAGTGAATATCTTTTCTGAGTGCTCACAAACTAATTGTCTAATGTTTGTTTTTTCATTCAGTGTAGCTGGTAACAGATGTTTGAGGCTGCATTCTCAACTCTCCCAATGAATTTGAAATCATAGATGTTTTTGTACCTCAGTTTTCCCATCTGTGAAGTGGGAAATAGAATACCTGTTTTTACATCTTCTAATTCTGTGAGAGAAACAAGAGGTTTTGTGTTAAAACAAAGGTTGCTAAGTGGCAATCTGTGGGTAGGATCCAACCCAGAGATTTTTTATTTTTATTTTTTGGCTTACACAGTGACTATTTTAAGAAATTGAATTAATTTAAAAAGTTTAGAATTGAGAAATTTTGGAGCTTGTTCTTGAGCAATTAGATAACCTTGCAAGACTGGACTTGGTATCTTACATGGACGCAGTGTACTGGTACTTATAGAAAGCTTCTTTGGGGGCACACTCCCCTGCTAACTTCTCTTCATCATGCCTATTGTCTCTCCCACACTGAAGCCATGTCAGTTGCTATTTAAAATGTCCTATTTTAGTCATTTACTTTACCCTCTGGTCTTCGTAGACATTTGAATTTGAACTTCCACATTCAATCAGGAGAGATTTCAGCTGGGCATAAGAAAGACCATTATCAACAAGATGAAATGTGCTTTGTAGCCCTTTGAACTGAATTGATGGAAAACCTCAACTCCCTGATTCTGTATTTTAAAGGAACTTATCTTTAAATCAGAACAGGACATTTAAAGTAAGAATAAATGAAAGAAAAGCTGTTTTTAAAAACATGCACATATAACAGTATAGACTGTGATGCCATCCTGCTTATTAAGGGCAAAATGTTAGCTCTATAAGGCTGTGGAGGAGTCTTGTACGATACAAATTCCAGCTGGGCTCTCTGAGAAGTCCATGGGTACCTTGGACAGCGCTCCCACCCCCGCCAATTCTTTTGGCGTTTGGTCTTCTGCAAAGGAAATACTTCATTTGGCTTACTCTCTTAAAGTCCAACTAGCTCTGGATTCTTATTTTTAAAATGGTTGTCACTCCTCTAAAGGGAACTAGAAAATGAAAGAATGGATAATTCTGTCAAAACGTTAGTTCTTCAGGACATTTTAATTACTTCCTTTATGTCCTTTTTTGGTCTATTTACTGCCTATTTTCAAGGACTGAATGGTGGCAGAGGTTTATTTCTTCTTCCTGAAAGCAACAAGGCGTTTGCTCTTTGCTTTCTGCATTGCTGTATTAACAGTGCCTGGTCCATCATGAGTGGTCAATAATGCTCATAGAATGCATGCTCACTCTCCTATGGTGATATTTACAATTGTTCATCTCAGGCACAAAAAGCATAGTGCTAATGGGAAAGGAGTAGAGCATTTAATCCCTTTTTGGAAAATGTTTTTTTGTTTGGGTTCTCTGAAATAGGCTGTGTGTATTTCCCACTGCCAGCTTGGTTCACAAGGGGAATGAGTAAAACCAGAGAATCAGGTCCAGCAATCTCCCCCACTCTTAACACACTCATGCAATTCAAAGTGTATTTCCCCCAAAATGCTTGGCTCATATCATGCACCAAAGTCATTCCTTGAGTCTAGGACCTTGACCAAGCTTCACGTTTCACAATCATTCTTTGGCAGCAAAGCAAACAGCAGTTAGATCTTGTGGGGCCAGAGCAGAAATCTCCTTTCCCCAACCACACCACTCCATATTAATGTCATTTCTCCTTTGAGCTCTTAGCACTTGGTCTCTGTACTGCTCACTTGGCAGGTAATGGTGCCCATGTCTTGTTTTGTTATTTAAATCTGGTGTTTAACCTTTCCTTTATGGTATCCTTATCTCCCTACTGGATCATATGCAAATTGAGTGTAAGAAAAGTAGACATTAGCATGGTTTCTTGTGCTTAGTAAGTCTGTTTCTTAGGTTGGGTTACCCCAAAAACATGGACACAGTCTGGGTCCAGTGAGTTGATTTGGAGGGTGATCCCATGTAACTCAGTGAGGGAGTAGGAAAGTGAGGCAGGCAAAAGAAGGACAGAAAGAGATGTGATGATAGAGAGTGAGTGTCCCCTGTGGGGAATTGGGCACAGTCCTGCTGGGGACCTTTTAAGATAGACACACAGTCATGCATTGCTTAATGATGGGGACACATTCTGAGAAATGCGCTGTTAGATGATTTTGCTGTTGTGTGAACATCACCAAGCGTACTTACACCAACTTAGGTCCACTACGCACCTAGGCTATATGAAGTATCCTGCTCCTACGTTACAAACCTGTACAGCATGTCGCTGTACTGAACACTGTAGGCAGCTGTAACACAATGGTAAGTATTTGTGTATCAAACATATCTAAATATAGAAAAGATCCAGTAAAAATATGGCATTATAATCTTATGGGACCACCGTTGTGTATGCAGTCCATCATTGACTAAAACGTTATGCAGCAGATGACATAGTGCAAGCCATGTGTGTAATTCTAAATTTTCTAGTAGCCACTTTAAAAAGTAAAAAGATGAAATTAAATGTAATGTATTTTATTTAGCCCAGTATATACAAAATATTATCACTTCAGTGTGTAATCAATGTAAACATTGAGATATTTTACATTATTTTTTTCCATACCAAGTCTCTGAGATCTGAGACTTTATTTTACACTTGTCAATTTGGACTAGCCACATTTCAAGTGCTCAGTAGCCACATGTGGTTGATGACAACCATATTGACCAATTCCTGTTTATAATTGGTTGAGTGTCACTCTTGGGAACATTATCTCCTGGGCAATTCTAGCCCACCCTGTGGCCAGGGAACATCCCCAGGTAGAGAGACATGGGAACCTATAACCATGTGCTGGAAATGTCTACTGGTGACCTTCTGGGATATGGGCAGGGCACCCACAGTTTCTGCTATAACCTGAAATAATTATATGCTGGTTGACTGAAAAATCTCTGAATTTCTGCCATGGCAGCTTTTCACCTTAGTTTTGGTCTCAGCATTAAGGACTGCCATACATGATTGTGCAGGTTAAGCACTCTGTAACATTAAGGACTGCTGTATACGATTGTGCACGTTAAGCATTATGTAACATTAAGGACTGCCGTACGTGATTGTGCAGTTAAGCACTATGTAACTCTAGGCAGCACCACTCACATGGGAGTCCTAGACTGCAATATGCATGGCATCCCTAAAGTTATGCAGTGCCCAACCTGTACTACTCCTCCCCTGAGGGTGGTCAGCCTCTTACCTTTTGACTATTACTATGCTCATCACTTTGGGGAAAGAATAAAGGATTGTTAGAACAGACATATTCACTTGGGCTTAACTACAATATTCTGTCTTTTAAGGGTCACTACCATTTTAAGCACCTGACACCATTTCCTTGCAAGCCAGCATCATGAGTAATCAGCAGAAGCCAGCACCTCCAGGGCTCTGCAATCACTCTGAAGGAGTGAGCTTCACGCCTGCTGCTAATTTTAGCTTGCAGTCTGCAAAGGGTATCAATGAGTCTTTTTGCCAAGCACCCTTGCAGACATGGCTTGGCAGTGTCTTCCTAGGCTGGAGCTAGGAGCTTGGTAAAAGCAATGTCTGTGGTCCAGAGTTTCCTCCCCAAGAGTAGACTTCCGCTCTCCCCCTGTTTAAGACCCTCTGTCTCCACTGGGCTTCCTTACCATGGTGTTTGGGCCGTGAGACTCGATAAACTCTAAATGCCTAAGTTTAGTCGTACAGTCACATGGGGCTCTGAGTTGACTTCATTCCTGTTTCATTTGTTCCTCTGTGGTATGTGACAAGACATGCAAGTAAAATTAAATTGATGTAATTGATCGCATCTGGAAAAAAATATTCAAAGCACTTTGCATTAAGGAAGTCATAGGATCAATTGAATACAGAATGGGAAAGCAACTCAGAAATTATTCCAACCATTTCCTGTTCTGGATGATGAGTTGGAGAATCTGAGAGGTCAAGGAGCTTGTTCAGTGGGGGGTTAGTGGCAGAGGACTAGCATCCTCTATGTAAGAGACTATGTTTTATTTACCTCCCCAATACATTGTGTCTAGCCCATGGTTAGCATTCAACAAATGTTTGTGGAATTAATTGATGCATTTTTGTAATATCCAAGGTTACCTAGAGGCCAAAACCATAATTTTTTCGTATATTATATTGCATACGTTTGTATGCTTTTGCAAATCGGGCATCCATTGCCCTTCCTGCTTATAGTATATCCCTCCTCCAAGCTGGGGGGATGCATGTGATCCAATTACAGCCAATCAGAGCATTCCATTCCCCTAGTCACAGTGATTGTCAATCGTGACATGTGATTCAAGTGAGACCAATCAAAGCCAGTGAGACTCAGTTCTAGGACTTTGTTTTGGTCGTGTTGTCACCAACAGGGGAGAGCCAGCCTGAGAATGCAGCCAACACAGAACAAAGCCGAGCTGAGAGCTGGAGAGGGCAAGGTCAAGTTTTAGTGATGGCATTTGACCACCAATATTCAGGTGTATCTGAAGCCAGTGTCTATCCCTGAACTTTTTAGTTATGTGATCTGATAACGCCCTCTTTTAAAAAAAACAAAACAAGTTTTTATCATTTGTATCTGAAACCAAATGATAGTAAACTAGCTTTGAAGCACCAATGAAACAGCCTACAGGTTAGTTTAATTCCTTCAACATCTCCTGTTTGGATGTTCACCCTCCCTTGAGCTCAGAGAAGGTTCTCCCTCTTTAGCCTGAGGGGGTAA
Organism: Cheirogaleus medius; assembly: GCA_008086735.1. Lineage (NCBI taxonomy): Eukaryota > Metazoa > Chordata > Mammalia > Primates > Cheirogaleidae > Cheirogaleus > Cheirogaleus medius. The sequence goes on from VBSM01003044.1 coordinate 7,618,500, forward strand.
ACTTCGATTAGCCTAAACCTAATGTAGTGATTTTATTCTCTTTGCCAATGATTGCTTTAGGCATGAACATGTGATGCAACTCTTGTGAATGAGACCTAGATAGAATGTGCTGCGTGGATTCTGGGATAGGTTTTCTTCTTGCGTACAAAGAGGAAAACTGCCCTTTTCTGCCACATGGCTGTGTGAGGATGTGATGTCTGGATCTGCAGCAGTCAGCTTGAGACCATGAAGCCCAGTCCGAAGCTAAAAGCCAGCATACCAGGGTGGTAAAGCAGAGAGAGGCAAAAGGCCTGGGTACTTGAGGGCATCACTAAACTGCTGAACTTCATTATTTCTGGGCTTTTAAAATTTTGAGATGCTATTATTTTTTTAAGTCACTTTAAATTTGAGATTCAGTTACTTGCAGATTTCCTTTGGAATCCTCTGACTCTCTAAAATCTAGTTTGAGGACTAGCTGAAAGGCTAACTTTTTAACTATAAAAAGTTTTCTTAACCTTGGCGCTACTGATAATTTGGGTGGTAATTCTTTATTGTGGAAGGCTGTCATGTGCATGTAGGAATTTAGCAGCATTCCTGGCCTCTACTCACTAGATGCCAGTAGTACCCTGCCCCCAGTTGTGAAAACCAAAATCGTCTCCGGACATTGCCAGTGTCCCTTGGAGTGGGGGGTGAGGGGAAAATTGTCTCTAATTGAGAACCACTAACCTAGAATTACTTACTTCCCAACTACTTTAGAAAAAATAAGGTTACTATGTCGTGATGGTTCATTTTATGTGTTAAGTTGTCTGGGCTAAGGGATGCCCAGATAGCTGTAAAACATTGTTTCTGATTGTTTCTGCGAGGTTGCTTCTGGAGGAGATTAGCATTTGAGTCAGTAGAATGAGTAAAGAAGATTGCCTTCCCCAACGTGAGCGTTCACCATCCAACCTGTTGAGGGTTCAACTAGGACAAAAAGGCTGAGGAAGGCTGAATTTGCTCTCTGTTTGATCTGGAACATCATCTTCTCCCGTCCTCAGATATCAGCACTTCTGGTTTTTAGGCCTTCAGACTGAAACTGAATTATACCACCAGCTTTCCTGGTTTTCCAGCTTGCAGACGGCAGATTGTGGGACTTCTTGGGCTGCATAATCACATGGCCAATTCCTATAATAAACATTTATGTTATATATATGTTATATAGATATTTTTGTGTACACATACAGATATTAATATATGTATATCCTATTGGTTTTGTTTCTCTGGAGAACTCTGACTAATATATATTGCTGGAACAGTTTTGAGGTGTCTTTAAAAGCAAATGAGTTATGGAAAATGACAAGAGTTGGAGAGGCTGTGAAGACATTGAAACCCTGCATTGCTGGTGGGAATAACAGTGGCGTAGCTTTTGTGGAAAACAGTTTGATCACTCTTCAAGAAGATAGACTAATGGCCAAGAAACATGAAAAAATGCTCTACATCTTTAATCATCAGGGAAATGCAAATCGAAACTGCAATGAGATATCATTTATCTCCAATGAGAATGGCCTTTATAAAAAAGTCCCAAAACAATAAATGTTGGCATGGATGTGGAGACATAGGAACACTCACACACTGCTGGCGGGACTGCAAACTAGTACAACCTCTGTGGAAAGTAATATGGAGCTACCTCAGAGAGCTATAAGTAGAACTACAATTTGATCCAGCAATCCCATTACTGGGCATCTACCCAAAAGAACAAAAG
>VBSM01003044.1:7670108-7680777 GCA_008086735.1 Cheirogaleus medius
GTGGCTCTACAACCATCACTCTTCTCTTCTGCCTTTGGAAGACACCCTTTCCAGAGGGTGCTGGGAAGGCATCCAGACTCCAAGCTTGCAAACAGTGCCACTTGCAAAGTCAGACTCCAAACCTACCCTCGCTGGTGCAGGACATCAGCGTCTTTATGGGTATGTTGTTGTGTGTGGAAGGAGAGTGGAGTTTTGCACCATGTTTAATTTCATCTGGGCAGCACGTTCCTTGCGGAGCTCAATTTTCTTCCCTTGAAAATGGAGAGGAACAAACCTCCCCACTGCTCCCTAAATTTCTTTCGGGACAATTACCATTCAATGTGCAGAATTCTCCATCTGAAAGGGGAAGGCAGGGAGAACAGAGTGATTGCTCCTAGCTGGAGCACAGAACCAGGCTTATTAGGAAATGGAGCAAACTGATGTGGCTCTTATGAGTGTGGGGTCCTGCTGTGTGAATATTCATGGGGTTGGGAAAATCAATGAAGGAGCAAACAGTTATAATTAAAACATACTAACAACAAAAGTCACTATGCCCTTTTGAAACGTGCTTTGCTAATAGCTTTTGGTAAGTGAGATTTAATATAATTTTTAATATTTATTGATCATTTCTGATTACAAAATCATAGATTTAGAAATGTTGCAAAATACAGAAAAGGGTCAAAAAGGGCAGTCACCTCAAATCCCACCAACCAGATGAAATCACAGTCAACATTTTAGAGTATTGCTTTTTCCTATGACCCTTAACTTGATGAGATCATTCAATTTGGGGTCTATATTTTTTTCACTTAATATTATGTCATGGATATTTCACAATATCATTAAAAAATCTTTTAAAATCAGGGGCAGACAGTGTAGTGGTAAAGAGTTTTGTCTCCAACATAGGGAGATGGGGTTGGAATCCCAGCCCCGCACCTGCCAGCTGTGATCACCGGACCCAGTTCATACTCAGTTAGGACTCAATTCATACATGCCTCTGAGACAAGAATCCCCTAGGAACATTTGGTAATAGGTGGAGACATTTTGAGTTGTCACAACTGGGTGGGGTGGGAGGAGACTGCTACTGGCATCTGGTGTATGGGGGCCAGAGATACTGCCAAATATCCTATAATGCACAGGGCAGAGCCTACAACCCCCACAGCAAAGAATTATCTGAGCCAAAATGTCAAATCTCTGAAGCCAACCCTGACTTAACTTCTCCGAGCCTCAGTTTCCCCATTTGTTAAATGGAGGTAACTTGTAACTACCGTAGGTTTAATGTGAGGTTTAAACATCAATCCTAAAGGGATTAAAGATGAGCTTGGCAGAGTATTAGGCATACACTAAGAGCTCAATAAGTGTTAGCTATTGTTCTTAATTATTAATACATAAACAGTATTTAAAATACATACCAGACCCTTAGCTAGGCACAAGAGGTATAGAAGAAAGTGTAACATACACACAATCCTTGACTTTTTAACTTAGCAGCCATTCATTGTAAGAAACAAATTGCTTTGACTAGATCAGGAAAGGGATGGACTTTCTCAGGGACTCGGGAAATAAAATATGGCCAGGCTGCACAAAAGCTGGGACATGGAAGCCGCTGGGAACAGTGCAGCCCCTCTGTTTTTCTACAACCCCTTTTTCTTGAGTGGCCTTCTCTGTCTATCTGTGACTCAGCATGGCTGCCAGCCCCAGCTCTCTGTGGCCTGATCACTCCATTGTCCATCACAGACAAATGACAGAGAGAGAGACAGAGAGAGAATATGAATGAGAATCTAACCAGTCATTGATCAGAAAAAGAGATTGGCTTTCTTTGGGTCACGTGTTCAGCCCTGGTCCAATCAACTGTGACTGTGGAAGGCTGGGTCACCTGAATAAATATGGCTGCCTAGCCCTGCCCTGAAAAATTGTGGATTCCTTCTCAGGTGAGGGATGTGGGGTTGAGGGGTAAGAGAGGACCCCCTGAAACATGTCTGCTGCTCCCTACTCTTGAGAAAGTTAATCATAGTTAGGGGAACATCAGTAGCTGCAATGTAGGACTCGTATAAGGCATAGTGGGAATCTAGGATCCTCTAAAGAGACAGTCCTAGCATCATTCTTTAGTTGGGATTGTCAGCCTTGGAAGGAACCTTAGGAATCACTCAGGCCAACGCCTTCCCTGTCGGGGTACTAGGCCCAGATTAGGAAGCTGTTTGGCGGCAGATCTTGGAGTAGAACACAGGAGCCCCTGGCTCTTAGTTTACCACATCACTCTCTCTTCCTTTGTTCCTGCTGCTCTTCTTGATGCCTTTGAAAAAATAGGCCCTTGAAGAAATTACCCTGAGATCAACTTCTGCCTTCTGGTGCTCCTGGAAGACTCAGGCCATTTCCCATCAGGGCAATTTGAGACTCTAGGTTTGAACCACATCACTTCCCTCCTTGTCATCTTTCTCTCTCCCCTTCTTGTACTTCTCTTCCTCACCCCTTTCTTCCTTCCGAAGGAAGCATACTATGCACAGTGCCTTTGTTATTTAACAATACATCAGGGGCATGTCACTGTATTCCAACAAATATAGTTTGTGTATCATTTCATCATTTTTAATGACTGTAATTTTCTGGCACATTAGATCAAGATTTATGTGACAAATTCCCTTCAAGTGGACATTTAGGTTGTTTCCAGTCTTTCTCCATTATTTTAAAAAGTGCTTTGTTGATGAACATCTTTGCAGCTGATTCATCATGGAGATACACTTTTTAGAAGAGGGATTGCTGGTCAAAGGTTCTGCCCATCTAGAAGGTCTGATGTTTGCCCACAGGCATGCTTTCTAGAAGAAGACACTACGCATCATGAATTCATTGCCCATAGCCAGAAACTTCTTCAGGGTTTGATCATAGCTATCGGCCGCTGTTCCCACCATGCTGACATGCTGTGGCCTTATCCCAAGCAGATGCTGCTACAAAGGTCAGCCTAGTGAATCCCATCAGTAGCCTGCCAGGTCCCTGCTGCTGGGCCGAGGGGCAGGCAGAGCCAAGTCCTTCTCAATAGGCAGGAACCAGAACATAGTCAGTTCCCAGCCTTAAACAATTAATCATATACACAGAGAGCCAAGTCCAGGCAAAATGGTTTATTTACAGCTCACTACTTCTTTCAGCCCCAGGTACCTTTTGCAATTGCTTTTCGTATTCTGTCCTCACACCTGGACTCTGTTCTAAACACCATCTGAATCATGAGCAGGAGGTCAAGTGCAACACACTGGATTGCTCCTGGCTTGAGGTGGTCATGGACTAGGTTGGCTTTTGCTTTTGTAGCCTTGGCTTTGTGGCTGCGAGAAAGGTGAGAAGCCCAGGAGAGGTGAACTGTGAAACGCTTTACCCACACCCAGTTCTACTGGAAGCTCCTGTTTATCAGCAATGTGCCTGGACTTCAAAATAGCAGAGAGATGCTGATCACAGATGGAAGGAGGACTTCCCCTGGCTTGATATCACAGATGAGACTGGTAGAGTTTCCATAGAGAGCTCTCCCACCCCTTAATCAACCACTCAATCACTCAATCAATTCAATGAGCATATATTGAATGTTTATGAGCCAGGCACTGTCTAGGCACTGAGAATGCAGTGGTCTATGTTGCAGGGAAATTCCCCTGGGAAGTAGACTCTGACGCAGAGACAAACATGCAGCAGGTTTATTAGGTAGAGCTCTTGGATCAACACCTGTGGATGGAAGGGACTGAAGCGAGACAGAGCAGAGGGGGACATTGAGCTGCGATGCAGTCTAAATTGAGGCCTCGGCCAACCCTCCAGGGAGTTCTGAAACTGGGTGATCCTTCAGCACTGTCCCAGGTTGGGGGCGAGAGCATCATGCCAACTAGTCACTGGATGTGGATAGCCCCATATAGCAGCCTTGGGCAAACGGGTCTTTACAGGCAATCCCTGCAGGGGGCTGAGAGCGGAGGGCAGCGTGCCCGGCAGTGGGAGAATCAGTTCCGTCCTGAAGGAGGACCTGGCTGGTGCATCCCTGAGTCCAACACAGCCCTCATGGAACTTTCTTTGTCTTTCAGAACTCACTTCTCAGTCTCTCTTCTAAGAGCAAGTGCTCTTCAAGGTTTAATGCTTATAATTCTCTTCTTGCTGAGTAGAGCGGTGGTTTTTAAGCCTGGCTCTACCTTAGAATCACCTGGGGTATTCAAAAATCCTGATGCTCACAGAGGATTCTTAGGACAGGGAGACTGCTCTGTTAGGACGCGATGATGGTAGATACGTGTTATACATTTGTGAAAACCATAGAATGTGCAACACAAAGAGTGAACTTTGGGTGATAATGATATGTCAATCAATGTTGGTTCATCAACTGTAGCAAAGGTGCCACTCTGGTGGGGGATGCTGATGGTCGGGGAGGCTGTGTGTTACGGGGGACAGGGACTAGATGGGAACTCTCTGTACTTTCTGCCCAATTTGCTTGAACCTAAAACTGCTCTTTAAAATAAAGTCTAAAAAGCCAGGTGCTGTGGCATGTGCCTGGTGTCTTAGCTACTCCGGAGGCTGAGGCAGGAGGATCCCTTGAGACCAAGAGTTTGAGACCAGTGTGGGCAACATAGCAAGACCCTATCTCTTAAATAAAAACACCAATAAAGTCTATTAATTAAAAAATGGTAATACCCAACCCCTGTGCCTAGAGTTTCTGATTTAGCCAACCTATGGTGGGACCAGGGCATTAGTGTTTTTTGAAAGCTCTCCAGTTGATTTTAAGGTGCAAAAAGGGTTGGGAAATACTGGGTAAGACTTTCTCCCTGAAGATCTTCTCTCTATGGCAAGCTTCACTGATCACTCTTAAGCAAGAAATCCCTCAATTTAGCTTTCCAACTCTGCCCTTTGCCAGGGTTCTCAGGTTTACAACCTCCTCTTGTATGGATGTGTCTGAGATCATATCAAACTCTCCATCTTTCTCATTTTTCCAGATTCCTTTTTAGTTGTCCCTGTGTCTGCTCAGTACCCCCTTCCCTGGCTCAACTATTCAGGTTTTATAAATCTCAGAATCCCAGCATCAAGGATTCTTTGAGTTCCTATCTCTGACCCCTTCCCCAAAGCTGGAAAACCCCTTAGCCCCACTCCCTACCTCTGCTTGAAACTTCCTAGCCATGAAGCTCAATCCTCGGCAAAGATCTTTTCCTTTTCAAGAACACCTTCATTTTTTCTTATTGCACAGCTGATTCATGTGAGTTGTAGAAAAAAAAATTTAAAAATATAGAAAAGCATAAAAACTGCCAGTAATACCACCCCCTGCCAGCTACTATTAATGTTTTGGTATTTAAAAATAAATGTAAAAAATTAAGAAGTTACATCGTGACTTGTTTTTTATATCATTTTTCACTGAACATGACATCGTGAATATTCCCCCATCATGCTCTTCCAAAAGTCATCTAAAATAATTTTATTTTTAAGAATAATTTTGTCTACCAAAGGAATACATGTTCATTGTACAAAAAGTCAAACAAGGAGAAGCAGGGAACTCCTCCCTCTCTCTCCTCCCTCCCATTTTTCTTGTTGGGGGAAGAATTTGATATTTCAAAGAAAGCGTTTGTTGGCATTCTTTATGCTTATTTTCTGGATTGATTTTTTGAAATTGAATTATATAATCTTTTCAAAGTTCAAGGCATCTAGAGGTTTTAGGCCAGCTCTTTGGGGCTATTCCATCCCCCTCTGTCACCACCTCCCTGGGGCTTAACCACTCTTAATAATTCCAACATGCTTCTTAATGGCTTAGGCAGTCTTTCCTTTTAAGGGCAGTTCTGATGGCTGGACAGCTCTTCTTTTTGTTGTGTTGAAAACTGCTTCTCATCCTTTACTCTTGGCTCTAGGCTTTCTTTATGGAGCTAGTGAAAAACAAAACAAAAACCATAAAATGAACAAAACAAAAAAAGCAAAAGAAAAATCCAAACAGACACCCCTTTGTTTATTTTGAGGTGCCTCCCCCCAATTCCCCCAGAACTGATCTTTGGAGGCAGGATATGGTTCAGAGCATGGCTGTGCAGCCAGACATCCTGGATTCCTTGAGTAAATATGGTAATCCTCCCTGAGCCTCAGTTTCCTCATCTCTGAAATGGGGATAATAACAGTACCTACCTCATGGTGTTGCTATGGGGATTAAATGAGCCAGCAATTATTCATGGGGTCTGGATTCTCCTCTGAGAAGGGGAAGGTGGGAAGATTGCCAGGTTCTGAGACTCTTACCTGGAAAATTCACCTGGATGTAAAGACCCGGTGTTTGTTCGTGGCTTAGACTTAGAACCTGTTTCAATGATTGGTGTTGCGTGTCTGCCTGTGGCCGCAGGGCTAGAAACTGAAATTGTGAGAATGGTGGGAAGAACGCAGGGAACAGACACGGGACCAGGGTGAGGGGGCAGCCAGGAGGTGGAATGCTGACAGAGGGTGACAGAAACAAGCGATTTCTGACTTGACAGCTGCTGGCCCCTGCCCTTAGCATCTGGGTGAACCTGGACAAGTTGTTTAAGCCTCATTTTCTCATCTGCAAAATGGGTTCAATAAGAAGTGATGAGGAATAGTGTATCCTATCTCAAAATGATTCAGCTCTTATTTGGCGGCCCCCACCTTCTCTCCTTTCATCCTCATTACAGTCCTAGGAGGCAGAAATGAACATCCCCATTCTACAGATGAGGTCACTGAGGCACAGGGAGGTGAGCCACTTTCTCAGATGCACACGCTCAGAAAGTGGTAGGGCTGGGATTGGAATCCAAAGTCTGAGATCTTAACCACGTTTTAGGCTAATTAAATGAATAATAATAAGTCTACCATTTATTGAACTTCTCAATAACTATTGGGTGCTGCTTCTCTTCTTTAATTCTTACAACAACCCTGATTCAGTGACTGTCTCCACTGCCCCCAAAGTCATTCAGTCAGTATGCAAGGATAAAGGGCTGGTCCTTACCCTTGTCTATATGTTAGGTTCATGCAGGGAACTTGTTCACAATAGCAATGCCAGCTCCCACACCAGTTTCTGATTCCATTACTCTGGGGTGAAGCCCTGTGGGGGGAGTTTTTAAAAGCACCCCGAGGCTTGGTGCGGTGGCTCACACCTGTAATCCTAGCATTTTGGGAGGCCAAGGTGAGGGGGGGGGGGATTGCTTGAGGCCAGGAGTTCGAGACCAAACTGAGCAAGAGTGAGACAAAAACATTAGAAAAATTAGCCAGGCATGGTGGTGTGCACCTATAGTTCCAGCTACTTGGGAGGCTGAGGCAGGAGGATTGCTTGAGCCCAGGAGTTTGAGGTTGCAGTGAGCTATGATGATGTCAGTGCACTCTAGCCCTGGTGACAGAGCAAGACCCTGTCTCTAAAAAAATAAAGTAAATAAATAAAAGCACCCTGGGTGATTCCAAGCTGTAGGCAGGGCAGGATGGAGAACCTTGACCTAGAGCCTTATTCGTTGAGCTAGTGAGTGCCTATTGGACCTTACTAGGTGCTACACACTGCACTACTCATTGAGTCCTGGAGCAATCAGCTCGTCCTGGTTTGCTAGGGATTTTCCACCCCAAGACCTGAGGTCAGATGAGGACAAAACAGGATGGTCGGTCACCCTGTTGCATCCTTCCCAAAACCTATGTTTCTTATTGACTTCATTCACTTATTTCACAACAAATCCCTGAGGAAACATCTACTGTTCAACCCATGTTGCAGGCGACAAAACTGAGGCAGAGGGAGTGTTGGTTGCGCAGTTAGTAAACAGTGGTTACAAAGTACTTCTGTATCCCTGGTTTTGTTTCCTATCAGGGTGATCTGTAAGATTAGGAGGGATTTTCTGGGGGATTCCCTTTTTACAGACAGGGAGAGCGAGGTTCAGGGAGGTTAATGACTTTCCCGAGGTGAGTGGACACTGCGCTAGATGGGGACTGTGATCTTCTGACTCCTGGTTCACTGAGTGGCATCTGTTAGGCTGTGTGGGAGGACAACAAATGTCCCCGTGCACAGGCTTAAAGTTCATCAGCTTTGACATGTTTTGCATCCGTCAGCAGAACTTGGGCCCCTCACCCTTCTTCCTTCTTGCTGTGACCCTTTCCTCCCGGGGGCTGTGGGGGCTGTGTGTTAGAAAAGGCCACGATGACGCTGGTAATCATCAGTGGGGTGCTGTTCATTCAGAACATCTGCCCTCGGGTCCCAAGGCCAGCTCCATCCGAAGACATACACCAAGGCACTGCCAGACTCCAAAAACAACCTCTTGGCCTCTGGGGAGAGATCCGGACAGGGACGATCAGGCTGGTAAAATGTCATCCCAGGTGCGGAGTAATGGGGACATGTAGGCAGGCTTGTACAGAGAGTTCTTTTAGCATAATCCGGTGTTCTTGGGATAGGTGTAGGGGAGAGAAATGTGAAATATAGGCAGCTTGGCTTCTCAACTCAAGGCAGCCAGATTTTTTTTTTTAAGCTGCACAAGTGACCAGCTGGGTGCTCCAAAGAGAGGGGAGGGGCCCTGCCTCCCTGCCCTGGAGCAGCTCAGCAGACCGCTGTGTGGGCAGATTTGCATATTTGAAACATCAGTATGCATTCCCATTGTACGTGTGCTGACTTTAGGAGGTGCAAGGACATACTTTAAAAATGTTAATTGTTATGTAGTTTTATGAATATAATTAGGAAAAACCGACATTATAACCATGCACTGAAATGGAAGTTCTGGGAGGGCCGGGGCTTTTGTCTATTTCGTTCACTGCTATAGCCTCACACCTAGGACAGCACCTGGCATGTAGTAGGTGCCCAATAAATAAATGAATGCATCTCCCAGCGCATGTGTGGAAATGAAATTTGCACTGAGGTTTGTAGGATGGATAGGATTTAGGAAAAAGTAAGTGAGATTAGGAGGATACGGCAGGGAGCTGATCTAGGTGGGAAATGCAGTCTGAGCAAAGGCTAAGAGGTAGGATAAACAAGGCCCACACGATATAAGCTAACATCCGCAGCAAGTTTACTACAGGGCCTTACTACCAGCCACGCCGCTAAGCACTTGCATGTATTAACTGATTAAAGCCTCATAACAGCCCTTGTAATATCTCCCCTTTGCAGATGGGGAAACTGAGGCCCAGAGCAGTGAAGTAACTTGCCCAAGGACAGGCTGGAGCCCTGACTCGGGCATTTCTCATAGTCCTGCAAGGCTGCGGAGTCTGAGGCCCACGTGAGGGTCTGCGGCAGGTGGAGCACGTGGTGTCCCAAGCCTGCCCAAAGCCCGCTGCCGCTCCAGCCCGGGTGGCGAGGGCCTGGCGTCCCATCTGCTCTGCGGTCCTGCGGGAGCCCGCTCAGCACACACCAGGCCTGCTCCCGATTTAACCCAGCCGCTGTTTTCACAGGTTTCCATTTTTAGCTCCCTGAACTGGAACGCAGTGTTCAATGCACTGTAAACTTGCATGTCAGTTTGATTATACGAGAGGCGTGTGTGGGCTCAAGCTCTCTCGTTTCCATGTCTAATAATAACCCTCCGGATCCTCTCGTCTCTTTTCTTCCAAGGCCCTCAAAGCGTTTCATATGCAATGTCCCATTTAAGCTTCCACTTCCCCACGGAGGCAGCTGGTGGCTATTGTGCGAAAGGGCTTCTGGAACCATTCAGTTCTCTTCCAACAGAAAGGGTTATAGTCACCTCTGCCTTAAATAGGAGAAAAACAGAGTCACGGGAGAGTGGGGGAAAGTGCTAAAGGGAGCCGGTGTTTAATACACCGGGTATGTGCATCTTACCTTCCCAATGCTGGGAGATGCATCTGCAAATTGTCCTTTTTTATGGATGAGAAAAAAAAAAAGGCTCAGAGTCGCCGAGTTGTTCAAGGTCACACAGCTCCTAAGCGATGGACTGTGGATTTGACCCTGGATTTGCATCCAAGTCCTTTGGTTCTTCCATTGTATCTTCAAATGGGACATTTGAGAAATAGAGGCACAGTCAGATCTTCATTCTCTTGGTTTCCAAGCCAAGCCAGCCCTGTTCCTTTCCTTACACCTTTACATAAGGAAATTACAGACTGGAAGGATTGTTTCTCATCAGTCATGACCCTCTCTTACCCTCTTTCAAAATATTGAAAGTAGAAAACTACTCATTTGCTTTTCCCTCCATCCCTGTCATCATCATTCATTTATTCACCTGGGAAGCATTTTCTTCTCCATCTTCTGTGCTGGGGAGCGTGGCCATGCATGGGGTACACGATCCCACTCTGGAGTGTAAGTCATACCTCAGAGTGTGTCCTACCTCCTGGCAAGGGAACTCGGTGTTTGTACCCAAGCACTAGTCATGGGCAATGGTCTTCCCCGGGTATACACATTCCTGAGGACTTTTGGATCTCCAAATGAAGGTGGCAGCTCAGTAGGTCAAGGACAGTGCTCTGAAGTAGGTCACAGGTACAAAGTTTTAGCAGCAAAGCACACAGAAGCTTGGAGGTGCATGGAAGGGGTCAAAGGAATCCAAGGGAATTTAGATGGGGCACTAGGACTGTCCTCTGTAGTGGGGGAAATAACAGCCCTCTAGGACAGAGGAGATGGAGGAGGAGTGAAGGAAGCAGTGAGGATAGGGGGCCTCTCCTTCCCATGAGGTTGAGGAGGAGAAACCAAGAAGCATGGCGCAGTCCCCTACCTGCCCCGGCCCCACCACAGCACCACAGACAGCACCCACCGTCTCAGCGTCCCCTACTGTCCTCCGCGACGTGCTGAGGCCTCACTGTGCAGAAGCAG
>VBSM01003044.1:7680877-7754551 GCA_008086735.1 Cheirogaleus medius
ACTAGGCACAGTTGGATCCAGGAGTTTAAATCATGTCACCGATCTGTTTCCATCGTTCTGTTCTGCTTTCTTCTGTCTTGGCTTCACTCTCAAGCAGTTTCTGTGCCCCCTTCCTTCGGCGATGGCCACTTGGCCTCTAGCAGGGACGGGGGCGCCAGTGCCCAGCTCAGCAAACCCACCGGGAAGAGGGGTTCTCTTTCTCCGTGCTCCGTGCAGTAACCGTGTCTCCAACTTGGATCCTTGTTCATCTCTGCACTGTGGGCTGGCGTGGAACACTCTGACGGTCAAGCGTGAGTTGTGTGCCCACATCTGGGGCTGTGAGTGGAGTTAGTGTCATCTGGAAACGTGGACTGAGGATGGAGGAGCTGGGGGTCCCTAAAGGGGAGAAAATCTACACGTCCTTATCAGAAGAGGGTGACTGAGTCCTGGGAGAAAGGGATGAAAGACAAGAGGTCCACTAGGAGTTTGTGTTATTTTTATTTTCCATATACAGGTTATAAAAAAACCAGGGGCTCAGACAGATAAAATAATTTTCTCAAGACCGCACATCTGGGTGGTGACAGGAAACCAGTTCAGTCTAATTCCAGGCTTTGAGCTCTTGACCATCACCCCGGGGTGATGCTTTGAAGAAAGAAGATGTGGGTCCGTGTGGAGTCTCTGCAGTGCTATGGCCTTGTCTTTTCAATAAGCAGTGACCCGTGTATGGAAAACAAGCCTTCGATCAGGAGTTGGAGGCCTGGGTTCTACTTCCAGGCTGCCACTTGTTAGACATACGACCTAGGATCGGAGATGTAACTCTGAAGCTCAGTGTTCTCATCTATGTGCAGGGCAGAATGGCATCACAGGGTAGCTCGCTGGATGTGAAAATGCCTCTGTATCTGATGTGGCTTTTGTTTGGCATGACTTTTCCTCCAGGTTGAGTTAGGGACTCCCTCCTCTGTGGTATTGCAATGATATATTTATGAGTCTATTCTCTCTTGAGGGCATGGACAGACTTCATTTGTTATTTCAGCAAAGACTGGCTACCTACTATGTGCTAGACATTGTGCTCGGCACTGGTTGAGTCATCTGATGCCTGGACGTAGTCGGTACCAAGTAAATTTTCATAAAACTGAATCTTCCTATCATCCTCCCAGTTCAATGGTGAGTGATGCTCTAGACGGCCTCATGCTTAGTGCTTCTTGCTATTTTTTAAAAACCAAGCCATTAGGGGTGTGTTCCAACCTTCACAGTACACCTGACAAAAATCACAATGTAGATTTTGGGAAATTATACTAAAAACAGCAGGAATGAGAGAGGAGAGAATCAAAGTCATCAATAAAAGACTCAGCAGGAAGATGATCTCATTGCCGGGCTTCCAGTGGACCTTGCTGGCTTGGGCAGCTTTGGGGGATGGAGTTGCTGGGAGCCTCTTTGGGGCCCATGTCCCTGGCTGGGTGCATCCATTACTCAGGATCTGGGGCTGTTTTGCAAAGTTGTCCCGAAAAGTTGCATGTTCTCACATCAGTGCTTTCTTAATTCCAGCTAGCCCAGGTCCAGGACTTGATGATACCTGTGCCGGCGTGGCTGTATGGGGACTGCAGGGAAAATACTGATTTGGGAGTCAAGGATCATGTGTTCCAGTTGGCCACATCCTCAATGTGTAAATTCAGGCAAGTGTTTCCTCTCTCTGGGCCTCAGTCCGCTGCGTCTGATTTTCAGATGTTCTACATCTATGAAATAATCAACATTGGCCAGGTGCAGTGGTTCACACCTGTAATCCTAGCACTTTGGGAGGCTGAGGCAGGAGGATCGCTTGAGGCCAGGAGTTTGAGACCATCCTGAGCAAGAGGGAGACTCCATCTTTACTAAAAATAGAAAAAATAGCCAGGTGTGGTGGTGCACACCTGTAGTCCCAGCTACTTGGGAGGATCACTTGAGTCCAGGAGGTTTCAGTGAGTTATGATGATGCCACTGCACGCTAACCTGGGCAACAGAGTGAGACCCTATCTCAAAAAAACAAAAACAAAAACAAAACACAAAATCAACATTATCATGACTAACATTTATTGAGTGTTTACTATGAGCAAGACACTGTGCTAGGCTCTTTACCTATGTCAACTCTATGAACTATGCACTATCATCAGTCCCATACTACAGATAAGACAACTGAGGCACAGCAAATGTTACATCACCATCCAAAGTTGTATCTCTAAGTTCTTAATTACTAAGCTACACTACCTGGACAAAAGCGGGAACTTGGAAGAATGAGCTCTAAGCTCCCTCCACCCACCCCTGCCTGCCAGAAAAGGGAGTGAGCTCGTTCTGTGACTGACTATATTTTACTTGCTTTTGACGTCAGGGTTCTTCTTTTTAGCATATATTTTAAAAAATTACAAGACATACAAGCTGTAAAGTACATCTGATGCTTTTCCTGCCCAACACCAATACCCCTTTTTTTTCTGGTTGCAGAACCTCTATTTTCTTTGGGTGAACAACCTGTCACCCACCACTCTCAGTCCTTGGCATCTTGAATGAGCTGATCCTCCCTCTGCATCTCAACCACATAGAGGAGATGGAACGTGACTCAGGTCTGACCAATCAGAGCATGCCTCCCTCCCTCTGGCTCTCAGTGATTGGTCCAGAAGTGAGCATGTGATCCAGGCCAGGTCAACTTGTCTGAAGCTATTGGGGAAAAGAAGCTCCTTTTGCTCTGGAGGGATCTGAGCTGGTAGAATGTAAACCGTGGGTTGTTGGGGCCATCTTGTCACCACACCAAGAAAGCCTGTCTAAGAAGGGAGGCCCCCCCACCATGCCAAGGATCATAGACCTGAGATGTGAAGAGGGACAGAGTCCTCATAAAATAAATTGAGTTCCTAGATCCAGCCATACCAGCAGTTCGTTCTATGATGGTGTTTTCTGTTCTGCGAGCCAATAAATTGCCTTCCTTGTCTAAGTCAGCTTGAGCTAGATTTTCTGTCACTTTCCATGAAGATGGGGGGAACGTACTCTAGGCAGAGGGAGGAGACCCAGGTAAAGAGCAGTGTCAGATGAAGCAGGAGGTCTTGCCTGGCCCCAAGTCACGTAGGGTCTTGTAGTTGATGAGAAGGAATGTGGTCTTCTGTCATTGGTGAGGACTTTTGTCCCATTTATTGATACAGATGCTCCCTCACACCCCTTGTACCCAAATTGAGAATCATGGATTCAGGTGAATGTGCCCGTTTTAGTAGTCAGTCTTCTGCTAAGCCAAGAGACAGTATGGTCAAGTGGTTAAGTGCCTGGACTTTGGATGGCCAATGGATTTGCTTAGGTTCTAGTTCCAGCTGTAACTTAACGTCTGCATAAAGTGTTATTCGTACATTCACTCAACTAATATATACTGAGTGTCTAATATATGCCAGATGCAGGTCTAGCCACTGGAGAGTACCACTGTGAATACAATGGACAAATCCCTCCCCTTATGGAGATATAAACTCAACAAATACATAACATGCATAGTTATACCAGGATAGCGATAGATCCTCAGGAGAAAATTAAAGCAACATACGGACCAGGGAGTGCTGGGCAGGGCTGGGTGGCGACGGTGGTGGCCGGTGGGCTGCATTTTAAACAGAGTAATCAAGGAAGGTCTCTCTGTGAGGGGACATTTCAGCAAAGAGCTGAAGGAAGTGAAATCATTTACCTTGGGCACATTATTTATTAATAACTTCTCTGAATCCTTCCATGTTTCATTGAATCTAAGATGCTATTGATAATTGTTAAGATGTACAATTATACTGAGTCACTCTGACAAAGAAAATATGTAGCAAATTATACTATGACACAATGCTGTCTTAAAATGTGTAACATTTATCTGATACTTATTGAAAGAGCTCTTTTAGACTTATTTAATTACAGAGAGTTATTATGTATTATTTCTGTGCATACATAAAAAGGAAACTATAAGAAAAAAAAACTGGTTAAGATATTCCTAAATCTATTGTGCATTTAAGACACATTTGAATAATTTGTGACCCATTATCATCAGTGTCCATGGTAGTTGTTTTTTTTCTTCTATACAATATCATTCTCATTATACTTTATTCCAACTAAGCTAAATTGGAATTAAATTTCCCAGAAGTGCTTTCCCTCTGTGGTTCTGGGTGAGGCTTGACCATAAGAGAAATGTGGGTGAGATTGGACACGCCGAAGGGAAGCAGTAGCTGTGTGTGTTCAGAAGGTTGGGTGTAGGGTCAGGGGCTGGTGTGGCTTGCACACACTTCATCATGGATCTGCTGGCTCACCTTGATGGTGGGAGGCAGCAGCCAGACCTGCAGCTACTCCAGCTGTTTCTGGATCTCCTCCTGTGCCAGAAGACTGTTTAGCTCTGAAGGTCTCCTGGAGGTCACCTGTGTCACTGAAGTTGGAAGCTTGGAGGTGGTGAGGGACACACAGGGGTTCCTGGCCACCTTCATGGGTCTTGCTTTTTTTTGTCTTTGCTCTTTCTCGCTTTATGTCTGTTTTTCCTTCTGGACTGCCTGCCCTGCCGTCCTCAAGTCTAGCACCAGACCCAGAAGAAAAGCTCTGTGTAAACTGTTTAACCAGTTCCCGAAATTGCATGAGACAAAATCCCTATAATACATCCCTTATTCGGCATCACCCCTAGTGGTTCCACCCCTCCAGCTAGATCCAGACTAAGACGTATTTTGATGCTGGGAAGTGGGGTACTGCCATAATAAAGCCTCAAATAGGTGGCAGTAGTTTTGAGACTGGGTGACAACCAAAAGATGGGCCTTAAAGAGTTTTTTAGTGGAAGCCCAATGGCCCCTTAGGAGGTTGTTGGTGAAGGCTTTGAGAAGAGTAAGGACATGCTATTGGAAGCTGGAGGAAAGTTTAATACCAGTATTGGCTATGGTGATATGGAAAACAGAAAACATATCTAATGAGCTAGCAGATTTAGCCAAGCAGATTTCCAAGAAGAATGTTGAAAGTGTGAACTGGTTGCTTATAACTATATAGGGTAGGGCCGGGTGCGGTGGCTCACGCCTGTAATCCTAGCTCTCTGGGAGGCCGAGGCGGGAGGATTGCTCAAGGTCAGGTGTTCGAAACCAGCCTGAGCAAGAGTGAGACCCCGTCTCTACTAAAAATAGAAAGAAATTAATTGGCCAACCAAAAATATATAGAAAAAAATTAGCCGGGCATGGTGGTGCATGCCTGTAGTCCCAGCTACTTGGGAGGCTGAGGCAGGAGGATTACTTGAGCCCAGGAGTTTGAGGTTGCTGTGAGCTAGGCTGATGCCACGGCACTCTAGCCTGGGCAACGGAGCAAAAAAACCAAAAAAACCCATAACCATATAGGGTAAGATCCAAGATATAGATGAGTGCTTTTAAAATGAATAGTTTAATTTTTAAGAAAAATTTGGAGGAAATACAAAGAAACCAGGACTTTGCTGAGTTTACAGATGGCAAAGAACTCTCGAATGAAAAAGTGCCTCAGGCCAAAGATCATATCCAGGGTGAGATTATAAAATCCTTTGCTGAGACCTCAGAAAAATCAGAGAACGTTTTGAACAGTCAGAAGGCCCTCCGGGACCTGAAGGGTATGTCCTGTAAATCCTCTCTTTTAAACAATAGGGTATCTAAAAATCTTGAAGTTATTATTGCCCCTTAGCAGTTTCAAAGGGAGAGAAGTAGGGAAAGATTTATCTTCAGGATATTTGTGGTTGTGATTTTTTTCAATGGAGCGAACCCCAATAAGATTAATAGGAGACTCACAACATTTTAAAGATAATGACACTAATGGAAATGCTGCCAGTTTAGACTAAATGGGACAGAGACAATATAAAGTATAAAGGGATGTTGGGATCCCCAAACTACTATAGGCAGTAAGCAGGCCAAAAGAATCACTCAGCAGAAAATACTAGATATTTCTTATGGAATAGGGAGATGATTCAGATGGCAGAGCTGAGAGCCCAGGGATAGAGCCAAGAGCTATGGAGAATCATTCCTAGGCAGTTGGATTGAGCCCTAATCCAGACACTGGCAACAGATGCCCAGTTGGGGTTCAGGATTGCTTTGGACCATCGAGTGCCTCCCTCTTCCCTCCTTTTAAAATGTCTAACAGTATTCCTGCCTTGCCACTGGAGGTTGGGTGTGTTAGGGGAAGAGACTTTGCCTCTTGAGTTCGCAGATCTTCAGACCCAGAGAAACATAAGGAGCTGCTCTTGTGGAATTTCAGCTGAGGAGCCTGAGACCCACACTTGCACGTGACCGAGACAACAGGATCCTAGAACAGCCTGGTGCTGTTCTAGCTGATGTTTACAGGGTCCTGGGTGGGGGAGGCTGAGCGTGTGTTGCTCGTGGGATGGATGTACATAATTTGTGCCATGAGCACACACTAGAGTGGTTTAAACACATACCGATGCCTTCTTTCACACCCTCCTAATCAAGAGGCGGAGTCTATATTTCCTGTCCTTCAATCCGGTTGGGCCCTTGTGGCTGCATTGGGGAATAGAATGCAGTGGAGGTGACACTGTGTGACTTCCAAGAATAGGTCAGAACAGAAAGGCAGTGCAGTCTCTGCCAGTTTCTTTTGGGACACTGACTCTGGGAGCCTTCAGTGCCATGTACAGAAGTATGTCACCCTGAAGGGACCATGTAGAGACCACACAGGCAGACCACATAGAGAGGAGATGTCTAAAGAGCCCCAGTTGTTCCAGCGCTCGGTTGTGTGAATCTCTCCAGCCCAGATGCCAGACGTGTGGATGGAGAAGGCTTTGAGAGGACCCAAGCGCCGTACGATGATTGCAACTGCACGAGAGACTCCAAGCAAAAGCTGCCTGGCTGAACCTAGTCACTCAGGGAGTCAGGAGCAAAATAAATGATTGCCATTGTTTTCAGCCACCACTGGGAGAGGGTTTGTCATGCATCAATAGATAACCAGATTGTGTTATCACGAGCATTGACGACACAGCATTTCTTGAGAGAGGGCCCTACTGCTGACCCTAGGGTTTGCATTCTTGCCTTTGACACTCACCCTGCTAGGTTTTATTGTTGTTGTTGTTGTTGAGGCAGAGACTCGCTTTGTTGCCCGAGCTAGAGTGCCATGGCATCAGCCTAGCTCACAGCAACCTCAAATGCCTGGGCTCCAGTGATCCTCCTGCCCCAGCCTCCTGACTAGCTGGGACTACAGGTGTGTGTCATGATGCCTGGCTAATTTTTCTATTTTTAGTAGAGATGGGGTCTCGCTCTTGCTCAGGCTGGTCTCGAACTCCTGAGCTCAAGCGATCCTCCCGCCTCGGCCTCCCAGTGTGCTAGGATTACAGGCATGAGCCACCACGCCCAGCCCATCCTGAGAGTTTTAACGTTAGCCCTTTCTTGGTCTTACTAGAAAGTGTCAAAAGGTTTTCAGACCACCACCAGGACTCATGGTCCTTGCTTATGTGGTCCTGATCCATTTTTCTGACTAAAATGTGGAGAAGGCACCATGGTCTGCTCAGCCCACGAGGAAAGCCAATCAAACATGCCCATCTGCAGGTGATCTCCATGACATCACAGCCGCCATCTGGTCTCCGTGATGATGAGACGCCATTGATCCCAAGACCAACCCCCATTTCATCAGTGTAGCAGATTGCGTCTTGGAACGGTGCTCTTGGCTGTCGAAGGGGGGATAATAGTGTCTGTCTGTGGCGTTAGCAGGGAGTAAGTCCCCAACACAGCCCCGACCCGTCATGACTCTTAGCAAGCAGCGGCTGCCAGCATATTATCACACGGGCTCTGCATGAGGGAGCGGATGCAGGGTGGTGAGTCAGAGGCCAGGCATAGAAACCCCAGAAAGAGGAAGCGAGAGCCAGAGCAGAGAGAGGAGGCCCGAGGAAATGGCTCAGCTAATGCAGTGCCAGGACCTCATGAAAGGCAATGCGTCAGAAATGCCTTGGTTACTCGAGTGAAAAAATCAAATTAAACTTTGCATCCGGGAGCGGAGCTGCTGCAGCCGTGAAGCAATGTCAGCTGCACCGAGCAAGGCTGCCACCAAGCCCCTCAGCCCCAGGAAAGCCAGCAGCTGCCGTAGGAGACCTGTCGTGTTCTCCCGGGCCCCTGTCTCTCCAGGACGCGGTGTTTAAACATCTCGGGTGGTCCGGTGCGATAACAGCTGCCCCTTGCTCTACCTCTGGGTGAAGTCCTGTTCTCTTAGAGTAGAGACCTTGTTTATTCCAGGCCTCCTTATTCCTCAGGGGACGTTGAGAGAGAGGGAGAATGAGAGCGTTTCAGGAAAGGACTGTGATTAAAATTAAAAAAAAATTATTTTTAGGCTGGGCACAGTGGCTCACGCCTGTAATCCTAGCACTCTGGGAGGCCCAGGTGGGAGGATCGCTCAAGGTCAGGAGTTTGAAACCAGCCTGAGCAAGAGCAAGACCCCGTGTCTACTAAAAATAGAAAGAAATTAATTGGCCAACTAAAAATATATAGAAAAAAATTAGCCGGGCGTGGTGGTGCGTGCCTGTAGTCCCAGCTACTTGGGAGGCTGAGGCAGGAGGATCGCTTGAGCCTAGGTGTTTGAGGTTGCTGTGAGCTAGGCTGACACCACGGCACTCTAGCTGGGGCAACAAAGTGAGACTCTGTCTCAAAAAAAAAAATTGTTTTCGGTTGCAGAATGCTTTGATCAAATGAAATCTTACTACAAACTCTAATGTGGAAAGAAAGCAGATCTTTAAAGGAACTCCTTGGTGCAACCACTTTGGATAGCATTTTGGCAACACCTAATACAGCTAACCCAGTCGTTCCATGTGTTGGTGCATCCCTAGAGGGCTGCTTCTCAAATATGAATGGGCAGGTGAAGAATGTGGGGATCTTATTAACATGCAGATTCTAATTCAGGAGGTCTGGGATGGGGCCAGAGATTCTGCATTTCTAACCAGCTCTCAGGTGATGCTGGTGCTGATCACACTTTGAATAGCGAGGCCCCGGAGAACTGTTTTCTAAACTTTTTCTTTTGGCTGTGACTGTCAGTAAGAAATGTATTCTACATCGCAGTCCAGGACATACTTATCTATAATTGAAACAGAAGTTTTATGAAGCAATACTAACTCTTAGTATATGATACACACTAATATTTTATCTTCTCTTTTGGAAAAAAAATACAAAAATCAAAAAAGGCAATGCTGACCATAAAGTCACCAGAATGATTTCATTACTCGCTAGTGGGTCTCAAGCCACACTTTGAGAAACAGAACCCTCGAGAAATTCTCATACAGTGCAGGCCAGGAGACATGAAGTTTCTCTGATGCATTGTTTGTAATAACAAAAGAATTGGAAAGAAACAAAACAAAAACCAATAACCCCAAATGTCTATCCACAGGCGTGTATATCAACACATCTGTGATCTATGCACACAGTAGAACAGTGAAGACGAATGAATTCCAACCACACAAATCAGCCTCTATCTCCAAAACAACGCTAAGTAAAAATATCAGTTGCCAAAGCATACATGTTACAAGAAGACATCATTTATATACAGTTTAGATACAGGCAAAATAATTCTATTTGTTATTTAGGAATTCATATATATGTAGTAAAGGTATAAAAGCTCACAGGGGAATGATTAGCACCAAATTCAGGACAGTGTTTGCCTTTTGGCGGGGGAGAGGAGAATGGGCTGGGGGTGGCTTGGGGCTTCATTAGTATATGTAAAACTTCAAGTCCCAAGGTGGGCGATGCGTTCATGGTGCTCATTACATGAGTCCCTATCCTTTTTGTGGTATCCTTTCACAATAATTACAATTTTAAAAAGAAAGAAAGACAATGACAGGAAGTTCTTGGGTTGAAATTTGTAAGGGGGTCGTATTCATTTCCTAGAGCTACTATAAATTACCAAACGCTTGGTGGCTTAAAATAATGGCATTTTATCCTTTCACAGTTTTGAAGTCCAGATGTGTGAAATCAAGGGTTAGTAGGGTCAGTTCCCTCTGGGAACTCTAAGGGAGTATCTATTCAATTCCTCTCTTCTGGACTCTGGTGACTGCTGACCACCCTTGGCATTCCTTGGCAAGGGCTTCATGACCCCAATCTCTGCCTCTCTCTTCATGTGACCACCTCTCTGTCTCCCTAGCCTCCTCCTCCTTTCTCTTATAGGGACAACAGTCATGGGATTTAGGGCCCACCCTAAATTGAGTGTGATCTCATCTGGAGATCCTTAATTACATCTGCAAAGACCCCATTTCCAAATACATTCACAGGTACTAAGGGTTTGGTCTTGGACATATCTTTTTGGGGGACAAAATTCCACCCACTATAGGGGTATAAAAGCCTGCCCATTCAACTCTTGTCCTCAATATTATTATGAGTTATTGTTTATTGCAAGGTTTTTCAATCTCAGCACAATTATCATTCTGAGTTGAATAATTCTTTGTCATGAGGGGCTCTCTTGTGCCCTGAAGGATGGTTAGTTAGTAGCATCCCTGACCTCCACCCATTAGAGGCCTGTTGCACCTCCCCCATGTCAGTTGTAACCACTAAAAATGTCTCCAGACATTGCCAAATGTTTCCTGGGGTGCAGTCTCAAGATAAACAGGACCCCTACTTAAATATGAATTTCATATAAACAATGAATACTTTTTTAATATTGCATGGGACATACTTATTAATATAGTAAAAACTATTTATTGTTTATAGTGGGCATCCTGTTGTTGTTGTTGTTTTGCTAAATTTGGCAACTCTACCTAGGGTTGCAAATCCACCCCTGGTTTAGAGCTACTGGTTGAGAACCATCATGACAAATTCATATTCCTCAAGTGCTTGCTCTGTGCCCACCGCCCTGCCAAGTCCTATCTGTCTGCGATTTGTTGCATTTACTTCTTATAACAACCCCGAGGGAGAGATGCTATAATTATCCCCTTACTTAAGTAGAGGGGTTAGGTTCTGAACCTAGATCAGTGTTTTATTTGATACTCTGAATTGGGTAGGGGGGTGACTGCCTGGCAAACTGCGAATGCTGTGCGCGCTCAGGGGACAAGGGTGCTGATGTCTGGACCATCATGGTGAGAGGTACCAAAGTAGAGAGAATGAGAACTGCCAAAGAGGGATGGCTACAAGAGAAAGTGGGGGTGTCTAGGAGGAGCTGCTCATTGAAGATGGGGTATTATGGGCAGTCCTGGGATCATTTAGCAAGAAGAGAAGCAGCTGAGTTGTGAGTTGTGGTGGGAGGGTCGCAGTGTTTGGCAGCCCTGGGTTGGAATGTTGGTTTCATCACCCAGCATGGCCTTGGGTAAGTACATATTGTCACGACAACACTATTGCTCACGTATTGGTGTGTGCCACGTATTGTTGTATGCCAAGTGCCAGTCCGATGAAATCTCATTTAATTCTCAGATGATGCTCTTAGGGTGGGTCATTTTACAAATGAGGATGCAGAGGCTTCAGAGAGGTTAAGAAACTTGCTCTATGTTGCAAGACAATTCTCCAGGTGGCCTTAAACAGACCCATTTCTTCCCCCTTTCTCTCTTGTAGTTCTTAAGAATAACTGTAGAATGTGCTGGGAATGCAACATTCCGAGAATGGCCGGAACAGCCTGGGCTCTGTTTCAGTCCCTCCTAAAAACAGTATATTCTTCAGTGCTTTAGCCCAGTGAGTTCTGTAGCCCCCAAGGTATAAAACTCGGGGCAAGCTGCTTTCAGGGGTCCGCCAGCTGTGGTGCAAATGGGGCTCGCACAGACAAGGCTCCATCTGCCCTGGGCAGCTTTTCTGAACCTGGGGGGCTGGCTCCTCATCGATCCTACACGTCTGTCATCTCTTGTAGGTAATCAATCCGCTGCATGTAACTTCTGAGTTTTGTCTCACTACACTCGGGAAAGTGGTAAGCAGCGTGGAGTGAACCTGCTTCACACCTACTGTGAGCTAGTGAGGGGCAGAGCTGGAATTCCCACTGGGATGGCTAACTCCGGAGGCCACGTTCTGAAATCCCTGTTCACTACTATCTCCATCAATAGCGCTTAAGTCTCAGTTTCCTTCTTTCTCCAATGGGAATAACAATCCTTTGACCTTAGGGTTGTTCTCAGGACTAAATGAGTGCGGCTAAAGCCCAGGGCCTAACACAAAGTAACTGGCACTTATTGCTATAATTAACAGAGGGGGAGTCAGGCCTGAAGCAGCGGCCCCTCCCGCCCCCCTCACAGGCTACGTTTGTTTATCAGGGCTCAGGTCTCACTCATCTTTGTTTACTTCATGTTTAGACGAACGTGCAGTGAGCATTTACTATGTGCCGGGCCCTGTTCTAGGCCCTAAGCATGTAGCTATGACTAAAACGCAATCCCTGCCCTTAGAGTCTAGCATTTCCCCACCAATTCCAGAGCCCATAGTAGGCCCTCAAGCAATGTCTGCTGAATGAATGAATAAACGAACACAGAGAACCAAACAGTCCTGCCTTCCCAGCGAGATGTGGATTCAGCTGTCCTGGGATAATAGATCAGCGTTATCTTCCATTAAGGGTGATCTCTTCCATCTGAAGGGTGGGGACGATAATATACTCCTTCCAAAGCTGTTGGGTGGTTTAATTGACTAATACTTATAAAGTGCCTCCAAAGCCACAGAGGAAAAGCAAGGTAACAATGCTTTGTGTTGTTGGTATTAATAATTCTCTGTACCTCTGCACTGGGCCTTTTAGATGCATTTCTTGAAAGAGGAAGAAGTAGCACTTAGTTTTGAGACCATTAAGCCCTAGATAAAGATTATCTATTTTTTGAGTAGAGCAAAAACAAGCCCTCTTTCCTCTTTGCTGGGCTGCTGCATTTTCCTTGCACTCAGGTGAGCTACCTTGCTTGGGACCACCCGTTGTTGAGACAGTAACTTTCTTTCCATGTAGCTCTCATTTAAGGCAAGAATTTCAACTAAAGTCTTTCTGGGGCCTCATCTGGGCCTATGAAATCATTAGACGGGCCACAAGAAGATTAGCATAATCAACTACTGGTTTGCATACAATTTGCATATATCTGCATAACTTGTCTTGGTCTGTGCCGTTGCGTATGACTTGATTTCCAAAAGTGTTGTCATTTGTTTATATAATCACGAAAGTGGCAAAGATCTCAGCTCATATGAGGGACTCATTCCCTCAGAGCCATTTTAGAGATAGGAAGGACATTTGTTAGCACCTACCATGTGAGTACAAATGTAATTTCATTCGATCCACACGTTCTCAAGTTTGCTGCACTCTGGAATCACCTACAGAGCTAAAAAGTACTGATGCCTGGACCCTGTGCCCAGAGATTATGATGTGATTGGTCTGGGGGGTGGGGTGGGCATACTTAGCATTAAGAGCTTCACAACCGCCCCCGGTGATTCTAAGATGCAGCAAAGACTGAGAATTACTTGTTTCATCCTCATAACAAACCCATGTTAAAGGTGTGGAAACTGAGGCTTGGAGAGTTAGGCGAAAGCCATGCGTTATTATTAATGTTAATAGCTGATCATTTTGGTACTCATGATATGCTAGATTCTGTGCTAAGCACATTTGTATATGTGTGTGTGTGTGTGTGTGTGTTTAATTCTTACAATGACTCTTTGAGGCAGGAATTAACATACTCCTTCCATAGATGAACAAATGGAGGCACAAAAAGTACACAATCTGCCCAAGGTCCCCCAACTAGTGGGAGATCACCTACTGGGGAGAGAAAACTGTTCTTGGATTAGGATTAGACTGTGTTGGAACTTGAACTTTGGTTCAAGCCTCTGGTTTATGCAGGATCCAGCTTGGATGTTTCTTGAGGATCCCGTCTTTATCTTCTCCCATGTACCTCTGGGCTTAGCATAGCTCTGGGCTCCTAGATGGCACCTGGACAAAACTAAGGGACGGCACGGACCATGGAGCAATTTGGGTTAAGGAGTGGACTTCCCTAGCAAGAAAGAGCAAGACTTTTTGACTTGGTGGGTCAGTTCTTCCTCCCCTTCCTCAAATATTTATTGAGCTCTGTGCCAGAGACACAAGACAGACAAGGGCTTTTATGTAGCATCCATCACTTAGCAGCCAATATTGGAGCTTTTGAATTAACCTGCAGAAGTTGAACTGTGCTTCTGTAAAATGAACTGAAGGTGATGTGAAGAAATAGTCAATTTCAGCTCACAGAAGGGAAGGATGGTGGCTGTTTTTTATTTATTTGGAGGGCTTTCCCTCCGCCTTTTCTCATCTGGGAGGTGGCAAAAGGAAGGGAATTTTGTCATATTTATCTGGCCAAATGCCCCCCCACAAAGAGTGAGTGGTTTAGTGCCATGCCATTCAAATATGAATTCATTCATTCAATATTTTTTTGAGCTTCTGCCAGGTGCTTGGCACTACTGTAGATGATAGGGACACGTTAAAAATGAGGCAGAACTCCTTTATCCATGGCAACGTGAATGATGAGAAGAAGCTGGAGGAGGAGTGTTCTAGGCAGAGAGACCGGCAAGGGTAGAGCCCTGAGATGGGAATGAACTTGGTGGGTTTAAGGAACAGTGGGGCATAACGTGGCCCCCAGAGGATGACGTGGGGAGAGGGTCAGAGAGGTAGGCAAGGGCCAGATGTCACCATGCCCTGTCGCCATAATAAGGCATTTGAATGTCACTCTGAATGAGATAGGAAGACACTGGGTGGTTTTAAGCAGGGAAGTGACACAATCCAACTCACATTTTTGAAGCTCTGGCTGCTGTTGGAAGAACAGGTGGCAGGAGGCAGGAGTGGAAGCCTGGAGCAGGGTTGGGAGGTGTTGAAGCAATCCAGGTGAGAGAGGATGGCGGTTTGAACCAGGAGGGAGCAATGGGGATGGTTAGAAGTGGCTGAATTTGGCATCTGTTTTCAAAGTGGAGCCTGCGGGATTCACTGTGTGGGGGGAAGAAAAGAGAGGAATCAAGGTTGACTCCTGCCTTTCGGCCTGAATGAATTGAGGTGCTGTCTCCTATGGTGGGAAAGACGGAGGGAGAAGCAGTCTGTATTCAGCTAAATTTGAAAAACATCACCTATTGTATTTTCTTTTCTGTAAATTCACAGTAGCATCTTAAAGTTTCAGAAATGTCCTGCAATAAAGACATCTGCTTCCCTTTGGGTAACCTAGTGTCTCTTAAAATTGTTTGATCAACTAATCTTGTCTTTGGCCCCATGTGGTAAGATTCTGTAGACTTTCCTTGAATGACATCAGCATTAGCATGTTAGAATCTTGCGTGTGTTTGTGTGTGCATGATCCATTTGCCCACTTGGGGAGGTGACTTGCAGCTGTGCAGTGTTCTAGATTCTAAGGGGTGTGCTTCTGCTCTTTCTGCTTCCAAATACTTCCCCAGATTAAGCCACCATCGTCTTTTATCTAACTAGCATTCCTGCCTCTGATCTAATGCATTCATACCTCTACACCAAATCAGAGAGCGCTAACAGGAAAATCTGACTGTGCCACCCCGCTGTGTACAACCTTTAATGGCTCCCCATTGCCTTTAGGATAAATACCAAATGCTTTATATGGCTTCACCATATGCTTTCTCTATGGCTTCTGCCTACTGGCCTCGATACCCTTTTTGCTCTATGTTCTAGCTAAAACTGAACTTTTAAAAGCTTATTATGTATTCTCTCACCTCTGAGCTTTTGCAAATGCTTGTCCCTTTACCTGGAATACTGTCCGATCTCTTCTTACTCGATCTTTCAGTATTATCTTGGGTAGCGCCTCTCTTGGAGGAATCTCCCGTCTTCTCAGGCTTGAGCTTGGCATCTCCTCTTCGCTGTCAGGGTCTCTCTAGCTTTTATGGCATTTGTCACATGACATTTTTGTCTCTTGTTCCTGCTATCGGTTGAGTTTCAGGAAGTCTTGGCTGGTATCTTGTTTCTCGTTGTCACCCCCAGTGCCTAGCACAATGCCAGCCACAGAGTCATAAATGCACGGTGCATCTTTTTTTGGGTGAGTGGATTTTATTCAAATTTATTTAAATTTACTTAATGAGTGAATGTAGCTCCCTGGATCCTTATCAAACATAAGCTACTCACAGTTCTCAGTTCTTCTGCTTCTTAGCAGTGATGCCAGTATCCTGATCTGGGAGTCTTAAAATTGTCACAGAGCTAGAAGGAAGCTCAGAAGGTCATTGAATCCTCCTGTCTGTCTTTAGGCTGAATCCTATTCAGAGGTCAAAATGATATGATGGTCTCCTTTTACAGATGAGGAGGCTGCAGGTGGTGGACAATGACCAAGACATTGATTCAATTCAGCAAACCTTTGCTGGGAATTCAGAGATGACTAAGACATAGTTCTTGTCTTGGGGAGCATGCAGCCATGCAAATAGACTCACAAATAAAATTCAGGAAAGGGCTGAAATGGAGATTTTTGGAGCATTTTATGGGAGCCTGGACGAGGGAACAATTAACATGGCCTGAGCCAGGGGATCGAAGAAGCTCTAGGAGAAAAAGTGATACTTGGCCTGGACTCTCAGGGGTGACGAGGAATTTGCCAGCTAGGGATGTAAGGATGGGAATGTGGAGGGAGGTGCTCAGGGCAGAGGAGATGGGGGTGTTGGTGGCACATTTGGGGACTGGGGGTGTCACATGCCTATAGGACTCAGGTACAGTTGAGACTAAGTCTATATTAGCAAGGATGCTTTGGCCTATTAAGAAAAAAAACATCCCTGCCAGAAAGGGTTCAAATATTAGGGAAAAATTATGTTGCATCCCAAGAAGTCTAGAAGGAGGTGATTCCAGGGTGGCTGATTCAGCAGTTCCGTTTGCTCACCGAGAATGCAAGTTTATTTTTCCATATTTTCATCCTGTTGTTCCAGTGAATGAATTGGCGGCTGTGTCCTCCCCTGTTGATTTTTCTTTTTCTTTTTTCAATCAGTGAGAGAAATTGTTCCGAGAAGCTCCAGTGGCCTTCCTCTCCCCCGGTCCCATTGGCCAGGATCGTGTCACATGCCTGAGCCCGAGCAAGTCCCTAACGAGGGATGTGAGCCCACCCCCACTGACTTACGCTAATCAAGATTCACACCTGCACCCAGGGCTGGGGAGGGACGCCCAAAGCACGTGGCTGCCCGACAGGTGAACAGAATCAGGGTTCTTTTAACGAGAGGCAGGAGGTCGGTAGGATAGGCAGCCCGCGTTGGCCACCAGCAGAGGCCTGGAGTGCCTGTGCTTTGTCCAGAGCTCCAGCCCAGTGTTGCCACAGGGGATGGGGCCTAGTGTTGCCAGACTTTTCAGTTCTTTTTTCTCCCCATTATTTTATTTAAGTGGATTTAGGGAGTACAAGTGGGTTTTTGTTATATGGATGGATGGCATAGTGGAAAAGTGTAGGCTCTCAATTCACCCATCATCTGAATAGTGTACATCATACCCGACAGGTTGTTTTTCATCGCAAACACTTTCTCCCTCCCCCTTCTGAGTCTCCAGTGTCCATTATACCACTCTGTGTGATCAGGCATGCCCACGGCTTAGCTCCCACTTATAAGTGAGAACATTCGGTATTGGGTTTTTTGTTCCCAGGTTACCTCACTTAGACTAGTGCCCTGCAGTTCCAGCCACGTTGCTGCAAAAGACATTATTCCACTCTTTTTCATAACTGAGTAGTATTCCATGGTGTGTGTGTGTGTGTGTGTGTTACACCCCACCCCACACACACATTTTCTTTATCCACTCACCAGTTGATGGGCACTTAGGTTGATTCCATATCTTTGCACTTGTGAATTGTGTCGTGATAAACATACGAGTGCAAGTCTTTTTGCTATAATGACTTCTTTGCCTTTGGGTAGATCCCCAGTAGTGGGATTGCTGGGTTGAAGGTAGATCTACTTTTAGTTCTTTGATAAATCTCCATACTGTTTTCCATAGATGTTTACTAATTTATCCTTGCAATTTTTTTTTTTTTTTTTGAGATAGAATCTGGCTCTGTTGCCCAGGCTAGAGTGCCGTGGCATCAGCCTAGCTCACAGCAACCTTAAACACCTGGGCTCAAGCGATCCTCCTGGCTCAGCCTCCCAAGTAGCTGGGACTACAGGCGCATGCCACCACACCTGGCTAATATTTTTTTCTATTTTTAATTGCCTGGTTAATTTATTCTATTTTAGTAGAGACAGGGTCTCGCTTTTGCTCAGGCTGCTCTCAAACTCCTGACCTCAAGTGATCCTCCCACCTCGGTCCCCCAGAGTGCTAGGATTATAGGTGTGAGCCACCGCGCCCAGCCAATCCTTGCAATTCTTAAAAAATAAAATCCAGACCTGGAGATTTTCCTGTGAAATATTATAATTTCTAAATGTTGAAAACCAGTTCAAATGAAAACCAATTTGTTTAGTCCAAATAAAAAGTTCATGGTCAGACGATCAGGTACACACAGTCTAAAGGGAAGGATCTCTTTTAGCACGATTTTAATTCTCTCCCTGCCCCACTCCAGGAATGAACACTGTTAACAGTGTGCGTATCATTCCGGACCTTTTATTTTCCTATGAACTTACATGCACGCAGGTAGACGTACACAGTCTTGTTTTCTGGTGTGTGTTTAACCTCAGTGGGATCTTACCGTGCCTGATGCTTTATGACAAGCTCTTTTCAGCTAACAGCAGGCCTCAGATCTTTCCATGTCAGTGCATAGAGATTCATGAATGGAAAACAAAGAGAGAGAGATTGATTGATTGATTGATGGCAGTTTTCGTGGCAGTTATGCCTGTTCCGA
This sequence comes from Cheirogaleus medius, assembly GCA_008086735.1. NCBI lineage: Eukaryota > Metazoa > Chordata > Mammalia > Primates > Cheirogaleidae > Cheirogaleus > Cheirogaleus medius. Next base: position 7,699,485 of record VBSM01003044.1, read on the forward strand.
GAACACTGTTGCATAGTCGTGCCAGTCCCGCGCACTCGGGTGAAAACCCCTCTATGGGAATTCTTTTGCATTTGGAAGATGGGTGGCTTTGTGATGTGTCAACTTGGCTGCCGTCCACTATGTTTCCGACAAGTCTTTTCGTGTGTTTCCAACCAGGATGAGCCTCCTGGGAGACTCTTGGGAGGCGTGGAGGGCAGCAGCGGTTCTGCAGCTCACGTGCATTATTGCTGATCTGCTTAATTGCCTCGGGGGTGTGAGGAGCAGCGGGTCCTCCAACCAACTGCTCCACCTTCCCCTGGGGACCCTGTAGTGCCTCCAGCTCCTGGGCCAGATGTGTGTATTTACCGCGGGACACTCACACCACTAACACCAGAGGCAACCATCATGGGTTTCAGGCCAGCCTCCTGTGTTCCAGAGTGTTCTTGCTCTTCCTAACCTAACATCCCTTTTCCCTTCCCTACTGCCTGCCCTGAGGACTTCAGGCTCCAGTCAGATATGAAGACAACAGCCTTACAGAGATTGCTAACTCACAATTGCATAAGGCAATTCCCTTTTATATATTTACATATAAACATGAAATTGTCTCTATATAATGTATCTATCTGTCTATCTTTCTATCTACTTGTCTCCTAGTGGTTTTGCTTCTCTGATCAATACAGAAGGAATACCACCAAGGAATATTGCATCAGAATACCACCAACAGCTGCAGCAAGAGTATTAAGAAACACTTTTGAGTGCTCTTCAAGTGTCAAGACTATGCAAATTCCTTTAGGCATAAGGACTTACTTAATCCTCACATTAATTCTACCATCCAGGACTATTATCCCCATTTTGCAGAAGGGGAACCCAGATTGAGAGAGGTGAAGTCCCTGGCCTGCTGTCATGGAGCTAGAGTGTGGCAGAACCGAATGCCAGTCCGAGTTTGCTCAACTCCAAAGCCCGGGCTTTAAACTGTTGAATTGTACTGCTTGCAGGAAAAGTGAACTCTAGCCACACTTAACATTAGGCATGTGTTTTATGGATATTCTGATGCATGACCGCTGGGGTACCCTCTAACTGCAGAGGAAGAGAGGAGAACATGCTTGCTTTGGAAACAAGATGTGCCTTGAAGGTCATGATGTCTTTGAGGGTTTGGTTTACAAGCCACTGTGACATTTTCACTGACTCATAAAAGAGGCCCCCTACTTGGCCTCCTTCTGGAAGCTACTCACAGCGCAAATGTGGTGTTCCTAGAATGCAGAGATGACACCACTATTCCCAGGAAGGCGTATTGAAATTGTCTGGGCCATACACACCGCCTCTCTGCCAGCCACCCTTATCAGCACCATGGTGCACGTTTTGTAGGGGCTGAGCCCGATTGGGGCTGGAGCCTGTGGTTTAAAATTTACCAATTCAGGGGAGACTCTTCTGGCCCAGTGTGCACTAAGACTGGTATGTGTACCACAAGTTATGCATAGGCTAGCTTTAGCTGGTGCCGAATATTAAATACAGGTGAACCTCACAGTTATTCTTTTCCCAATGCGTAGCTTGCTGATCATGGCTGGGAGAAAGTAAGTCTGGTGCTAATGTGTTTTAACACTTCTCTAATATTGGACAATCTACCTTTGAACAAGAAAAAGCAAATCATAGCCTGAGAGTCTTCAGTAGACTACAGTTATCTATAGAAAATTTAGTAGTATCTGCTACATTGTATTCATTTTTTTGCAGTTGCCTTCTAATAATGGTAAGAGATAGTGGTTTTTCCATTTGTACGTTATGTGTTAGAATTTTCCTAAATAAAAAGATGTGAGTCAATTTAAAGAAATACATAATAGTGCAGCTGTTGTTCGGTGAAAATTGTTAAGGAGGCAGAAAGACGTGAGACAATCAGCTTGGGGAACCCAACTAGGCAATGTTCTGTTGTTCCAGTTCTGTGGGTGCATCTAGGCCCAGTTCAAACTCATCATAGTAATTGCTCAATAAATATTTGTCAAATGAATGACTAAGTGTTTCAAAAAGCCATCTCCTCCCCTTGTAGCTTGATGGGACTCTTCTCACCTGGAAACTCACAGCACTTATTGGGCCTGTATTCATTCAATAAGCATTTTTTGGCACCTACTGTGTGCATGGTACCAAAAATGCAAGAATCAGCCAACAAGATGCCAAATATTAGACAATTAAATGAGTACCTTATGTGACGATGCTTATATTTTTATTATAATTTTTTATGGTGATATATACTTTTTCATGTGCAGCTCCTATGTTCCAGATTAATTCTAAGTTCCTTGAACCCAGGGTCCAGATGCCATACTGAAACCATTAGAGAATTAAGAATGAAAAAGAAAAAAATGGAAACAAAAACAAGTTGGTGACACAGCTAGACCTGTGCCGTTCCAGATGGCGGCTACTAGTCTCCTGTGACTATTGAGTCCTTGGAATGTGTCTGATCTTAATTGAGATGTGCTTTGAGTATAAAATTCACACTGGGTTTCAAAGACTTCATATGAATAAAAGGATATAAAATATCTCATTTATAATTCTTAATAAGGTCAAAGGTTGATGTTATATTTGGGATATATTGGGTTAAATAATATGTATTATTAAAATTAATTTCGATAGTTTCTTTTTACTTCTGGCCAGTAGAAAATTTAAAGATGTAGCTCACGTTCAGTTTCTAATGGACAATGCCAATAGCTAGACTGTGAGGCCCAGGAAGGCAGAGACCTTGGTTTTGTGCTTTTCCCTTGCACCTTCGGCCTCTAACACAACACCTGGCAGGTAGTAAGTGCTTAGTAAGTTTTTATTGAACCAGATTGGACATGTGAGTAATGCAAAGGTTTATAGCCTTCTTCAGCAATTGGTTCAATAACCACCTATCATTGCTATTTCTTGGACTTTATTTGTGATTTTGCCTGCAAATCTTTAAGAACTCTCTCTTTTTTTTTTTTTTTTTGGTCAGTGTCTCAGATAATGATTTAATTTAGAATTAACAAGCCGTTATCACAGGTCAATTAAATGCCACTTTATGATTTAAAATCGATTTATCCAGATTAACAGCCATTAAATGGTTTTATCACACCTTTTTGGTTAATATTGTTAAAAATATTTTCAATTATTTAAAGCCTCCTTTTACACCCACTGACACTGAAAGTAAATCCTTTACATTTAAGATGATTTCTTTTTATTTTTTAAAAAAATACTCCTTGATCATTTGCGAACTGATTTATTATAGAAGAATGAACAAATATAATTTACTAAGAAGCAAAATAATCAAAATACATTTAAGGGTTCTATAGACAATTTATATCAGGCGATGTGCATGTAGACAGATAAAGGTGACTGAACAGTGAGCTCACATTTAAGTGTTACTATATTTTTAAATAAGAGCTTTATTGAGATATAATTCACATACCATAAAATTCACTCTTTTAACTAATACATTTCAGTGATTTTTAGTACACTCGCAGAGTTGTGTAACCATCACTATCATCTAGTTCCATATCATTTCTATCACTCCAAAAAGGAATCCCATACTTATTAGTGTTCCTTCCTCTCCCAGCCCCTGGCAACCAATCTACTTTCTATCTCTATAAATTTGCCTATTCTGGACATTTAATATAAGATGCAATCATATAATATGTGGCCTTTTGTGTCCATCTGCTGTCACTTAGCATGATGCTTTCAACGTTCATCCATGTTGTAGCACAAATCAGTGCTTCATTCCTTGTGATGGCTGAATAATATTCCACCACAGACCACATTTTGTTTTTCTACTCATCAACTGATAAACATTTGGACTCTTTTAAAATTACATGCCTTAGAACATAAATCCCGCAGGATATGCATGGCTACTGCTAATAATCACTAATATTTGTTGGGCACATGTTTTGTACCAGGTGTTGTTCTAAATGCTTTGTATGTCTAGTCCATTTAATGCTCACAACAACCCTATGAGAGAGGTGTCCCTGTTACCCCATTATTCTTATGAGGAAACTGTGAAATAGGGAGGTTAAGCAACCTATTCCAGGACAGATAGTATAGCTAGTAAGCAATCCAAACCCAGGAAGTCTGGCTCCAAAGCTTGCCCTTTATTTTCCATTTAACAATTACCATCTAATAAAATTGATTTTTGGGGGGAGGGGTGCAGAACATACAGTTCTATGAATCTTCACATCTATATAAATTTGTGTAACCACTACCATGATTAGATAAAGAACCATTCCATAACTCCAGAATTCTCTCTTGTGCTCTTCCTCTGTGGTCATGCCCTCCCCATCCCTAACCATTGGCAACCATTTATCTATTCTCTATCCTATAGGCATTTTTTTTTTGACAATATCATATAAATGGAATCATGCAATATGTTACTTTTGAGACTGAGTTATTTCACTCAGCATAATGCCTGTGAGATTCATGCAAGTTGTTGCACATAATGATAATTCTTTCCTTTGTATTGATGAAGAGTATTCAATTGTATGGATGAGCCAGTTTATTTATTCACCCACTTTTTTAAAAATAAAATATTAATTGAAGTGTAACTTCAACCAGCATGTGCACAAATTATACAGATCGATGGATTTTCGTAAAGTAAACACACCTGTGTAATCACCTCTGATATTCAGAACTTGAACATTGCCAGTGCCCTGGATGTTTCATGATGCTCTCTTCCAGGCAACCTCACTTAATATCCTTACTTCTATCATCATAGGATAATTTGTTTTTGAACTTTATAGAAATGGAATCATATAAAATTTACTCTTTTAACCTTTTAGCCAATATTTGTGAATTTTTTTCATGTAGCAGCAGTTTATTCTTTTTCAAATGTGAATGAAACCAATGTTGTACTCTTAGAATAAACCAGATTTGGCCCCTTTGTTACAACACGGGGTCTGTTTGTCGTCTGTGGCGAACGTACCTTGTTCTTACTCTGTGAACCTGTACGTTGCTCTTGCTCTGTAAACCTATCTTGTCCTTCCTCAGTAAACTTCATTTCACACTTGAAAAAAGAAAAAAGAATAAACCAAACTTGCTCATGATATAGAATCCTTGTTATGTATTGCTGCATTGAATTTAATAATATTTTGCCCACGAATGAGACTGGCCTATAATTTTCTTTTCCTTGTAATTTCCTTGTCAGGTTTTGGTATCTGGGTGTTTGTATCAAGGTTATGCTGACTTCAAAAAAAAAAAAAAATGAATTGTGAAGCATTTCATTTTTTTCTCTTTCCTATTAGAGGTTGTGAAAAGTCAGCATTATTTCTTTTTTAAGTGCTTGGAAGAATTCATCAGTGAGGATAGCTGGGTCTAGAGGTTTCTTTGTGGGAAAGTTAATTATAGATTCAATTTCTTTAATAGATATAGGAAGTATTCAGATGTTTTACTTCTTTTTATATCAATTTTTAGAAGGTGTGCTTTGGTCGTCTGTGTACTTTACCTAAATTGTCAGGTTCTATTGGCATAAAGTTATTTATAATGTTCTGTTATTATCTTTTCAATACCCATAGGATCTTGCTTGGCATTTATCAATTTTATTAGGCTTTTCAAAGAACAAATTTGGGGCTTTGTCGATGTTCTCTATTGTAAGTTCGCCTTCCATTGTATTGATTTCTGCTTTTATCTTTATTATTTTCTTTTTTCTCCTTTTTTTTTGAGTTTGATTTGTTGTTCTTTTCCCAACTTCTGGAGATGGCTATTTATATCATCGATTTCCACCCTCTCTTCTTTTCTAATTTATCCATTCAAAGCTGTAAATTTTTGTCTAACCAGAGCTTTAGCTACATGCCACAGTTTTTAATATCTTATTTTTATTAATTCAGTTCAAAACATTTCCTAATTTACTTTGTGATTTCTTATTCATTTCCAAGCAGATTTAAAATATTTTTTAGTTACGTTATTGATTTCTAGTATAATTGCATTGTGATCATCATATATATTCTGAATAATATTAATCCTTTGAAATTTGCTGAAATTTGCTTTCTGACTCAATGTTTGATTAATTAGGTAAATGTTCCGTGTATACCTGAAATGATGTGTATTTTGCTATTGTTGAATGCAGTGGATATATATCTCCTGTTTTACTTATCCTCCTTCTTTAGCTGTGTCCAATTTATTGTTACACATTCTACTGAATTCTTCATTTCAGTTATATTTTTAGGTCCTAGGATATATATATATGTGTGTATATATATATATATATATATTTGGTTTTTTTTCCAGTATGAGATGAAATTTATTGAGGGAAAGCAAGATAGGATTACAATAGGATTACAGGGCAAGAGCAAGATATAGGTTTACAGAGCGTGATACATATGCCACAGATGATGACCGGACCTCTTGCTGCCACAGGAAAAGAGAATATATCTATATATTTTTGTAGATTTCAGTTCTCGGTAACATTCTGTAAATGTCAAACAGGTCAAATTCATTAATTGTGCTGTTTAGATCTTCTATACTGCTACCACTTTTTTGTCTGCTTGTTTCATTAGTTACTGAGTGAGGTTGTTAAAATATTCGACCAATTATGGGTTTAGCTATTTTTCTTTTTAGTTGATTTTTGATTTATATATTTTGAAAGTATGCCATTCTGTGCATACAAATATAAAATTGCTTTATCTTCCTGGTGGATTAACCCTTCCATAGAAATTTTCCTTTTTGTATCTAGTTATGTATCTTGCCTTCAAGTTTACTTGCCCTGATACTAGTATACCTAAATACTAGCTTTCTTTTGACTAGAACTCTTTTCCTTTTTTTTTACTTTCAATTTTCTATGCCCTTAGATTTAGCATGTCTCATGTAAACAGTGTATAACTTTTATTCTAATGTAGTCTGACAAGCTAGTTCTTTTAATTGGAATATTTAGTCTATTTACATTTAATGTAATTACTGATATATTTGATTTTATATCTACCATATTACTATTTTTTTTCTATTTATCCCACTTATTTTTTCTTTTTTTCACCTCCTTTCTTGTATTAATTTGGACCAGTCAATTTTAAAAAATTAAATTAGTGTTTTTTTCTATTAACCTGTAGTTATACCTTCTTTTAGTAATTACTGTGGAAATAAAGACCTGCCTTCTTTGTTTATTTGGGTCTTATGTAAATCAGTATTTTTACCATGTGCCAGATACAGATAATGCTAAGGTCTCTTAACTCTATAAATTAATTTATCTTTCTTCTGCTTTTTAAACAATGTTACTTATTTAAATCTACATATACTTAAAAACTCGGAAGAAATTATTATTGTTTTCAGTATTCATTTAGATCCATTTTCATACCTTTTCAGCTGTTCTTCAATCCTTTCTGTATCTTTGTCTGGGGTCATTTTCCTTTTACCTATAGAATTCCCTTTAGTGTTTGTTTTTAAGCAGTTCTGCTGGTGAAAAATACTCAGTTTTATTTTATTTGAAGATATCTTTACCTTCCTATTTAATGATATTTTCAGTATTCATAGAATTCTAACTTGGACACTACTTCCTTTCATTGTCTTTTTGCTTTCATCATCTCTGCCGAGAAGTCAGAGATGTGATTTTTCTGTGCTTTTACAAGTTTTTCTATTTAATTCGTTTTTAGGTTTTTGTTATACTGTGATGTGACTAGCTGTGGTTTTCTTTGTATTTATCTTACCTGAGGTGTACAGAATTTCTCGAATCTATGTCTTCATGTTTCTACTCAGTTTTGAAAATTTCTTGGCTGTGATTTTTGAAAATATTGCTTCTCTATTCTTTAATTCTGGGGCTGCACTTATACATATGTTACAACTTTTTACTGTATCTCTTTTGCTTCTTATTTTCTTTTCTTATTTTCCATCCCACTTATTCTTAAGCTTTAGTCTGGATATTTCCTACTGACTTATCTCCTGTTTCAATAATCTTTTTTTTCCAGGCAATGTCTAATCAATTGTTAAACATTCTACTAAATTTTTAATTTTAATTTTTGTATTTTCAGGTTTTAGGATTTCTATTTGGTTCTATTTTTATAGATTTAGGTTCTCTGGTGAAATTTTCCAATTTGTCTTCCATTTTCTTGATCAGATTAACCATAGTTATTTTATTTTTTATTTTTTTTGAGACAGAGTCTCACTCTGTTGCCCAGGCTAGAGTGCCGTGGCGTCAGCCTAGCTCACAGCAACCTCAAACTCCTAGGCTCAAGTGATCCTCCTACCTCAGCCTCCTGAGTAGCTGGGACTACAGGCATGCACCACCATGCCTGGCTAATTTTTTGAATATACTTTTAGTTGGCCAATTAATTTATTTCTATTTTTAGTAGAAATGGGGTCTCACTCTTGCTCAGGCTGGTCTCAAACTCCTGACCTTGAGCTATCCTCCCGCCTTGGCCTCCCAGAGTGCTAGGATTATAGGTGTGAGCCACCGCGTCTGGCCACCATAGTTATTTTAAATAACTCCAATAGATGGACCACCTACCTATTAGAGGATGTTTTCCTATCTGTTAGCTACATTTTTCCCTTTGGTGTGGGTTTGTAGTATGACTGGTACATTTTGATAGAATATCAGACATTGGGTATAACAATGGTAAAGGTTTTAGGCTGTATTATCTTTTCCAGGGAGTAGCCTCCCTGTCCTTTGGCAGGCAGCTAGGAGCAGGGTCAGATCCCCTCTATTCATGTAGGGACTGAATTGACGAGGGGCAGGGTGTGATCTCTGTAATGCTCAGCCTCTGATTCATGCCCACTCCTCTGGAACCAGGGCTCCCAGATGAGAACCACCTCCTAATTGGTGGTCCTGAACCCCAATTTTGCAGTAGTAAGAGAATGCCAAAAACTCCGCTCAGCTTTTCAACTGCTTTTTGCTTTTATTCTAAACTGCTTGCCTTATACAGCATAAGTATGAGGAAAATTGATGCGGTGTTTTTGGATCAATTCTCATCACCTCCTTTTTTGGGGTAGGGTGTTATTTGGACTTTCAACTCTTAGATGTTTTGACACCCTAAAATGCTAATTTTTGTCTCTACTCTCCTGAGGCTTCTTGTCCTTCTGAGGGCTTCTCTGCCTTTTTGTAGCTGTACTCCCTTCTACTTCTCGTCCTCTCCCTCCATGATGCTTAAGAGTCATCGGTGGCTCGAGGGAGAAGTGGTGCACAAAATGTTAGTCTCACCTCACTGAACGTCCCTGCTTTCCAGGGCCTTTGTTTTTTGTTCCTCAAGTCCTGGCTGCTCCCTGATGCTTTCAGACTTTTTGTCTGTGTTGTTGTATTCTATCCTGTTTTTCTAGTTAGACTTGGTGGGAACATTGGTCTGCCTGGAACTACCCTATCACAGCTGCACTCGAAAGTTTCATAATTTACTTTTTCTTCTGAATGCTTTCTCTCGCACCCTTTATATCTTATTTATGCTTCTGGTCCCTTGCAGTTTCTATTTTCTCCCTCTTGCCTACCTGGGCAGCTGGTTCTGCAGCACAGGTTATGTGTTCAAGATCACTGGTGTCTCCCACAGCTGTGCAGTGTGACAGTCCTGTGGTTTACCGAGTGAGGCCCAGAGTGATCTGGCTTCTTGCTCACATTCTCAGTGCCACTTTCTACCCTCTCATCGTTGGAAAATATGCTCACAATCCAGAGTGAGCCAGGGAGGCCTTCCTCAGGGAGGCCTTTCTTAGCTGCTCAGCCAAGTCCTCCTAGTAAACTCTCAGGAATGTCCTACATTCCTTCCAGCTGGAACTTCTCACAAGTACACTTTTCCATTGATTTGTGGAGATGGCAGGGTAATTCCTCTCCAGAATGTGGACTGGACTGTGAAGATGCCAATATTTTTTTTTTACCACTATTCCCGTGGTGTTCACCACAGTGCCCCTTACACACTTATTAAATTAAGTTGAGCCTTATAACGATGGAAGTTGAAAAGGAGGGAATGAAAACTAGCATTTGGTAAAATTTTACTATTTATCTTCTTACTTAATTTCTACCATAAACTCTTTGAGGTGGGTGGTGTTTGCTCAGAGAAATGATGCCATTTCTCCCCAAACTCACACAGTTGATGAGTGCCAGATCTAGAATTCGGGCCCATGCCTACCTGATTCAAAAGTAACCCTGACTATATGAATTGTTAAATACTTCTCACTCTTTCATGCCTTTTGTACCTTCCTCCTTTCTTTGCTGACTTTTCAATCTTTATTGAATACTCATAGAATGTTAGGTTACTGTCTTAGTCCATTTGGACCGCTATAACAAAATATCATAAACCGGGTGGCTTGTAAACAACAGAAATTTATTTCTCACAGTTCTGGGGACTGGGAAGTCCAAGATCAAGGTGCTGGCAGATTCAATGTTTGGGAAGGGTCTGCTTTCTGGTTCTTAGATGATGCTTTCTTGCAGTGTGTTCTTGCATGGTAACAGGGGCAAGACAACTCTCTGGGGCTTTTTGATAAGGGCACTACTCCCATTCATGAGAGCACTCTCATATGACCCAGTCACCTCCCAAAGGCCACACCTCCTAGTACTATCATATTGGGGATTAGGTTTCACCATATGAATTTTTGGGGGACACGAATAGAAGATCGAGATCATAGAAGTCACGATCAGATCATAGAAGTGAGATCAAAGGATTTTAGTTAGGAAAAAAATAGGAAAAAAATAAAGAAGAGAAGCTGACTACTTTTTTCTGTTACCTCAAAACCAAAATGACATACAGTTTATTTTTGGGTGGAAGAATTACATGGGTCATTCCAGATTGGCATCTAAATTTCTTATTTCCCACAAATGGCCCAATTGAGATGGACATTAGTTTGTTTAATGAACATTTGCTAGCTTCAATTAAAAAAAGGTACTTATACTCATAGCAATAGCTATTATTTATTGAGTACCTACTTTGCACCATGCACCAAGCTGGGCACTTTATCACATTGACTGCCACACGAGAAAAAAAATTTTTTTTCCTCTTGGGGCCACAGTGTTTTATTATGAAAATAGAATAAAAACTTTGAAAACAAAATGATCCTATCTAATTTAATGAAAAATTTGTTATTTTTTATTGTTCTCTGTGTGTGAGTTAAATGCAATTTAAAAATAGTTCACGTGTCTCCCAAGGTAAAGAGATGTGTGAGTTACATATGTTTCATGAGGTCCTGGGTTCAAAGCTATCATGAGTTAAATACAACTCACATGGCGGTTAATGGGTTATATACCTTATCTTTAATCATTAGAACACCCCTGGGAAGTAGATATGATTATTTTCATTGTACAGATTTGTAAATTGAGACTCAAAAAAGTGAAATAACTTGCCTTACTTAGGAAGGTTGAGATACAGAATTCGAACCCCTTTATGGACTGCCATAAGGACTGTTTATTTCTACATACATTGCTTAAGGCATCAAGCCTGGAGCACAGAAGGCGCTTAATAAATGTTTGTTTTTTTCTGGATTAGTGATAACGTAGTGAAATTCCCAGGAAAGAGTTGCAAAGTAATGTAATGAGGCTTCTTTGTGTCTTGCCAGGTAATGTGAATAGTTGCTCCACGTTGACACCTTGGAAAACTCCAAAAGTCCTGAGTCCCTGCAGCTTCCAAGCGGCAGGTAAGGATCACGTCGGTTGCAATTGCAGGCTCTACTCTGCTATTTGCTCCAAATATTTTGTGATTGCAAATATTATTGATCTGACAGTTTATTTCCCGAGACGCATTAGTTCCAAACTGCTGTGATATGAAAGCCTCATCCTAAGGAAATCGGCCTTGTGAATGGTGATCCCCTGGGAATAGGACGTGGCACTTATGGCTGTACTAATCTGAGGAAGAAGCAGTAAATACAATTAGCGAGCTTGCTTGGAGATTTTCCAATAATGATGTTTGGGGCATATTATTGGTTTAGCTGTAATTGAGCTTAAGATGATCTGGAAATGTCTAAACTGGTGTGAAAGTCATTCACGGCTTTGGCTCCATTATGGATGTTCATGAACCGGGCTGGTGGCCCGATGACATTTGGATGTGCAGGGTCACGTGTCCCCAGGATGGCCATGGTTTGTCTCTCAAATACCGTTTCTTTTTGCTCTGTCATTAATTAGGTGATGACTTCTTCCCAATCTTCTATCCTCTCCCAAATCCCACCCCGTTGTTATCATTTGGAGCTTACTACATAGTGTCTAGCTCTCTTAGTCTCATGCAAGTATAATTCATGTGATGTATGTTCAAGTCACCTTTATTAGTCAGGATGATTCATACTAGCTGCCACAACAAAGACCTGAAATCTCAGTGGTGAAACAGCACAAAAGTTTATTTTTTGCTCACAGAAAGTGTGATGCAGTTCAGATCCAAGTTCCTTCTATATTGTGGTACCATGATCTCAACACATATCTGTTGGGAGACAATTCTCCCTGGATTTCTTGTGTTCTTGTACGGTCTAGGCCTTCCCAAATCAAGGGCATTGGCAAATTTTGTTTGGGTATGATTGAAGAGCAAACAAAAAATAGGGAACCTCTTCTTCCTTGGAGACATTTCAGGATAACGAAGTCCCCTCCTCTTCCAGAGGCTGTCTGCTTACATCCTGGTGTAGAATGTAAGAACCTACAGACTTCTTCCCTCACGTCCCAGAGACACTGGCTTACCCTACAGGGCCATGAGTCCCCTGCCTCCATGGGAGGATGGCCAGGCCACTTGCAGCTTCATAGAAACTCAGAGTCTCCTGAATGCCGTGTTCTCCTGTGGTGTGATTCACAGTGAGCAAAGGTGAACTTCGTGTCGCCCGGAGGAGCTCGGGGTGTGGGGAGCTGGTGTTCCCACTGACCATTTTGTCGTGATCACTACACAGTCTGTGTTCCTAACCTGGGCGTCTGGTTTAGTTAGTGTGTGTGTGGCATGCATGTGTGTGATGTGTGTGTGTTTGGTTTGTGAATGTGCGTGACGTTTGTGTATGTTTGGTGTGTGTGGGGTGTGTGTGTATGTGGTGTCTCTGTGTGTTTGATGTGTAAGTGTGTGTGTTGTGTGTGATGTGTGTGTGTATGTATGTAAACTTTAGTAGATTAACTTGTTGGCTTGCAGTAGGGTAAAATTTCAGACCTTTCACAGTTTCAGACATAACGATCGCTTCCAAGTTTCCGTGGGAGAGGGAGAGAGGGCGGGAGGGGTGCTCTGACCCTCAAGAACCCTGGCCCCAGAAGTGATGTGCCATTCCCACTGGCCAGAACCCAGTCACGTGGGGCCAGCCCACTTACCTGGGAGTCTGCAGAGAAGCACTCGCACACGCTGTGAGTATTAATTGTCTTTGCCACATCGCCTAACCCCCCTCATGTCTTGTTTAGTAAGTGTGTCCCTTTGTGAAAGAGGGTCAACTTAAATCACGGTGACACACATCTGATCAATAACAGTAAATCGTGATAATAAGACGATGATCTCACATCTGTGTACTGCTTGCCTTTCCACACTGTAAGTTAATAAATAAGAACAGTATAAGTGCTTTGCTTGTGTGGACTCCATCCTCACAACCACCCAGTGAGGAAGGTGACATTCTTGTCACCATTCTACAGATGAGGGAGTGTCCCGAGGGGTCAAGTGACTTGCTCAGGCAGCTTGTAAGGGGCAGAGAAAGGGTTAGAACTCTGGACTGGCTCCAAGTTTCCAGCTTTAGCTGCCACATTATACTGCCTCGGGTAAGTGCCACGCAAACGTTAGATACTAGATTATGCGATCTTCGTCCAGTTTTGCCCTTTTCTGGCACATCACATTGCATGCCTAGGGTGAGGACATATGGAGATACGGGACTGGTGGGAGATAGAACAGGCGGTTGAATTTGCCCAGGTGAAGGACGCATTATCTAGAATAGTAGTTCTCAACTGGGGGTGATTTTGTCCCCCGGGGACATTTGGCAGTGTCTAGAGGCATTTTTGGTTGCCACACCTGGGAATGAGGGTATCATTGGCATTTAGTGGACAGAGACCAGGGACGCTGCTCAGCACCCTACAGTGAATGGGACGGTCCCCACCCCAAAGAATTCCTGGGCTCCCCAGATGTTAACAGCAATGAGGTTGAGAAATACTGGCCAAGAAATAAACTTGCATAAGGACTGTTCGTAAATGACTTTTCATTATAATGGCCCTTGAAACGTTATATTACTTTCCAGACAATGGCTCTTTTTTTCCTGATTCCATAGAATGACACTTTGGTCTCCAAATGCCAAATGAATATGGCACAAGAAGTAATATTTTGACATTCTAATTTTAGGCAAAGACATGCTCACTGATGTACACACAACAGTTTCTAGTCAGAGAATATCCTGTGGAACAAATTCGAACTGTGTGCATGTTTAGACGAATCTAAAACCTTTTGTTTTGCATACATGGGACCAGTGAAAGACATGAATAGGCAGAATCTTCTATGACTAATTTAGACTACAGGGTGCATGTGCTATTTCTGTGTGCTGTCGAGCGGCGTGCTCTCTCCTTAACTTAGCCCTTATTTTGTCCTGAAGATGTTTTATTTTTTTTTACGTATTTATTTTTAATGCCAGGGCTTTGCAATCTTCTTCTGTAAAGGGCCAGATTGCAAAGGTTTTGGGCTTTGTAAGCCGTGCGGTCTCTGTTACAATTACTCAGCTCTGCTGTTGCAGGTCTTATTTGACCCATGAGCTGGAGTTTGCCAACCCCTCCTCTATACTATAACTTTATATTTTGAGATGCAGCTTGAGCATAAGATAAGCATGAACCCTCAAAAGGTTGAAAAGTTGATAAAGAAAATAGTGCAGAAATAAGAACGTATTTTCAAAGAATGACTCCCTTGTGTTCTTTTCTTCCAACCTCCACCCACCATCAAGTCCTCTGTTCCTCCTTTGGCAAGTTCATAAACTCTCATCACGTTACAATTTATGTGCAAATTGCATTTATTTACTCTCAGATTGTTGTTTATTACTTATATAAACTCATTCTCATTGTTCAATGGGCACATTTTTCTATCTGTGAGAATTGTTTTGAGTGTCTTGGGTTGAGAGGGAGTGCATCATAATTTCTTCCCTAAAAATAAATAAGACATATATGTTTTTATATAACAGCTTTTTTCACCTGGGCTAGGCAGAAGTCTACAGCTTGGCAAACATATGTCGGGCTTTCATTGTCGGGGAGAATGAAAGCTGTTAGGCGAGGGAGAGATGTACAGGAGAGAGCTGTGTTCTGGTTCTGAGATCTGCCATCACCAACTGATTCATCTCTTGTTCGGGGGTCTCATTTTCTTTGATAATTCAAATAGGGCAGTGCCAGATTCTTCTCACTCCATGCTGTTATCCAATGTCGTAAACATACATCCTTCCCCCTTTTGCAACGGGCTGTCATGGGTCCTAAGCAAAGCAGTTCTAGATTGCAACAGAGAACTATATTAATAGCATAATTTATGGGTAAAGAAAGGGCCAGTTACAGGTCGGCTAATGGTGAAGGGTTTACTTGAAAGTTTCCTCTCTGAGTTATTAGACCTCATGAAAATTAATACTCAGCTACAATATAGCTATCAATATAATTCTTCAACAATGAAAGTACTGGGAATTTGCAAATACGGCAAATCCATTATTTAGAGGATGTCTATGTTGAATCATAAAATGCAAAAGATTTCTTAGTCTAAGCCCATTCAAGTCCACCACACATATTTTTTGCATGCCTAGTTCATGCTGAGCACTAGGAATCTGTTGCCTCTGAATGATACACTTTTGCTGCCTCCAAGAAGCCCATAATGTAGTGAACTCCTTGCTTTAAGTACCGTGTAGAGTCAAATTTCCTTACGTGAGGCTAGGACACGGGAGACATGTCTGTTCTTAAATCTATCCTGATTCCTGCAATATGCTCATTATTACCTGCCTAATTTATTCTGTAAATATTCCTTTCATTTTCCAGCCCTGTTCCTCTTTTTCTTTCTACTTCCTTGGGATCTATAAGCCCTTTAATAATTAAATAGAGGCTACACTAGTCAAGACCTTTAGTGGCAAGTGCCAGAAACCAACTCAAGCTGGCTCAAGCCACAAAAGGGACTGTTTAGTGACTTATCAAAGTGAACTGTCAAAGGGAGTAGGTCTTGCCTCAGGCTTAGGTGATGACATCAGGACCCAGTCTCTTTCTTTCCATGTCTTTCTTATGTTTTCTTCTGTTTTCACCTTTTCCATATAGGGACCCCAGTGGTCTACATTCTACCCAATCATGCAGATGAAGTTTTCTGTACCTAAGTTTTTTAAATTTAAAGTCCAGATTGAATCAATCACCCTGGCTAGGAGGAGGGGAATAGTTTGGCCAGATCTAGGTCACAGATTGCTGTGGGCTGGGTTGTGTCCCTGTCAAAATTCATATGTTGAAGTCTTAACCTCCAGTACCGCAGAATGTGACTGTATTTGGAGACAGAGTCTTTAAAGTGGTAATTAAGGTTAAATAAGGTCATGTGGGTGTGCCCTAATCCAATATGACTGGCGTCCTTACGAGAAGAGGCTATTAGGACACAGATACAGAGCAAAGACCGAGTGAAGACACAGGAAGAAGATGGCCGTCTACAAGGCAAGGAGAGAGGCCTCAGAATAAATCAACCCTGCCAGTACCTTGATCTCAGAATTCTAGTCTGCAGAACCGTGAGCAAATAAATTCCTGTTGTGTAAGCCTATGGTCCCCAATGCCCAGACCACACACAGGTACCAGTACCTGTTAGGAACCGGGCAGGAGGTGAGTAGCAGGCAGGCCAGCGAAGCTTTATCTGTATTTACAGCCGCTCCCCACGCTTGCATCACCACATAAGCTCCACCTCCTGTCAGGTCAGCCGCGACATTAGATTCTCCTAGGAGCGCGAACCCTACTGTAAACTGTGCACGTGAGAGATCTATTGCATGCTCCTTATGAGAATCTAATGCCTGATGATCTGAGATGGATCTGATCCCACTCAGGGCTCCCACTGATTCTGCATTATGGTGAGTTGTGTAATTATTTCATTATATATCACAATGTAATAATAATAAAGTGCACAATAAATATAATGCACTTGAATCATTCCGAAACCATCCCCCTACCCCAACTCCCCCCAGTCCGTGGAAAAATTGTCTTCCATGAAACTGGTCCCTGGTGCCAAAAAGGTTGGGGACCACTGGTGTAAGCCACCCACTCTGTGGTACTTTGTTATGGCATCCCTCACAAACTAATACACAGGTTCAGCCCTAGACTTGGAGGTGGATTTATGTAGGTCCCACCTGAACTAGTCTATGAATAGAAGAGGAGTAGTTCCTTTAAGGGAACTCAAGGGACTGTTACCAAATAGAAGAATAATGCATGCCACTAGGGAAAAAAAATAACAATTGTTCACCATAATTATTATGACTGGGTTAGAGTCATAATAATTATTAATCATCCATTATAGCAATCCCATGAAGTAGATACTATTATTCTCCTCCTTTTACAGGTGTGAAAAGTGGGGCACACACAGGTAAAGGGACTTACCTAAGGTCATGCAGCCAGTAAGTAGCAGAGCCAAGATTTGTATCCACACCTGTGTGGCTCCAGAACCTCATAATCTTTGGAGAGCCAGTGATGGTTAGCTTTGGACCCCATTACTCTTTTATCCCCAAGATTGAAAAAGCTCTGGCTTGAGGCATGGGAAGGACGTGTGTTTCCATTTTAATTAAGGACAATTCACAGTCTGCAGAATTCACAAGTTCATTTTCTGGAGCTATTTCTGATCGAGGTAAGCCTTTGACCAACTGGAGTTAATTAACATTGCAGAGCATGAAGTAATTGCCATTGTTCCTCAAAATTAAAGGTGGGAAGATACCCAGTGACTTGTAATTACCCACCCTGACTCCTAAGTCCAAGGATCACAGCTCCAAATCCTCAGCAAGGAAACGAGATGGAGAAATCCATCAATTCATTTGCTTTTCCCTCTCTTCTGTGTTTACTGTGTTTTCCGTCACATGATTAGCAAGTTAAACCCCATACCTGTTTGGATCAGTGGGCTAAAGTGTACAGCTGAAGAGCAGACCTGTCCTGAATTTTATTAACAGGATTTCTAGTTTGAAGCATGCAGGCTGATATTTGAATGTTCTGCTTGGGAAACAAATTCAGAAAGTATCAGATCCATACATGGTCATCACAGTTTTTCTAAGTAGGCCTGATATTTCTGTTGAAAACATCTGGTGACCCTATTTTTAAATCCCGGTCATCTCTGGCAAGACTTGCTAGTTGCAAGAAAGGGCTATCTGTGCAAGCCAGTGCAAAAACAAAATTCAGGGGGTCCTTGTCATTGAAGGTTTATCGTCTGAGTCTGCAGCTGTGATGTTGTGTAGAAAGGCAAAAGTTGTTAAAATATTTTTTCAATAATCACCCAATTTCAACTATTAAACATTTTAATGATTAAATGATCCTTGCTTAGCATTAGCATGAAGGCTTTTCTACTACATCAACTTCCTTGTGGCTCCATCTCTCAAGGGACCCCTGGATTTTGAATACCCATCACTTGTCCTTATTGATTCGTCATAGAATGAGCACGTTGCCCAACTTGAGCCAGTAACAGTCAGATGAAGGACTTTTGTTTAAATTTGTTAGGGAAAGAGAACCCAGGAAGATGTGCATCTGAAACTACTGGCAGGTAGTTTGGATGGATTGCTGTTTCTTACAACCAGTGAGTCCTGTCAAAGAGAATCAGGCTCTCACTGACAGTCTGACCCTAGCGCATGTACAGTGTAATCCAACTGCAAACGTTTGATTGAGAATCTTGCCCAAGATGCAGGATTTCACGAAGTTGATGAAAGTGGTATTGAAATGTGTTTAAAGAACAAAGTCACAGAGGACCCACGAGAATTGAGCAACATTGGAAGAGTCAGGGCTGATTTTCAACTGAAATCTGCAGGTTCAGCCATCCTGGTTGTCGGGGTGACTGTTCCAATTATCTGATGCCTCTATTATACTGGTCATTCAATATTTTGAATATCATCCCAAGAAGAGTGTGAACAGCTGAAGAAAAAAAAAGTGACAAGGAAAATGACTCAGTGAACACTTCAAAAGAGAAATATTTAAATATCAAAAGATTCAAGAGGGCCTTAGGAAAAACTGGTAAAGTCCTTGAATATTTTTTTAAATGACCTTTTTATTATCATGCTGTGAAAGCCAAACCTGAAGTGAAGGATTTTGTCAGAAAGATGGTGCCAAAAAAATTCACTGCTTAATTCGTTTTCTACATTTTGTTATTTTGATAAGGTATTTTTTTTTTTTAAGAAAATGTTTCAAATCAAACCCCTTTCTTCCTCCATAATCTGCTGTGAAAATTTGGGGTCAGTATTAAGAGCCACTTTAAATGATTTCCACAAGGATTGAGTTTCCCGCCAGGGAGGGAAGTCTCTTTCTCCTTTTCTCATGGGGCTACACAGTGTTTCCCTTCTACTTCTTTCCTTGGTGGCTCGAATTCCCTGCTTCTCTCTTCACATCTGTGCTCTCTGCTTGCTCGTGGTGTACCTGCCAAGACATCCATGTCTTATACTGTGTGTCACTCTTCCCCAGCCATAGGTGAGTGGATCAGGAGTGGACCAAGACCCAAGGGCAGCTATTCCAAAGATTGCCCAAGGACTAAACTTGATAAAAATCAAAACAAAACAAAACCGAAAACAACAGGAGGCTGGACCAATCAGATGCACTCTCAAGAATCTCTAAGGAATATGGTCAGAATTCACTAGATATCATGATGACCTGAGAGTAAAATGACACATCATAGAGGGGCTCCCTGAGGTCCTGATGTGCCAAGAACAAGCTTAGGAGCAGGACTGAGTAATTCTGCAGGACCAAGATGTTAACCAGGCTCCAGAGTTCTCACCCAGTGCTCTTATCCTATGTCACTTATGTTGGGCAGCTACTCACCCTTCTGGTGACAATACCCACGTTTTCTCAATGCGTGTAATGTGGGTAGAATCG
Source organism: Cheirogaleus medius (assembly GCA_008086735.1). Lineage (NCBI taxonomy): Eukaryota > Metazoa > Chordata > Mammalia > Primates > Cheirogaleidae > Cheirogaleus > Cheirogaleus medius. The sequence goes on from VBSM01003044.1 coordinate 7,719,307, forward strand.
AACTTATCTTTAGATCTAGCTATCCTTAGATCTAAGACCCAGTCCCAGACAATCAGGTCATTACATGCCCTTAGCCATAATGATTAGCTATGCAGTGAGCACATTGCACAACTTGAGCCAGTAACAGTCAGATGAAGGACTTTTGTTTAAATTTGTCAGGGAAAGAGAATGCAGGGAGATGTGCACCTGAAACGTCTGGCAGTCGTCCGTTGAGACATAAAGCAACTCCAGGTTGCTTTATTTGGAGTTGCTTTATTTCACTTGTTACAAAAAAGAGCCATAACCAACACAACGTGCTTATGGGATTATGATAACAATAATCTCTTTTTACCATTTGAAGATACTTTTTCAGCCATCACCCCCTGATTCTCTCAACAACCCCGTGTTGCAGACAGGGAAAGGATTATCGTCTTGACGAAGCTTGCTGCCAGATCTAGAGGGCTACAGTGATGTTTTCTCAAGCACTTAGAAAACACAGGGAGTGAAGATTGCCTTCTGAAAGTTAAACCCTGAAGTCAATATATTATAGATTAAAGCAGAGTAATGCAAAGTCATCTTAAAGTGACACGATGGCTCCCAGGCCTGCAAGACTTTGCTGTCACACAGTCAAATGAATTAACATATTTAATGAGAGACTGTGTCTGCCATGATCAACCCTGGAAGCCTAGAGGGACCGAGAGCTGCAAAAACATCTTGTCCAATAGAGAGGGAATCTAAGTCTTTGAAAATTTCTTGTTCCAGGGGCAAGGCTAGATGTAGAGAAATACTTTCAGCTACAAGTCATATAAAAGCAGATTGATAACAGTGGTCAACTGAAGGTGGCTGGAACTTCTTTGCCACTCCTATTAAGAGGCAGGATCTCTTTCTCTTCCCCTTAAATCTGGGCTCACTCTCTGACTTACTTTGCAAAACAGAAGGAAGTAAAAGTGACGGTGTATCATTTCTAAGGCTGGGCTACAAAACATTTGCAAGTCCCACTTTTGCACACTTGGAAGACTCCCTTTTGGAACCCAACTGCCATGCTGTGAGAAGCCTAAGCCACATGGAGAGGGTGAGCTATCAGCTAGCAGTCGGCACCAATTGTGAGTCATGTGAATGAGCTATTTTGGGCATTCCAGCTCAGTTGTGCCTTCAGATGACTGCAGCCCCAGCTGACACCCTGTGGAACAGTATAACCACCCAGCTGAGCCCAGTCAACTCGCAGAATCATGACAGATAATAAATGGTTTAAACCACTCAGTTTTGGGATGATTTTTAAATAGTACAACAAAAAACTCACACAACAATCTTTAAACAACAAAGACCTTTAATGATCTTCTTTAGTGGGAAGTGGGGATGTAGGAAGTTTCAGGTTTGGTGCAGCAGAGCAAGGTCAATTGTCCACGCTCTTCCTTTCTTTCCATTCCACAATCCGTAGCACATTGGCTTTCCATCTTTCTCATCGTGTAATGTCAAGGTGTCACATCCATGTTTAAAGCAAGCAAGAAAGGGAAAGGGGTAAACCAGGGAAGTCTTCTCTCCTTCTCTTGCCTCTGTTCATTTCATCAGGAAGCCAAATGTCTTTCCAGATGCCTGGAGGATAACTTGCCATTGTATCTCCTTGGCCAGATGTGCGTACCCTTGGTTGCAAGGAAAGTGTGTATTTATTTATCCAATCTCTGAAGAGTGAAGCATCCATAGGAAATGAAATTGGCAACGGCCTTTTGGCAGCAACCAAAAATCTCTGCAGTAAGATAAAGGCAGATTTTGTTGCCAACTGACTTGTGATAGTTATGGTCCCATCTGAACTATCCTTTCCATAAGAGGCTTGCTCTCAGCCACTGCAGTCTAGTGCTGCTAAACATTCAATGAATGCATCCATCTCTCTTTGTCCCAATTTTATTCATCAAGAAGCTACATTGGTATTTATTTCTCCAGCTGGTCTTCTTACCAGGAGAGAAAGTGCTGGTTGTGTGAACTTTCTGAACCCATTTCTGCAACAATAATTCTCTCTGTAAATGTATAAATTGCCATTTGGTTTATACTTCAGTCTAAAGGTGTGGTTAATATACGTCTAACCCTTAGAGATAATACGGTGCTCAGTGTGTTGAGAAAGTCAAGTTTTAATGTTTGTAAGGATCTGGGTAAAATCATCTAATCTTCAAGCTGTCATATGAATCCTTTTGGGAGACAACTTAATTCTTTCTTTTGATGGAGACACAACTGATAGCTGAGAGAAAGCACCTGGATTTGCTACAGAGCTGAGACTAAATAGAGCTATGTTAGTCATTTGTCTTGCCCCCTGCCCTCTGCAATACACAGAAACCCTGGTGACTTTAGGCTCATGGGTATGTTTGACCTCATGTCCCAGATTTTATGATTCTAAACAATCTGCCCATTAACCTCGAAGGTCAGTGTAATGATTAAGGCCTGTCTGCTCAGGCTTGTCTCTCAGTTCTACATATTGATTGTGTGAGCTTGGGCAAAAGTTATCCTTTCTCTGAGCCTCAGTTTCCTTGTCTGTAAAATGGAGACAATATTCAAACTTCTACATAGCAAGGCTGCTATTCGTATTTGATGTTTGCAAAGTGCTTGGCACAACATCTGGCTGGAGCTGGTACTCACTCAGTGATGGCTATTTTTATTTTTACAGACCTTGTGTCTCAACTGGAGGCCAGAAAGCCTGGTCACCCAGAGCCATGCTGTCTCTTCATCCTTAAAGGCCCTGTTCATACATTCTATAATTATTCAGTGAATGTCAGTGTTGCACAAAGCACTGCACTCAGCACTGAAGGGGACAAAGGAAAGAAATGTAAGACATGCTCCCTGCGCTCAGGGAAGTTATAACCTGGTAGGAAAGGCAATATATAAAAACATGAAATGGTTAAGTAACCGTGCACAACATATCAAGATGATGGAGTAGCCAGGAGTGCAATGAAGGCTACTTTGGTACCATTTGTCCTGTCTTCCTGCCGTGGAAATAGCAGTGGGCCTGCAGTCAGACAGCCTTCCCTGGACACTCCCCGCCCCAGGCTGGGTTGGAGACCACTCCCTACCCCTGGGCATCCCCTTGGGCGGTGTTCACCATGCTGAAATGTGATTGCCTGTTACCTGGTCAGCCTCCTTTATTTAAATGGGAGCCACGGTGGGTGGCACTCATCCATTGATTCATTCATTCATTAAGCAAATATCGACTGGGCACCTGCTGTGTACCAAGCACTGTCCTAGGTGAGAACAAGACAGTCACAGTCTATATCCTTGAAAACCTCACAGTTTAGTTGTGTAGAACGGCAATAAAGAAGGAAATCCATAGATGCATACAGTGTCAGGTGGTGCTAAGTCTTGGAAGAACTTGCAGACATGGGGATGTGTCACACAACCCCCTCACCCCCGCCCCCAAGGCCTTGCTGTCCAGCTGCAGGGAGTGTGGTCAGCAGACAGCCCCTACCTGTTGTCTTCCTCCCGGTCAGCCTCAGCTGCAGAGAGCCACCTTGCTCAAGCTCGTGTTGGTCCCACCTGCATCCAGTGGCTACGTGAGGTACAAAGGCCTCATCATTTCAGCCCGACTCTGCTGATGGGCAACACGCGCTCTGCAACATTCGTGAGGGTGGATGCAGCTTTGCGGAACCCATCACGGTGTGTTTCCCCCTCTGCCCAACCCTGGTCCCTCCCCTTTTCTTTTACAGAAGCTGATGCCTAGGGAACATCTTACACCCCACCTCCCCCTCTGTGTTTGTTTCAGGAGAATCCAACATGTGCCAAGGCAATGCTGCATGAGGCAGGAAGGGGGGGAGCTTGCCCTCTTGGACAAGGTGGTCAGGGAAGGTGGCATTTGAGCAGAGATCAGAAGGTGAGGGTCAGCTGTGCAAAGGTCTGGAGTTACTGTGCTCCCGGCAGAAGGCACAGCAAGACCCAAAGCCCTGAGACAGGAATGCACTCGGTGCATCTGAGCACCGTCAGTGAGGCAGCCCGGTGGCTCGAAGCCTAGCTATGGAGGCTGACTTTTGGAATGCGATGAACAGGCAGCTGGAAGTTCTCGCAAGCAGGGACACCTCCACCTTGTATCCCTAGTGCCAGCACATGGTGGGTGCTCAATAGATGTCTGCCAACTCTAACTGGGTTCTCCTTCCAGCTCCTTCCTTCTCTCTCCATGTGACCTTGGACAGGCAGTTACTTAACCTTTCAGCGCCTGAGTTTCCCCACCTGTGTTCAGCAGCAGAGGTGGAACTCCTGAGCTCTGGTTTGAGCTCTTGCTGCCGTGCCATCTCCTCTTCTTGCAATCTCCTTTCTCTCCCTGCAGGGATTTGGAGCACACCTGTTCCCACCCCCGGCCTCTCAGCAGATGGTTCCCTCTAGAAAGGTGGATGCTCTTGGCAGCTCATCCTGGAGCCCCTGAGATGAGAAGCAGCTGCATCAGGGCGGTGTGTGGGGGAGGTGGCGGAGCTGGGAGGGAAAGTTTGATTTCTCTGCTCTGATAATAAATAAACCCGATTAAGGTGTCCCTACACCCGCGGGGCAGGGTGCTCCTTTGGGGGGGCCTTATGGCTTTGATAAAAACTGCAATATCTGAAAATTGTCTCAGGCACCTAAGAACTCCCATTTTATGACTTGCACGTGCCTGGAATAAATTGCTTTTGCTGCCTTGTTATATATAATTCACATCCTTATAGATGCTGGTGGGATGCATAACACTCTCCTCTAATGATTTATTCATTTGGGGAAAAGCAGAGTGCACCCACTCCGTTCTGCCCGGCCTGTCTGACAGCTCGCAAGGTTGTTGTCGCAGACATATGTTGGATCAGCCTTGAGAGGGAGGAGCCAGTCTGGGCTCCTTAGCTTTCCTGGAAAGCAGCCCTAGCTGGGCAAGGGGCTTGTCGGTTCAAGGCTTTCTCTAAGGCTGAGCTAGGGACTTTGCAAGTGTGATTTGAAGCTTCCTCACCGCCACCTTGGGGATGTAGGGTACTAGTACCCCTCCTTTATTGATGAGGAAGTAAAGTTCAGAGAAGTTATGTGACTTGCTCAAGGTCACCCAGGCAAACAGTGATGGGATTTTCATATCACACGGGCTGGCCTTCATGTGCCATTCACACCTGAGCCAGGTGCTTCACACACATGGACTCACTTCCTTTTGGTACCACTCAGTGAGATAAAGGTGACTTACTCCCCCATTTTATAGATGGAGGAATGAGGCTCAGAGAGATGAAGAAACTGACCAGGTTTATGCCTTTAGAAACTGGATGACTGGGATTTTAACTTGGGTAGGTCAATATTGATTCATTCCTGTATTCATTCATTCATTCATTCAACCTCTCCATGCCTTAGTTTCCTCCTTTGACAGCTGGGAATAATAGTAGTACCTGCCTCATAGGATTGTTTTATTTTTCCATTTCAAGGGATGACTGATTTTGTTCTTTTTTATTACTCAACATGTATTATATACTTTTATTTTATTTTGTCATCTTCATAAGTTGTACGCTTTACAATGGTGGGATTTTGCCTGATTCATTTATTCATCACATTTCTAGCGCCTAGAATTATGCTTGGCGCATGGTAGGGGCTGAGCAGCTCTTTATACATATGAATTAAAGAATGAACTTCTGAACAAACTTAAGAGCCCAGCTCACATTATTGCATCATAGGATTGTTGCAAGGATTAAATGAGGGGTCCAAAAATGAGTTAACATAAGGAAAGTGTATAAAACAGTGTCTGGCCCATAGGAAAGTATGCAATGAATTTTAGTTACAATAATAATTATTTTATCATTCATTTATTCATCCTTTAATTCCACAAATACTTGTAGGTAGCTTACTATGTGTCAGGGAATTTCCTAGGTGCTTTGCACACATGAGCTCATTTTTATTCTCACCAATGCTCTCACCTCACAGGTAGGGAAACATCTCTGAGAGATTAAATAAATTGACGGTGTTCTACCGGTTAGGAGGTGAGTGAATTCCATTTTCCAAAGTAGGTCAATATTCATTCGTTCATTCATCTGATGTATTTTCATTAAGAACATATTATGTGTGGTGTAGATGCTGCATACATTTTTGCTGGCTACATGCATGAATGAATGCAATGGTACACAAGGCTGGTTTCTGTTTTCAGAACACTTATGATTTCTAGTGTGGGGTATATGCAAGTAGACAGGAAATGATCATATTTCGTAAATTCTAAGCTGCACTTTTTTTCCCACATATTAACCTCTCCCAAACTGGGATGCATCTTGCAATCAATGGTGTTATAAAATCACTATAGGCCAGCAGTAGTCAGGACAAGGTTGGCCTTGCTGGGAAATGACAGTGGAATTTTCTTTTAAAAATTCTTGTATCTTTAATGTTCTTAATGACACAGAGGACAAGATCTTGTAGGAAAACATGGACATTGGCAACCATGATTTAGAAAATTATTTAGGAGACCTAGACTTTGTATTGAAGACATTTCTGGAATATCTTAACGGATGTATTTTATTTCTATTTTCTTTTTTAAAAAAAATATGTGCAGAGTGATATAATATGATAAAAACTGATGTCTAAATAAATCTAAAAGTGCTTTTTAAATAAGTGGAAATAAAAATTCTAAGTGATAAGAAAGCATTGTGGCTCCTAGGTATATACCCAACAGAATTAAAAACACATGCTTACATTAAAAAAAGTACATGGATGTTTATAACAACATTATTCTCAATAACAAAAATGTGGAAACAACCTAATAGCCATCAACTGATGAATAGATAAACAAAATGTGGTCTAGTGATACAGTAAATATTATTTGACCACAAAAGGTCAATGAAGTACTGATATATGCTATAATGGGAATGAAACTTGGAAACATTATGCTAAGTGAAAGTGGTGTCAATCATAGTCCTAAAAGACACAATCCCTAATGCCATAATTCCGAACGTTGACATATTGGAAGATGAAAATCCCTACAGCCTAAATCCCTAAGGTCTAAAATCCTGAAAGTCACAGTTAGTATGTTTTTGGTTGGACACAGGAGAGTTGTATCACATTAGTTGTATCACATTCGGTGGAACTATTACTTTGTTATTGCCTTTATTTGGAAATTATGTTTTATGGAGATGCCTGTAGGTGCCAAGTTGACAAGAGGTGGACTTGTGGATTTAATGGGAGATGTCACCTTGGGTAGATTAAGGAATAACTGGAAACATGGCAAAGCATTATTTTGGGTGTGTCTGTGACGATGTTTGCAAAGGACGGTGGTGTGTGAGTTTGACTAGATGGGGAAGATGTGGTGGGCACCCTCTAACCAGCTGGGCGCCTGGGGAGAACAGATAGAGAAGGTGAATAAGCCTTTCTGTGAGAGCTGGGACAGATTTTTCTGCTGCTATTTTTGACCGATCTCATCAAAAGACTTAGGTCGCCTATCATGGTATTTCAGATGACGCAGTTATATAAGCTGTGTCTTTATGAATACAGTCCATCTGTTCATGTGACTGTTGTTAATATACCCGAATGTCTATGCTTGCAAAAATATGTGGGTTATTACTGCCTATTTTATTGTGTAAAGTGGCCTAGGAAGTGCTCTGTCATGTTTTTATATGTTTCTGGAAGAAATCCCCTTTAAAAAATGTAAACATGTCATTTAAGTAATTTTTAAAAATTATTTTTCCAGAATTATATTTTTGGGATTTTGATTTTTTGAGATTATGATTTTGGGGATTTTAGATTTAGGGATTGTGATTTTTCAGATTTCAACATTTGGGATTATGGCATTTAGGATTGTGTCTTTCAGGATTATGGCCCAAACTCAAGTGAAAGAAGTCAGCCTCGTCCATCCACATATTATATGATTTCATTCACGTGAAAATCCAGAGTAGGGAAGCTGTAGAGACAGAGAGTGGATTAGTGGTTGCTCACGGCTTGGGCAGTGGTTGGGGGTGGAAGGTGATAGTGACTAGATACAAGGTTTCTTTGAGAGTTGATGAAAATATTCTAACATTCCTGTGGTGGTAGCGGTACGACTCTGTAGATATCTAACACCCACTGAATTGTACGCTTTGGGAGAATTGGATGGTATGTGAGTTATATCTCAATAAAGCTGTTAAAAAAAGGAAAGCATTATGTCAGGGTCCTTCTTAGGGTTACATACAATGATAGTGGCTTAGATTTGATGAAATACGGTATAATGTAATGTAGTCAATGTTTTACAACGGGGTAAAGATGGGGCTACGGAGATGGGGCTACGGAGGTGCCGGACAGACACCCAGCAGGGAAGGCTTCCTGGAGGTGGTGTGGTAGAGGGACGTCAAAGCTGAAGCTGTGGGGATAAGAAAGAAGGAGAGTGGAGTAAGAGTGACCCAGACAGAAGACACCCCACGTACGAAGGCTGGGAGGGGAGAATCTGTCCTTTGCTTTAAGGAGATGGCCCTTCCCCAGTGCAGATGTCTGCCCACACCCCCTGGGACTTTGAGGCTGTCTATGGTCTAGGAGTGAGCATAAACCATCCATGTCCGTTCTCCCAGGCTGGCTCCAACAAATGGCGCATCAGGTGTGTTCAGAGAGAGAAAAGAGAAAGGGAGGGTGAAGAGTCACTCTTGGATGAGGCTTTTAAAAGCAGGCGGGCAGTGGCAACTTCTGCACTGCTAGCGGGAGAATACATGACACAACCTTTCCTGAGGGCAATTGCTTTTGCAAAGGGCTGACCTCTCCACTCAGCCACCCCACGACTATGTTGCCTCAGTTTCCTCTTGCGTAGAATGGAGATGATCATACTAGAACCTACCTCCCAGGGCGGAGGTGAGGATGAAATGAACGAAGACATGAGAAGTACTTAAAACAGTGAGCAGCACATGAGTAGCAGCTTTATTGATTATCATTTTATTACAGAGCTAGCAAAACAGATGCATTTGAAAGCTATTCAATGATGTTGGAAGATGACTGTGATCTATTGGGAAGTGAAAAAAGGTGGTTGAGAAGGGACCCCGTTTTTGTGGGTATATAATTTGTTTTTTCCTCTTGGTGCTTCTTAAACATTTCCTAACATTTTTAAGGGAACAAGAATGAATTTTTTAACTGTGGTGGTAGGGGGGACGTTTTGTTTTGTTGTTCTAAAGAGATACATTGCCGACGTGCACCTCTCTGCAAAAACATGAAGCACCCCCAGCCCACCCCGCACTGGCCCGTGGGGACCCTGTCTGGAGGCTTCCCTGAGCAGCGGGACGTGCGGTTTTGGTGTGACTTGGAACGCAGCGCAGGCCGCTCGCTCTGAGTCTGCGGCTGCTCCAGTTTTTCCAGTTCTGATGAGGCACTTTGGTTGATAGAGGTCAGGACTTGTTTAAAACCAGGCAGCGCTCCCGGCGGCTCCCTTGCACCCAGCGGAGCTTTTTTCCACGTGGGTGGCTCAAGCCTTCCTGGTTCAGCTGGCTGGGGCCGGGGAGCCAGAGCCCACCATTCTTGCAGCTCTTGCCAGAGATTTCCATCACTCCTGGGAGATCCCAGCCGTTGGAGCTCCCCGGCCCCAGCCAGCTTCCCAGATCAGCCCAGCAGGAAGAGCCCCCATAGTCATTCGTTCCTTGTAGCATCTCCACCCTCTGATACTCTGGTCTTCCCCACACTGTGAGAGAGGGGAACTTGTTCAACTTACTCACATCTGTGTCCTCCAGGACTAGCCTGGTGCCTGGCACCCAGGTGATGCTTGTGACTGTCTGTTCAGCAGCTGAATGAAGACACTAGCCCGAGGTCCCCAGATCCTTTTATAGAGTGAGACAATGTAGCCTAGCATGGGTGACTTGGGAGCTGAGCAATCAGACTGCCCGAGTGTGAGGCAAGACTCCGCCTCTTACTAGCTATACTAGCATAATCATCCCGCCTCCCCGTGCCTCAGTTTCCCCATCTGTACAATGAGGATCATAGGTTGTCACAGGCATCTGAGATCTATTGCTGTTTACAGCAGAGCTGTTTTTCAGGGCAACTGTAATATCCCTATTTTATAGACATAGAGAAAAAAATATTGGTTGATGGAAAATAAAGTTCAGAGACTGCTCAGATCATGCAGGTAACAGGTGGCAGCACCAGGACTCGAACCCAGGCCCGGCCGACCCTAGAGTCCATGCAGACTCTTGTGGGAAGCACCCGATGTGCGAATGAATTAAGGTTCTTGCTCTGATCAGGTTGGGTGACATGTTGAGTGTTTACATAATAATAGAATTCCACTACCGTGTCTGTAGCTCTCGAAGGTTCCATTTGGAACAGTTCCACTTGGTTTTCCCAGGAGTCCTGGGAGATGAGCAGGGCCAATAGGGACACCTTTAATTTGCAGGTGGCAGGTCTGGGGATCCCAAACTTGCCCTGAGTTGCTGCTCTTTGGTCCCCAGGCCCACTGCTAACCCGGCTGCCAATAACTCCGGACCCCCTGGCGGTGCTATACAGCAGTTTCAGCATTTCCACACCTATTGTCTTGTAGTTCCTTGAATTGTGGGCTTTCGCCCATTTTTTAAATCTTCTCACTTAAAAACCCAAACTGAAAACCAAAGAAAACTTGAACCAATCCTAAGCAATATCATCATTGAACTCACGGTTTGATATTCATTCAACAAACATTTATGGAACACCTACTTTCTACCTGACAGTGTGTTAGGCGCTGGGAGAACATCAGTGGAGGGAGACACACAAGGAATGAATTAGTAAATGTATGCAGTGTCAGATGGTGATATGTGATATGACAGAAAGTAAATCAGATGCAGGTGACAGAGACGAAGGGGGTAATACAATCACTGTGTACATGGATCTGATGCACATGAAATCAATGCAGAACTGTTAGAATAAAAATGTCCTTTACTTACTTGAGTCCTTACTTGAGTAAGGTTGCACAGCATAGGCAGAGAATGGCCTTGAATTAAGATGGTCAGGATAACCCAAGGGCTGCGATGAGGATGAAATCAACACCAATTACTTAGAGGAGCCTGGCAAAGAGACATTGCTAAATGTTAATGCACTTACCCTCGGGTGGGGGGAGGTGAACTCCGCTGTGACAGGGGGAGCGATGGTATGCCGTTATTGTTGTTAATATTAGTAATAGTAGTGGTATTGTCTTTAAATACCACACGCCAGGGGCACGTCACGTGTCCTGTTAACGGATTGAGAAAGCAGCCCCAGCAAGGTCAGAAAGTAATAATCCTTGCTACCATTTATTGAGCATTAGCTGTATACCAGTCGCCGCACTAAGTACTCTATAAAAGTATTTCTAAAGTTAAAATTATATAGACAATTTAGATCAGTGGTTCTCAATAAAGTCGGAGGACGGAAATGTGCAGGGACGTTTGATTGTCGCCGCTGGGGAGGGGGGAGGTTGCTACTGGCACTTGGTAGGTAGAAGCCAGGGACTCTGCTCAATGTCCTGCAGGGCACAGAACAGCCCCTCGCAACCCAGAATGATCTGGTCCCAAGTGTCCATGGTGCTGAAGTTGAGAAATCCTAGTCTAGATTCAGGTAGTTCTGCAAAGCATGTTCTATAAAATAGCCATCTCTGAGCTCCCATCTCCCTTCCCTAGAAGCAACCACTTTTGCCTTTTTTAGTGGGTTATTTTGTTTACCTACATTTCTTGAGCTAGCCTGCTTTTATTGTGATTTCTCGATGATGCCATTGTAGACATGATCTATTGCTTCTTACTATGGAGAGGAATTAGCTCCCTCTTCTCCGGCCCCCATGTGCCTGCCTATACACGTGACCTCCCCCCAGCCCCTGCCAGAGATCTGTTGTGATTTCTGTTGGATCAATATTCAGTGTTTACATTACCCCGACTGTAAATGGGGTTCGCTGCGGATGTTGCAGTCAACTCAGATGACTTTTCCTTCCTGCAAAACCTTTTGTTCTCTCCGAAGTTAATAATTGCCTTGTTTTTCCTTTGGCTTCATTTTCTACATACTTTCTACTAACCCAACCCTGAAATCTTTGCCGATTGTCTAAATCTCTTTTCGAGATATTCAGACTCATCAGGGAGAAAAATCTATCAAGTTTGCCTCTTGGAAGGAGTCTCTCCCAGAGCAGGCTGTTTTGCAGAAATGGTTTTTATGTAAGACTCACAATAACCCTGCAAAGTAGGTGCTGTTACTCTCATCATCATTTGATGTCTGCAGAATTGGCGCTCAGAGAGGTCATTTGGGTGCTTAAGATCACACAGCAGTATAACTTGATCCCAGGACCCTGTGACTCTATAGCTCTGGGATTTCTTATGTCCCAGAAGGTCGCTCTGGGAGAAAGCTCTTTAAAATGCCTCCTATAACTAGGTGTGAGCTGCCTCAGTGAAACCGCAGTGGCTTATTCATTTTTGTATCTGTAGCATCCACTGCAAGGCCAGGCTGGATTGGGACTCCACGTACTGCTTGTTGAATGAATAAATGAAGGATTTTGAGAGGCAGTTGGAGGAGAACACAGTGCTCCCAGCCAGGGGATCAGTGGAAATGGAGCTTGGTTAGGTAATCATGAGCGAGCTGTTAACCTCTCTAGCTTCAGTCTCCTCGTCTGCAAAACGGGGCTGAGAATACCTGCTTCACAAGCAAGCATAAGAAACTGGAAAATGCAAATACTCAGGAACCTGGAAAACACTCCATGGATGTCGCAAGGGTACGTTAGTCACTATGCAGGGCAGGGCGGGGAGCAGATTTCTGCAAAGCTGCTTCCTTCTCTCCTTCTTTCTTTCCTTCCTTCTTTTCTTCTAAGTGAAACATGGCATCATTCATTTCCAAAGGAAGAAGAAATGCCTCACAGTTGAGAAAAAGATAGAGCTCAAGCTAGTTGTAATATGATAAAATATTTATATTAATGTGTCATAAAAATGGATTTGCTCTTCTCCTGCCTGGTATCATTAATGGGTGATATGTAACATCTTATTTTCCTGCCTCCTTTTTCCCCTCCCTCTTCTAGCAGTGTACAATTTCAAATGACTATGCGGAAACCATTTTTCACAATATATTAGATGATATTTAGTGCTTACCAGATGCCAGTCACTATTGCAAGCACTTTTACACATTGACTCATTTAATTCAGACCACACCCCTAGGAGGTAGGCGTGATCATTCTTCCCATTTGACAGATGAGGAAACTGAGACACACATGGGCTGGTTCTTACTTGTCCATTCTGACTCCAAAGCCCTGTCTGTCCAAAGTGCTTTCTGTCACTTCTCGATGCCGTGCGACTTCAACTTTGCAGCTCTCAAACAGAGGCCAAATGTCCTGCAGCGTTTTACTGGGAAAAGACACCTAATATTCAAAGCTTTTTCATATTGTGGTAAATAGATGTGCCCCAAACTCCGAATTTCTGCAGTTCAAATTTGGATGATGATGTAGGTTTTCTAGCCAGGAGTGGAGAGACCCTGGAAATCCGTTTCCAGTGAGGTTTTAGGTCTTGGCGGTGCAGCATTGGCACCAGCTCAATGGCAGTGGATGAAAGAGACCCTGGAGGGCGCCTGGGACAGCCAGTCCCCGTGAAGCCAGTTTTGCTGTCGTAGGAACATGCTTTTTTGGTTCCCAGACCTTCACTCCCTGGCATCTTCCTTCTCTGCCTTGCAGCTTCCGTGCTGACTCTTCCTAATCATGAAGCACATGATCCCCTGCAGATCTCGGAGTCAGGGTCAGGCCAGGGTGGAGCTCCCAGACCCACAGCTGCCCCGAGGGCCAACATACGCACAAAAATGCACATGCACACGGACAGACACACACAGAAAGACACGTAGACACAGGCAGACATACATACACAGAAACAGACATACACAGATACACACAGACACACATGTACATACACATGTATACACACATACACAGCCATATACATGCATACAGAGATAGACACGCAAACATGCAGACACACACAGAAACACACAGACACACACACAAAGATGGAAACACACACAGACACACCCTACTCTGTCCATTTGTTTTGGCCACTGTTTTTCGTCCCAACATCCCCAGCCCTGAGTTTCAGGGCCCGGCGCACAGTAGGCGCACAGATGCGGGTGAGACCAGTAAGCGCATTAATGGTTCAGTTATTCTCCCGTTGCCCGATCCCTGAGTATTCCTGCACTCGTTGTTCCGGCTCGCTTGGGTACACCTGGGAAAGGGGAGGGCTTCCTGCATCCACTCCGGACAGATCCGGGCTCCTCAGCGTGGCTTGTAGGGTCCATGGGGATGTTGCTCCTGCCAGCTCCTTCTGCCTCAGTCCCCACAACCCTCCGTTGCGTCCAACTCCACTCTTGGTGGCTTTTAGTCTCTTCCAAGTCACAGAATTCTTTGCAGATCTGCCGAAAGCTACAGACCCTCTTCTCCAATGCATAGACACCTGCATGTTGAAACAATGTTCTGTGCGCAATTTCTGCAGAGCCCTAAGGCCCATTTATGGATCTCCAAGGAGTGCATAGGGCCTGGGTTCGAGCCCCTACCCTGTTTAACCATGCAAGGGTGTAGGGCCAGGGAAACACAGAATGAGGAGGTGAACTTGCCCAGGGTCACAAATGACAGAATGGGAACCGAGAACCCAGTTCTCTGGATCTAGAGTTCTGGGCTTTCTCCCCCTCATCATCCCGTGTTGATGAATGAACGCAGGTAATTAGTTAATGCAATGAACAATTAAATCAGACATCCCTTCAGCCTTCTCCATCCATCAAGCTGTGCGCGCCGGCAGCCGCGTCAGGCGCTCAGCTACCAGTGGTTTCTGGAGCACAGCCTTCCTCCGCGGCCCCGTGTTTCTCGAGGATTATGAATGGGAGCGATTACGGCGGAGCCCTGCTGGCTGTCCCACTGAGCGCCTGCCACAGGACTGAGACAGCTCTTCCTCCGACTCGCAAGCTGGAGTCAGGAGGGCACCCAAAATAAAGGCCATTTGTCCCGACGGTTGTGATGTGCCGTGTTCAGAACTCCTGGGTCAGGGACATGTGGGCAGCTCATTCTTCAGTGCTCTGTATTTTCTTTAATGGCCCTTATTTCCACAATTTCCTAAGCCAGAAACTGAGGCATAATGACCTGACGCATCTCTCTCCTCACCCCCTCAGTCTGATCTGTCACCGAGACTTGTCCCTTTTCACTGTGCATCCAATCCATGCATTTTTGTCATGTTTCTCACCACCACTTTCACAAGCCAGGTCACCATTATCCGGAGACTGGAGAATGGCCACAGCCTCCCCCAGGTGAGTGACCTGCTGAGATATTAGCTAGGCACCACTTTTTTTTTCACTTTTCACAATCCTCTGTTTGGGCCAGAAGCGTGGCGTATCAGTCAGGATAGGCAATGCTACGTTGCTGTAAGAGACGACCCGTGGGTCCCAAAGAAAGGTTTATTTCCCACTCATGCAAAGTCAGCCACAGGTCTCAGTGATGCTCTGGGACAGGTGTCCCCTGTGACAGCTCAGCCTTCCAGGCTGCTTTGATCTCACAGCTCCTGCCTATGAATACCTGCTTCCCCCATTGCTACCGGGTGGAGAAAAGAGAGAGAGAGAAAAGCATATTCAACAGCTCTGAAGTGCTTCCGCCCCGAAGTGACACCTGTCTCTTCTGCTCACATTTTATTGGCCACAGCGTGTCACAGGATCATGTGTAATTCAAAAGAGCAGGAGAGGAAATATGGGTGAGCAGCACTCACATCTAGTCCCTTTCTTTCCCCAGGGAGTGGGTTGGCAGAACAGGAGCTGGGGATAAGGGGGGTGATTTATCAGCTTTTTAATTCAAAATGTACAGCTGTGAGACAGGAAGATTCAGGAAATCTCCCCACTGACTAGAGGCCAGGTAGGGGGAGGGTTTGAAGAAGAGGAAAGAGAGAGAGGGAGAGAGATTGGAGAGAGGAAGGGAGGAGGAGGAGGAGAAGGATAAGAAAAGAGAGAGAGAGGGAGGAAGGGAGAAGAGAGAGAAGAGGAGAGAAAAGGAGACAAAGAGAGAGGGAAGGAAGGAGGAAAAGAGGGAGAGAGAGAGAAGAGGAGGAGGAAGAGGAGGAGGAGGAGCAGTAGCAGAAAAGGAGGAGAAAGATGAAGATGGGGAGGAGGAAGAGGAGGGAGGAGAAAAAGAAAAGAGGGAGGGAGGGCCAGGGAGAGAGACACAGAGACAAAGCATTTTATCTAAGTGTACTTGTTCCATTTCCTTGAGTTGAACACTGGGGCCACCAACTTAAGGACAGAGATCCAAGGTAAGGGGCGCCGGTGCCTTGCTGGTCCCCTCCGATGCTCTGATCATAGGCAGCCTTGCTCTCCCCAGTGGTGACAGAGCTGCAGGTCAGATTGGCTGTGAGCAGTGTCAGGCAGAATGAAGGCAGCCCCAGCGGTGGGGTGGGGGGGGAGGAGCCAGTTGTGGGGGACAGAGGGGAAGAGGGATGGAGGAAAAGATAGAGAGAGGGAGTCAGGGAGGGAGGGACAGAAGGCTGGTCCCAGGATCAGGGCACTGGTGGGGCAGGGGACGTGTTGATGAGCTGACCAGATGAGGACCAAAGGGAGATGCAGCTCCATCTCACAGACCAGGTCAGGGACCAGAAGGGACATGCTACAGCCAGGGCACGAGCTAGCACAGGCTGGGCAAAGGCAGGCAAAGACCAGAAGGAGCAGCCCTTTCCCCACCCAGAGCTGGGCTGGCGTGTGCCTGAGCTCCCTGGAGCGGAGCAGGGAGGAGCAGCAGGTTGAGGGAGATGGAAGAGAATAAACATCCCGAATGCAGCAGGGTAGCAACCTGCGGGTTTATCTGCAAGGGCTGAGAATGCGTTTCCTCCATCGGGCCAAACAGAGGTGAGGTGTCAGAGATTCAATGAGGTTCTAGAAAATAAAGTAGTTTTTTTCTTTGGATGCTCGAGTCTCTTGGGACCACAATGTACTACACCTGTGCTACTCAAAGTGTCATTGATAGGTTAGTGACAGTCAGCAAACTGTTACTGGTCCACAATGAGTAAGTAATTGGGAGTGTTTAGAAACTTTTATAGCAATTTGACATTGCTGTGACATCCAAGTGAATTTTTGTTGCATTTTACAAAAGCGTAGCTACGTGATGGATTGCGGGGGAAATTGTCCTCCCCGACAGATCGTCGGAGAAGCACAGCGCTGGGTTGCTAAGTGGCTTCTCTCATTCCATGCAGGTCTCCTTCTAGTTTGTTTTCCTTAGTGGCTTTTCTAAAATGCACATAGGATCCTGATACACCTGCGTCAACAACCATCCAGGAGTTTTCCCAAACCCTTTTGGATAAAGATCAATGCCTTTGCAATGGCCTGCGTCCTCTGGTCCCTGCCTGCCTCCCCAGCCTCTTCCCCCCTCCTCTCTCCCAGACCCCTCTCTGCTTCCTGGTCATGCTTCCTTTTACAGAGGAACTCCAAGCCCCTTCTCACCTCAGGGCCTTTGCCTGTGCTATATCCATCCTCTGCCTGGCACGCTTTCCCCTCTGTCTTGGTGGAGTTAACTCCTCCTCTGCCTTCAGATCTCAGGGCAAGAATGACCTCCTCACAGAGGTCTTCTCTGCCCCCTGGGCTAGCGGAGGCCCCTGCTTCTTGTGTTGATAACACCTGGTACTTACGTGGACACATCTGTGAGTGACCCGTAGCATGTCTACCTTCCCTGCAGGTGTGTGAACTCCAAGAGGGCAGGGGCCTTGTCCCCTTGGCTCCCCACCGTGTCGTCCAAGCCCAACCCAGCTCTAGGTCCTCAGCAAATGTTTGTAGAAGAAATGAAAGAATGAATGCAACTCCCAGAGCTCCTGGGACAGGCATTTGAGATTGTGAAGTGTGTTTTGTTGGAGGCCAGCCCTTCATTTAGCAAAATAGTTCCCATGCCTCCTTCCTCTGCCCAGAACCTGGCAGCCCGTCCCAAGCTCCCGCTGATAAATCACTTTATTGGCACTGCAGGACAGGAAAGGACAGAGTGAGTGATGGGAGTCGGGGGCCGTGTCGCGGACGGAGGCCCGAGTTGACATGGTAACAACAGGCAGACCGATGTGGCTGGGGAGGCAGTTTGGCCTCTTGACACATCTGAGAACGGGCCCGGGTCATTTTTCCTCTGTGCTGGGGAGCGTGAAAAGGCCAGGGAGGGAAAGAGGGGAGGGGGCTGGTGGAGTCTTGCTTTTCCCTCTGCATGATGGACGAAGCTTGGACAACAGGAGTTGTGCCCTACATTTTGGGGCATAAGAATGCCTTTTGATATTTATTTTCCATAGATAATGTATACTTATCTATTAATTATAAATTAATATAGAGTATATTTTATTAATATTAATATCAATTATATTATTTTAGATCTTATACTGTACCATGTTTTTAAAAAGTAATTTGAGTGCTTTCAACGTGAGTCAGAATGGATGGCTATAGGAGGTTAGATAGGAAGACTGAGGGACCCGGTCACCTGGGTTCAAAATCTGGCTCATTCCCTATCAGTTGTGGGAATATGGACAAGTTAGTTCATCTCTGTGTGCTTCCGTTTCCTCCTATGCAAAGTGGAGATAAAGCTGGTACCTACTTAGTAAGGTCTCTACGAGGATTACATGAAGCAATGCATGGCAGGCACTTAGTATACAGCAAACAATAACATCTTCTTTGATAAGAACAGTCACACAACTTAGAAGAAATAGAGAAGAAGTCAAGTCTCTACCTCCCTCTCTACCAGCCCATTTCCCATTCTCAAAGATATAAATTCTCTTAGCCAAGTCTGCCCAGGTATTTAAGCCTCTGCAAACAGTTCAGGATGGAGATAAAGGTGAGGCAATTGAGAACAAAGAGGAAAGGCTCTCCTTATTTGGCTTCAGAGTGGGAAAAATATCCCCCTACCAATCACTCTATAGAAAGGGTTGGGAATCACCTGTCACCCCAAACTTTACTCACCGTGCTATGGCTTCTTCCTTTTATAGTCTGGAAAGAGGCAGAGGTAGGGAGTGAGTGTTGGGGGTGGTAGGTTTACTTCTCCAGGTAAGCCTCCGAGGTAGGTGTCAGACATCAAAGTTAAGTGGCTCTTTTTAAAAACATAGAGGTGCTTCGGATCCCTTTGGTATAAGCTTCAGGCCCTGGTCACAATTTTGGAGCATTGGTTGATTCATTTGACATATATTTGTCAACAACCTACTAATGTGCTGGGAACTAGGGATACATCAGTGAACAAAGTGGATTAAAATCTTGGTCTTCATGACACTCACATTATAATGGGGTAAGACAACAACAAACAATAGAAATGAAACGTTCATTATGTTGATGGCTGCAAGTGCTGTAGGGAAAAGTAGGCAGGGAAGGAGTGTTGCAATTTTAAATAAAGTAATGAGAGAGAAGCTTACTGAGAAGACAGCATTTGAGCAAAGATCTGAAGAAGATGCAGGAACGAGCCAGGCAGATATCTGGGGCAGGAGGGCGGCTCTTACATTTGGTTCTATTACAGGTACATAGTTTAATCAAATACTACAGATCACAGATGAAACACAAGAGTTAAAAGAGAGGAGATGTTTCTGTGAACACTAAATTAAATGCTTTAAACAAACTTGAAAAGATGAGTTGCAAAGAAATGCTGTCAAATTTGGGGACAACACTGAGAAATTGGCACCCCCAAAAAAAGCACAAATCTGAAACCGTGCTACACTCAGGTTACTTCACGGGTGCCTTTAAAGTGTTCCACTCTGAGGAAATTGGAATTGGATATCAAAGGTAATGCATTATGATTTTGATTTGTGCAAGAAAGAGAAAAGGGAATTCCATTAAGGCTTCTATGTTCCCAGACAAGACCTTCTCCCTGCATTAAAAGATTGGTGAACAAATGACAATGCTTTGTTTCAGGTTAAATGAAAACATTTAAGAAACGAATGCAGTATGTTTTATGAGTCTTTGCTTTGGCTTTCTTGAACAACCTACCAACTCCTCGCTCTGATTTTGGAAGCAGGCCAATTTGCTGCACATCAATGAGCTGAAAGCTATTTTTCTGAAAATCAATGTGTCAAACTAGCATTCCTCCTCCCTGCCCAAATCCATCCAGTTCTTTTTTTTTTTTTCTTAGAGCTCATTGCAGAGAACAGGCAGGAGAGGAAGGGAATCTATGAAAAAGAGGAGATGATGTGAAGCTGATAAACCAAATTCAGGAGATCCAGCCCAGGCTCAAAGGGCAACTTACCGTGAGACTTTGGGCAAGTCATTTTAACTCTTAGAACCTCAGTCTCTTCATCTGTAACGTGGGCATATAATGGAATCTACCTGATAGCGTTCTTGTAAAGATTAAATGAGGTAGTGCGTACAAGGTGCTTAGTACGCTGCCTGGCATATTGTTAAGTACTGAGGAGTGAGGCAACTGTAATTATTTTACTGTTGCCATGCATCGAAACTTGAACCACTACAACTGTATTTGGTGGCAGATCATCTCTTATTAAGCCCAGAGTAGACAAACTGGAATAGATTCAAAGCGTAAGAGGGCATTCTCCCAACAGAAGAATAAACCTCAGGAGGAGACAGGGAGGCGTTGACCTCAAGGGGTCGATGTGATGGTCATCTGTGAGGTCTCAGAATCCCATGTGGTGTTCAGCCAGCAGAGCCTCATTTTGAACAAAGAAAGGTCAGTCCCAAACTCTGCAAGTCCACCTGGGATTGGGACTGGGTGCTCAGAGTCCTAGGCGTCAAAAATTTGTAGGTGGACCCAGGAAATGGTGCGGTTGGCAGCATCTCCAGATGTATCATTTTGGATTTTGAGAGATGTGTAAAGAGACCACGTTCATGATGTTGAACTCCTGGGTGCATTCCGTCGGGGTCCTGTAACTCCCCTGTGGTCTGTGGCCTTACAGGATGACCCCTGACCAAGCATTTCCTAAGCTTAGTTCTGCAGTGTTCCTTACGATGATAATGGATGCTCTGTCAAAAGGTTCCCATGTCATATAAATCTGGGAAATATAACATGCCATATAGTAAAAATGATTACCGAGGAGAGGTGACCATTACGTGCAGGAAGCCTACTAAGTATTTTCCAGGGTTTGTCTCACTTAATTCCCTCATGTCCCAATGAAGCAGATACTATTATTATCTCTATTTCACATGTGAGGAAATGAAACATCGAGAAACAATGCACAGAGACATTAGTTAACTTGCCCAAGGTTGCACAGCAAGTTAGCAGAAGAACAAGTATTCGAATTCAGGGTTTTTGACCCTAAAGCTTCTGCTTTTAACTTGAGCTTTTTAAAAAATCTTGACTTACAATGGGGGTGACTTGGGAATGTATCCAGTGTCCCACTTAGGAATTTTTTGAGCTAAGCATAAGCCTTTGTTTTCAAACTCAGAAGGATATATAGGTAAATGCAAAGTATGCTCTATCCCTGTTGGTATCTTGTGTCTATTTGAAAGAATGGCAGCTGTTTCTGTCTCCAGAGTCAACCTGCGCCCCCTTTTCTATATTTAATCCAGAGTTAGCATACCAAAGGTCCTGAAAAGTCCTGCAGTAAAGAAATCTCTTTACCTTTCTGTTACCCATTTTTTCTCCAGAGACCCTTCTTTGCCTCTTATTTTCTTCAAAACGGTTATTAACATCTGCAGGAAGAGTATTCCATGAAACACATTTCGAGTAATTCCTTTTTGTAAGGAAAGCATTTAAGGCTATGTGTAATTTATTTCCCGAGTGGGGGAACAAAACTGTTTCATCACGCATCCCCTGCTGGCAGTGAATAGGTCAAGAGTTCTTTCCTTACATAAAGGGCAACATAAAATAAACTGAGACATACCCAGGAAAAATCTTCTAGAAGATATTGTTCTAGGGATTAGCTACTTGGAATTTCACAACAGGGAGGGCTTTCGCAGGAATGGCAAATCATGATTTATTGATATACCCTAAAATTTTCAATGTGTCATAAAGGGAAACTTGACAAGAGGGAACCTCTTAAGAGTCTTGGATGACATTTGCTTGAAATTGGCTTATGATATTTTCATATCTCCTTTGCAGACCTAGTCCTGGATGACTCCGTGAGTAATATTTTCCTTTTGAAAGCTTTTCATTCTTTATATCGTTTTCTTAGTCCTTGTGGCAAGATTGCTTAGGGGGCTGTATTCATTTCTAATCCGTGGAAAAGAAAGCATGTCTCTCCTGGAGACTTTAAGTTCTATAAAGCATGCAGGAATATGATAGTGTCAAGCAGTTGTACACACTTTAAATAGCTATCAATATAAATATCAAACTGTAAGGCATGTGAATAAAAAGCTCTTTGGACACTCCAGAAGGGATGGTAAGCTTGTGGGGACACGTGCAAGCACTGGAAAGATACAACCTGTATAAATGGATTGTTGAGAAGTGGTGTAGCAGGAATCCTAGTTGATCATGAAACTCGTTCTCTTTCCTCCTAGGCACACAGACACACTACATTTCCCAGGCTCCTTTGCAGTAGGCGTCCCATGTGACTGAGTTCTAGCCAATAGAATGTAAATAATATCAACCACCTGGCCCATAATAACCTCCACCCACAATCCCTCTTGTCCTGTTCCCACACTGGCAACCGTGGAAGCCCTTTTGTTTTTGAAGATGGTGAAGCTAGAAGAGGGAAGGGTTCTGGCTCTGCCCACCAAGCAGGAACGCCAGCTTTGGAATGTTGCGAGAGTGAGAAATAAACTTGTATTGCGTTTGAGCTATTATACCTTTTAAGGATTATTTGATACCGTGGCTGGAAGACCAGACAGGGAGTTTGTTCTTGGTGGTGGTCGGTTTCACTGCTTCCTGCGAAAGAGCATTATGTACTTGGAAGTTCGTGGGCTGCAGAGTGAGACAGACGAGGGTTAAAATCTTGACTCCGCCATTCACTAGACTCTCTGATCTTGGGCAGGTTCCTTAATCTCCCTCAACCTTGGTGTTTTTTTTTTTTCCTTTAGAAAACAGAAATAACATTTACCTTGAAGGCTTGTTTTGAAAGCTAAAGAAAATGCATTTAAAATTGCCTGGCACAGTGACAGGCATATTGTAGGTGCTCACTAAATAGGTAGCTGTTGTCATTGACTTTTCCAATCACTTTTTAAAGGAATTCTATTCTCCTGTTTTAGTTCCGCAGGCTATAATAGTTGATCCCCTCCGCAAATCTCCAGCCTCAGATAAAAAAAAAAAAATCACAAAAAAATGGAAAGAGGAAATATTTGCCCTGTTTTCTTTTCAGTTCACCGTTATTGTAATTAATTAAATAGTTATTTGAGTAATGATCAGTTGACTATCTCTTTCCCTTTGCAGGCAGGCTCTGCAAGGGCAGGAATTATGTATGTTTTGGTCTCATGGGTATGCCCAGCCTAGCACTTAGCCTCATCCAAGGCAGAGGGTCAAAAAATACTTGCTGAATGCACGAATTGATGAGGATGTGAATCTTCTACCTGTAAATCTTTGCAGGCCTCCATAAATACTCAGCCCACACATAGGCAGAGGAGAGACGCCGCAAGGCCAACCAGCTCAAAGATGTCTTTATCGTTGGTGTGTCTGAAATGATGCCTTGAGAGTCACTCCTTGGGTTTTAAGCAGAGGTTACAAACTCGTGGCCTGTATGCCAAATCCAACTCATCAGTGTATTTTGTTGGTTCTGTTACTGTGTTTTAAAAATTTGAATTTATTGCCAACATTTAAAACTTGGGATATTTCACATGAAAAGCCACATTTTCTGCTTCTATTGGAAAAACAGTTCTACCAGCAACTCTGGACTTATTCCAGCATGGCGGGAGGTGGCTGGCATTGCCCAGCAGTGTCCTCACTCAGGATGTGCCCTCCGGCTCACCCAAGACCCCATGAAGCCCACTCCAGCCTGCACTTACGTTACTTGCCTGGGCCTTGAGTTTGCAGCCCCCATCCCCCTGTTATTATCCCTTAGTGCACTCATTCATTCATTCAATAGATATTTTATTTAGATGTTGGTGAAAATGGAGGATCCCCCCAAATGTTACCCATTTGTCCTAATCTCAAGGTATTTATAAGGTGGTTGAGTGATAAGACACATATGCGTATAGTCAAACCTTAAAAACGTTAATTGATGACATAGTTCAACTGCAGTGGGTTAAATAGTGTCCCCCCGACCCCCGAAAAAAATTTATGTTTGCCCAGAACCTCAGAATGTGACCTTATTTGGAAAAGGGTCTTTGCAGATATAATTGGGATGAGTTCATACAGGATTAGGGGGTCCTTAAACCCAACGACTGGTGTCCTTATGAGAAGAGTAGTGGGCACACAGACACGCGCAGGGAGGAAGGCCGTGTGAAGGTGGAGGCAGAGGTTGGAGTGATGTTGCCACAAGCCACCGAACACTTGGGGATACCAGAAACTAGAAGAGTCATGGAAGGGTTCTTGTCTGGAAGCTCCAGAGGGAGCTTGGCCCTGACAACACCTTGACTTTGGAATTCTAGCCTCCAGAGTTGTGATAGAATACATTTTGGTTGCTGTAAGCCACCACGTCTGAGCTGATTTGTTATTGTCGTGCTGGGAAATTAATACATCAGTGATATCAATATATAACATGATACTGTACACATACGTAAATTTAGATATTAAAAAAAGAGGTGGTTGAAGTTATGCTTAATGTCTTCATGCAAGAGGTAAGATTTGAATGGAGGCTTCAAAAACCAATAGGAAGGAGAAAAAGGAGGAATGAACCAGACAAGGCTGCACTGTGGTCATGAGTGGGGGTGCTGGTGTCAGACAGGTCTGGTGCCCATTCAACTGTGTGATCTCAGGCCATTATAACCCCTTTAAGCCTCTCTTTCCTCATCTGTAAAATGGGGACAGTGATACCTACAAAGCATGTTTGTAATGAGGATTCAGTAAAGTATGTAAGGCATTTAATATGGTGTTGGCAATTAATACCTGCTCAATAAATGGGATATTATTATTATTATTTTGAAAGCATGTGAGAATGACAGGTTAGAGACCAGTAGATCGCAAAGCATCTCACTTAATAATACTTCACACATACATGGCATTTGTACTGGAGTATCCACTTGCTCCTCTAGATTTACTTTCTCTTTCTCCTTCCACTCTGCTCCCGGGGAGGCTGAACTCCAGGAACAGCATTAGCCAAGCTCCCTTGCCCTTTGATCTCTTCCTGAATTCAGCCAGTAAGAAGGCAAGGGCAGGAGATCAGTGGGAAGGAGGAGGGAGGGATCAGGCATTCTTCCTGCATCTTGCCAACTCCATTCCTGTGTATTAAGCATGTCTTTTTATTCTGATGCTTTGATATCTTGGGGCGTTGCTGGCCCAGAAGAGAATACATGCACCCCCATCCCCTGGGGTTAGGTGATTCCTAGAGAGAGCAAACAACTCACTCCAGGAGTGCACCTCTCCTATGCAAACCAACCAGTCCAAGCCCGTAGCCCCAAGCACCTCCTTTATCAGCCTCTCACACTCTGGGTCAGTATCACCTGCCCTAATCACCCCTCGGCCAGGTACCAGAGAACTGGGGAAAGCCCTTATGCCCCAGAGCTTGCTGAAATTATTCAAACAAGCCAATCCTAAACCTGTTTACCCTGCCTCGCTGTGGTTCCTTTGTGTGGAAACCACAAGAAAGGCTCTTGCCTACGTTTTCCCCTCGCTCTCTCTGCCTCCTGACCTCCGCTGCCCCCTGTGACCCCGAATGGCATGGCGCGCCCCTTTTTCTTAGGAACTGTGAGGAACAAACTGTCTTTTCGATGGCGGTTGTCTCCCGATCTGTTGGCCTCACCGTGCCTGAATGTAATAAAACCTACATTTTAAAACACCCTGCTGAGCTAGGATTCACCCGTGGCCACAGCTAATGCTGGGCAGCTCCTCTACCCTGTCACCGCTGTCACCAGGTTCTGTCCCCCATCACTCTTTCCCCTCACTCCTTCGTGGAGGTAACAGCTTCCTGCTGTTGCTGGTTCCCGGGCCCCTCCCTGTCCCTCGCTGGTTCCATGAGCCATTCCCAAACCTCCACGAACAGTCCTTTCACCAAATGTTCTTCAGATAACTGAGTATGCCAGCCAGCACCTCGATTGAGAAGCACTTTGAAGTTTCCAAAGCATTTTTTACAATATTTGAGATTGTGAAAATCTCAGAGATTTTCTGAGAGTCACAGTATCTTTGTGAACTGGGTAGGATCGCCCTCATTTTACAAATGAGGAAACTCATGTTCTTAGGGGTTAACCAGCATCCTCAAAGTCAATCTTTTGCCTCCAAATCTGGCATTCTTTCCAACGTACCCCACAGATTGGATCTGTCTTGTTCACTGCTGTATAACCAACTACAGTGACCAGTATGTTATAGCCGCTCAATTAACTTTTCTGGAACAGAATAAAACAAATGACCAGAAAGTGAGGTCTCGAAGGAATGGGACAGAAGATGGGGAAAGTCTTTCCTTGTGGAGGGAGTCTGGGAGTACCCCCAGCACAACGCCTAGGATATAGCAGGTGCTCGATACATACTTGTTACATGTTGAATGAGTCAATAAGATCATTTCTTATTGTATACTAAAGCAAAATAAATACATTAAAATATTCTTGTATTTAGTCCAAAATATACATTTTAAAAGAATATTTCATCATCTCATAATTAGGATGCTTCTTGGCATCGGTGGCCTCTTTTAATCACTGCCAGCTAGGCAGCCATTGTTATATGGTTGTCAGTGTCTGAACATTTGCAAATTTGGTTCTTGTTCCTGGTGGCCTGACTGGACAATTGGCTCCATAATGTTTCAGTCCACAAACTGTTAGGAAGCAGTTGAGGAAGAACCACGAATTCTGGTTGTTGTCTGAATACCTTCCACTGATACTTCCGGTAAGACGAAGAAAGTGCCAGCATCAAAACTTGCAGTCCAGGGCAAGCTGCATAGAAGAACACTCTGGTGACCATAGCAGGGCAGTCTCTAAAGAAAAAGCTGTATCACCAACGCAAGGGTGCAGTGGATAACACTGTGTGAAAAAGCAAAACAAAACGTGGGCGTCCTTGACTGTGAGTCAAAAGTGATTTCGAAGCATTGGATTCTGAATGTAAAAGAGCTTTAGGAACATCCTACCCATTTCTTTTGTTTATAGTTCCCTTTTTATGAATGCATAAGAGTAATGTGATAAAACATCTGAACAAATAAGTCTAAAAGACCTCTTTCAATAGGTATAAAATAAAAATTATAAGTGATAAGAAAGCCTCATGCCATCGTTTAATCGCTAGTGGTTTTTCTTTCTTGGGGCTACATAAAATAGTGGTGAGTCAAAGGGGAATCTCACGAATATAATGTTGAATGATAGGAGTCATAAACAAAAGATTATATAGTGTATGATGCTACTTACATAAAGTTCAAAAACAGCAGGCAAAACCAAGATATACTGTTAAAAGTCAAGGCAGGTGCTATGTTCCAGGAGAATGCAGGGAGCATTAGGGGGTTTCTGAGAGGTTGGCACTGTTCCATTTCTTGACCGGGCTGGTGGTCACACAGATGTTCATTTTGTGATTAGTCACTCAGCTGTGCGTTTATGTTTCATGCACTTTTCTCTGTGTGAGTTATGCCTCAATAAAGTTTTTAAAAAGAGTGTGTCTTGCCAGTACTAACATCTTAGATTTGATGAAATGCAGAAAAGTTTATGTGTTTGTGTGTGTGTCTATGTGTATGTGTGTATGTGTGTGGGGGTGGGGGTGTTGCTGGTGAGGGGACTTTGCTTTTCTCTATTTCCATGTGCATATATATACTCCCCTAGTTAGTCACAGGTATCCGTCTTGCCTGGAGGAGAATTAGGGTTGATGTAGCAAGAATATAAAATGAAATATATGTATATATTATAACAAATATTTGTACACGTTATAACGAATATATATACAGATATTCCTCAACTTATCATAGGGTTACCTCTTGATAAACTCTTCTTAAGTTGAAAATGAATTTTATACACCTAATATACTGAACATCATAGCTTAGCCTCGCCTATCTTGAACGTGCTTGGGAAGTTGACATTAGTCTCCTGTTGGGCAAAATCATCTGGCAACATAGAACAGTGTAGAGTATTGGTTGTTTAACCCCGTGACCATGTGGCTGACTAGGAGCTGTGGCTTGCTGCTGCTGCCCTGTACTGAGAGAGTATCGGATGGACTACGTATCGCTAGTCCAGGAAAAGATCAAAATTCAACATTTGAAGTGTGGTTTCTACTGAATGTGTAATGCTTTCACATCATCATAAGGTTGAAAAAATGTAAGTCAGACCATCGTAAGTTGAGGATGGTCAGTGTAACAATATATATATCTAATAAAAATATGACAAATATATTATAAAAATATGAAAAAATGTATATATATATCATTTTTGGCTTGCAAAATAAGCTCTTGCTAATCCAAAAGGAAGGGCTTTAGAGGGGCAAGGAACATAGTTTATGCCATAACTACAAGCTAGAGAATGGAGAAGGAGCAGCAGACAATGTCAATGCCCATTGTCCACTTGAGGTGAGAGTCACCAGGCCTGGAGAGAAGGCGGTGGGTATACAAGAGGCACTAAGAAGAAGACTACACGTGGCAAAACTCACAAAGAATAGAGTAGAATTAAAATTAAGGTACAGCCAAGCACTTTCTGAGGCGGGGCTAGGTTTGGTACGTAAGAGTCTAAAAGGAGTTACAATGTTTATTTCTAGGTACTAGTATATGTATTTTTGAAAATAATTTTTGCTTCCATGCACTTTCTAAATCTGCCACAATTAGCATATATTATGTTTGTATTAAGAAAATGGCTATTTTTAATTTAAAATACAGGCTGGGGGCCGGGCGCGGTGGCTCACGCCTGTAATCCTAGCACTCTGGGAGGCCGAGGCGGGTGGATAGCTCAAGGTCAGGAGTTCGAAACCAGCCTGACCAAGAGCGAGACCCCGTCTCTAAAAAAAAAAAATACAGGCTGGAATTCCACCCGGTGTTAGGCTGTATGTGGAACTGGTGTCTAGTGATGCATGTGGATGCTCTTACAGGATGTATTAATATCATCTTAAATCTTCTACCTCGAATGTAGTATTCTTTTTTTTTTTTGAGATAGGTCTTACTCTGTTGCCCAGGCTAGAGTGCAGTGGCCTCATCATAGCTCACTGCAACCACAACTCCTGGGCTCAAGAGATCCTTCTGCCTCAGCCTCCCAAGTAGCTGGGGCTACAGGCACGTGCCACCACACATGGCTAATTTTTCTAATTTTTGTAGACATGGGGTCTTGCTCTTGCTCACACTGGTCTTGAACTCTTGGCCTCAAGTGATCCTCCTGCCTCGGCCTCCCAGACAGGCATGAGCTACCCATGCCTGGCTGAATGTAGTATTCTACGTTCACCCAAAGTTTCCAGTTGAGAGAACTATATGCAGACCCATCATTTGGAATCGTCCAAGCTTTCAGTTGCCCTAACTCTCTCTTCATGTCTTTTATCTTGTATAGCATAAGTATGACTGTACAGAACTTTGGACAGATGTGATCTGTTGGAGGCAAAACCTTGAATTTGGTTTAAAATGCTCCTTTTTCTCCAGTGGCAGCAGCTTTTCTTTCAACTGCCACCTAGCAGAGCACGTCGACATATGGTGCCCATCTCCATTCCTCTGTGAGTGCCTTGAGGATACTAAGATGTATAGAAAAATAAAACAGTCTCCATGTGCTCAGGGAGCTCACAGTCTTCCAGGGGAAGCAGATTGTATACAACAAACCAAAATATAGTATGATGATTATTATGATAGATGAGTAGCGGGACATATTTTCCTCCCTCCACTCCCGCCTTCCTGTGGCATATATTAAGGCTAATATAACAGTAGGAGATAGATACTCTTTTAGCATAATGATGCATAAGGGATGACCTAGCAGGAGGCTAATCACAGCAGTATGATAGATCTGATTGCTTTTTTGATAATCCACAGTGAGGGAAGTGAGGCTGAGTACCTCTTCTGTCCTCAAAGGATCTGGGCTTCCTTCCTACTCCTCAACCCAATAGTGGAACAAAAGGAGGATCCAAATGGCTGAAAAATTGCTCTGGAAACTGAACCCAAGAAGAATGAGCAATGGCTTGAATAAGTTCAGGAGTGGACAAGTAGAGAGTGAGGGTCCGAGTGGAAGAGGGTCTGAGTTAGATACTGCCTCATGATATATATATATATCACTCCTGAGAATCAAGAAGAAAACCCTTATACACACTAGAGTAGCTTGTAGGCATTGGGATAGGGTTGTAATAGAATAAGAAACAATTCTAAAATCTTTATCCTCTTGAGAGTCTGTAAGGATTGGAAAATACCACCCAAAGCTTAAGTAAAATACTGCTTGTATAGTTCTCTGGATTCAGTATGGGGGATTGACTGCCTATGCATATTTTTATGGGTTTTATAATCACACCCTTCTGGATAAAGGGTGTAGTTGTGGGATTATAGAGTTAAGTAATATGGAGATACCTTAAAGAGCTAAAAGTAGAACTACCATTTGATCCAGCAATCCCATAATTGGGCACCTACCCAAAGGAAAAAAAGACATTCCATAAAAAATACATCTGCACTAGAATGTTTATAGCAGCACAATTCACAATTGCAAAGATGTGGAAACAACCCAAGTGCCCATCAGTACATGAGTGGATTAATAAAATGTGGTATATGTATACCATGGAGTACTACTCAGCCACAAAAAACAATGGTGATATAGCACCTCTTGTATTATCCTGGATAGAGCTGGAGCCCATTCTACTAAGTGAAGTATCACAAGAAAGGAAAAATAAGCTCCACATGTACTCACCATCAAATTGGTATTAATTGATCAGTCAATATTTTTCAAACGTATGTAATATATCAAGCATCTACTGTGTTCAAAGCGCTGTCCTAGGTGCTGAAGACTCAGCTGTTCACAAAACAGAAATTCCTGCCCTCTTGGAACTTACTCTCTGTGGGAGAGACATAATCTTATGGGAGCACAAAGGAGAAAGTGATGATTAGTATTTGAGGGAGGAGGAGTCAGCAAGGCTTTCCAAGGAATAAACATTTGAGCTGGACCTTGGAGGATGAGAAAGGCATTGCCCTGTGAGAACGAGGCAGAAGGCAGGGGAGAGCAAAGGCTTAGAGGTATGTTCTCAGGTGTGTTCAGAGACTGTGCATGGTTGGATGTAGGCTTCACCTGAAGAGGCTGATAATTGGCTACACATGGGATGACTTGGACCCATAGTCAATTTTGGTTGGGTGAGCACAGAATTTCTGAAAACCTGAATTTAAATGTTTTTAGCTCACTGCAGCCTCTACCACTTCTCTTTTTCCTCTCACCTGGCACATCGGCCCGTTTCTCTCACATACATCAAGTACACATAGTGGCCTCTGAAGGCATTTAGGTTTGTGATTCATTGCCTAGAATGATTTTTAATTTTAAAATATTTTTTATAAAGTATAAACTAAATATAGCAAAAAGCACCATACCCCCTTTTGGTCACTACCATCCCCAAGGTCTACAATCCTATTCTAACAGAATATTTTGCTTGGCTTTGAAGTTCATATAAAGTGAATCATGCACCATATTCTTGTGCCTGGCTCCTTTCACTCAACCTTATATTTGTCTTATTCGTCCATCTGATTTCCTGTACTTATTGTTTGTCCATTCTCACTACTATACTCCACTATATGACTAAACCACAGTATATTTTTTCATTCTATCGTTGATGGGCATCTTGGTAGTTTCCAGTTTGGGGCCACTGTAAATAGTGATGCTATGAACATTCTTACATGTCTTTTAGTGAACACACATGCGTATTTCTGTTAGGCATATACCTGGGAGTGGGATGACTGGGTCACTAGGTATGCATGTGTTCAACTTTATTCATAAAGTTTAGTAAAATGCCAAATAGCTTTTCAAAGTACTTATACAAATTTACATTTCCACCATCAGTGTATGAAAACTCCAGTTCCTCCTTATTTTCACCTTGCCTAGAGGTTCCATTATATGGTGGGGAAAAGAGAGAGACAGAATTGGAAAACAGGCAACAAGAAGATGTTGCAAGATTTTAAGAAAGGGCGCTACTGAATTTATTTATTCATTTTTTCAACAAATAATGAAGATTTGCTACATATTTGGCTCTATAATAGCCTCTGAGAATATATCTGTAAATGGAAGAATAGAATTCCTGTCCTCATGGAGTTTATAGTCCACTGAAAACAAAAATCATTCATAGAAAGCAGAATTGCAGTACCGGTGCCAAGCCCTTGTTTTCTTATTTCCATTCCACTTCTGGCCTGCAAATTGATTTCCTTTAGGCCCTGTCCAACTTCTTCCATGCCACAGTCTGCTGGACCCCAGCTAATTTGACTGGCTTCCTTGGGGATTATTGATTTCCTGGACATCTGGATGCATTTGGATCCTAAACTCCAATGTCACTCCTGGAGGTCAATTAATGTGTGGCCTGAGTCTTTGCAGATTGATAATGATTCCAGATTTCTGATTGATCACCTCCCTTTCTCTAGCTGAAGGCAAGCTGCAAAAGATGAGGTCTGCACCTCCGCCACTGCAGAAGCCTCATTAAATTCACACTCCTCCTTCTTGATTAACCAGACCATTCCCTTTTTTTAGGAACATCTTCCTGCCACACACTTTACTCCCATGATTCTGTTTTTAAAGCCTTTTCTTACTTGAATCATTGTGTCCTTCCTCTAGAGATGATAAATCAGGTTTCTCATAATACTCAGGCATGAAAAATAATAATCCAGTTGGCAGAAGGGGAGCCCACATGGTAAAGACTTATGCCACAGCCCAAGGTGAAGAAGTTGTCTATGTTGCATCACGGTGATTGCTGGAACTGGAACTGGACCAAACTGGGAAGAGTTTAGTGCATCATGTGATGTTGGTATGGGGCAAAGTTCACAAAACTTTACGCTATATTTATTCGACCACAATTTATTAAGTAACTACTGTGTTCCAGGCGTTTGTTCTGGGCACTGACAACCTATTGGTGAGCAAGTCATGGTATCTGCCCTTGCAAAGTTCAGAGTCTAGTGGGAGAGACAGATGTGTCAACAAAAATATAATGCAGTATGTAAGTACTATCAATGTGGAAGTCCAAAGTGCTATGGGATCGTAAAGAAGGGGCATCCACCCAATCTA
Source organism: Cheirogaleus medius (assembly GCA_008086735.1). Lineage (NCBI taxonomy): Eukaryota > Metazoa > Chordata > Mammalia > Primates > Cheirogaleidae > Cheirogaleus > Cheirogaleus medius. The sequence continues at coordinate 7,752,235 of VBSM01003044.1, forward strand.
TGGGACAAAGAAGTCTTCTTGGAAGAAGAGCCACTCAGCTGAGACTTCAGAGACCTATAAGAGTATGAGAAAGTGGGGAAATGTATTACAAGCAAGGGGAACAGCATAGGCAAAGGCCTGGAAGAAAGAGAACATAGTGATTTTGAGGGACACAAATGAGTTCAGTATAACTGGGTGGGGCACATGGGGTTAGGTAAGGAGAGGTCACAGTTTAGAAGTGGGCAGGGACCAGGTGGGCTTTTTAAGCCAGAATAAGAGAGTTGGACTTCTTATATCAGAGGGGGAGAAAAGATGGGGTTTTAAGTAGCAGGAGTGTCATGCTCAGTTTTATACTTTAGGGAGAATGCTTTACTTCTAGTTTGGCAAAAGAATGGTTCTCTGAGTGCTATAATAATTGGGCAGTTGGGGAGTGGTTGGACCCATCTCATGTGGCAGAAAAAATGTGAGGCTTGTTCTTGGTTATCAGTGTGTTGCTTTAGCAGATACTCTTGGTGCCCCCCCCCCACATGGCCTTGGCTGTCACCATTCTGTGTATGCTCAGACCAAGGCTTCCAACAGCCAGCACTGTGTCTCTCTCTGCCTGGTGGCTTTCTCTGGTGACTGGAGCCCAGCGAGTCTGTGCCCAGGAAGTGCCAGAGGGTTAACGCTCCTTGGGATTGGCTCCCAACCAGTAACTGGTGAGAGTTGGTGGATAAGCACTCCAGCTCCCTCGCTATTCCAGATGGGATAACTCTGACCGCCTGCAGTGGCAACCTGCTCAAGAACACAGTTTATCGGCTTATTTCCTATCATTGTCTGTCTTACCCCAACCCCTACTGTGTTGGATACTGGGATGCACCATCCAGATGGTCCGTCACTGATGAACTTGTCGCCCCAGCTGCTGGGAGTGCTGTTGGCAGATGCCCTTCAGCTCTTGGTCCCTTGAGAAATTGCTTCAGCTACAGAGAGCTGCCTTGTCCAAGGACTCATCTCGTTCTACAGAAGCCTACTTCCAGTGACTGACTGATAAGGGGTTACAAAGATTTAGCCATCCCAGCCAAACTTGGGACAGCTCCGAAGGTCTGTCCTTGCCCTAGAGCTCCCTGTAGGGTTGGCTGAGGCTATGGCTGGGCCTGCATGGTGGCTCACCTTCTCCCCATGCCCACCCCTGTTTCCTCCCCCTTCCTTCCATACGTTGATTCCAAGGGCTTTCATTAAGAAACATCCTGCATGCTAACTCCATCTCAGAGTCTGCTTCCCAGAAAACCCAGCCAGGAGCATCTTCCTGGGATCATCTCTCAAGTAAGCCACTTGAATCCTTGTCTCTCTGGCTTTTTCTGGGAACACAAAATCCAAGGCAATACTACATTTTGCTAATGAGCTGGGTAAACAAACTTGGCCTAGCCTGACTTATAGGGCAGGATGGAAAATACATGAAAGCCTAGTGACTTTGGAAGGACATGATTAGGACAGGGATAGTTCTTTGGGTATGGCCACATATTAAGTGCCAAGTGCCCCCACCGCCCCAGACTTCATTGTTGTAATCTCTAATCGTTACTACATAAATAAATGCCTTCCGGATTTTCTCTAAAGCCCACTCCATAGAGTTGCTCGTGTAAGCTCAATTCCAAGTTAATGCTGTATTTTAAAGTGCCTTCCCTCTGACTTTCATTTAGGGGCTTATTTTGGGAACCGTTGTGTGTTTTCTCTGTCCACAATTTTGTGACATATCCTATGTCACGTTTGAACAATCCCACCAGCTTCTCATACCCCAGTTTCACACACTCTGGGGGGTGGCTACTGTAGCAGATGTCACTGATGCCCCACCCTATGTCCCCCTCGGCCCATCTGAATTCACCTGTGGCTGTGGGCAGCTTCCACCTGCATCTGTCTTCTCTGCCCAAGAGCTTTCTCTGGCACCCAGGGGGCAACACAGCCACTGAGGAGAGGGGCATGGGAATCACTGGATAAATGCCCCAGTCTCCTCATCTTCCAGTGGGACCATTTTGAGGTGCATTTGCCATTATTTCTCAGAAGACTTCTAATAGGATTGAGCCCTAGTTGCCCACAATGGTAATCAACTCATTCACATGCACTTTGTTGGCTCTTAGCCTTCTCTTCTCACTTTCCCACTTCCCTACTTGTGCTTCCTCGGACCACCTTGCAGATAAACTACCTGCATCCAAGTCCAGTGCATGATTTGGGGAAGCCCAAACTAAAACAACTGCCTGTCTCTAAAGTAAAATTCATCCATCTCAAATAGCCTTTATTTTTTTTAGTAGACCATATATATTCCTTTCAAATTTTGTGAAAACTTACCCTGCTTTTTTTTTTTTTT
>VBSM01003044.1:7754651-7768759 GCA_008086735.1 Cheirogaleus medius
GCGTTTGGGTAGAACACTTTCAGTATTATTCCGTTTAAACCCTCTTCCATCCATCCTTCATTTCCTGACAATTAAGAGCAAATAATTAACCATGATGGATTTTGCTTGCTTACTTGCTGCTCAAATAATGTTCTCCCTTCCTCTTTGTTCTTAAACCACCTCCATCTGAACATTTCTGACCAGCTTTGTAGATAATTGCGTTGAACCAGGTAACAGCAGGCTTCATTTGCAATTAACAGGCATCAAGAACATTTGGGTTTGCCTTATGTAAGGAGCAGGAGGAAATTCCAGGGCTCCATTGGAAAAGCATCTCGTAATTTCTCCTTGGCTTTCAAAGACTACAGCATTCAGGTATAACTCTATCTATAAAATGTTTTCCCTGCCTTTTAAAAGTAAGGAAGAATTTAGGCAAGACATTAAAAATAGTTTTGTGACTGCAGGTTGAGATACCCTAGAATACGTTACCAAAACAAATGGGAATTTCTATGAAATTTCAAAATTACTCCCTCCTGGAAATTCCATTCATTCAACAAATTGGGTGCCCATTTTGTACCAGGCGCTATAGAAAATCCTGGAAACACAGTGGCAAGAAAAGAAAATTATATTCCTGCCCTTATGAAACTTATAGTCTATTGATGATAACAGATATTCGTGAAGTGAGCCCCCAAATTAAAAAAAAAATTACATCTGGATTACAGAATAATATGGAAGCATATCACAGGGAGACTTGACCTGGGGTAGTGGCAGTGGTGAGAGGTTGAGAAGACTTCCCTGAACGAGGAACATTTGCGCTGATATCTGAAGAATGAGTAAGTGTCAGTTATTACAGAAAGAGTGTTGTGTCCAGAGAGTACAGTGTGTGCAAAACCTCTGAGCTTTTTAAGGAGCTTAGGTAGACAGGAATCTGGGGAAAAAATCAGTAGATTTGGAATACAGAGGATAAGGGAGAAAATAGAGTGGTGCAAGATATGTTTATTTTCAAAATGAAATTTTTCCTCCTTTTAAAATTAATACTCGGAAAACTAAAAGGTAGAAAAGTGGGGAGAAATTGGAACACAATCTTGTAAAATTCAGCTGCCTAAACATATTTGTGGAATTTCAGAAACATAGCCCTCTAAAGATGAACTGGGCCATGAAATTGAAGCTCAGAGAGGTTAAGTGACTTGGCTAAAGTCACACAGCCAATTAGTGGTAGGTATCCTACCTGGAGTGTGCATTTGCTTGGGGTTAGTCATGAGGGTCTTAGGATGTGTATCTCCAAATATTTTCGATTTGTATGGTTAATTTTTAATTCAATGTATCAGAAAAACACATAACTGGTTAGTCAAACTTTTGATCTCATGAATCATATTGCTTAGAATGAGGCTATGTGGCTAAAAGTGAGTTGGTTTAAAGTAGACCAGCTTAATAAATAACAATACAGTTGATACACAGATATGGCAAAAATCGCCAACACGGTAAGCAGGTGGGAAATGTGTACCCTACACCATGCTGGCAGGTGACCCTCTACCTGGAGTGGATCAGGGTCAGTTACTAGGGACAAGACATTTCCCAGCTAGCCTTGGGAAGTCCCTTAGGGGCTTATCATTTCAAAGCAGTCGGGACCCTTTTCAGCTTGCCTGTGTCTCTGGTTTTCCTCTCCATAAAAAACATCCCCTTTGTTCATCTCTCTTAAAACTGTGGAAAAAGAAAGTGAAAGGTTACTGACTGCATGTAATACTAGAAATAATAGCCACGAATATAACTTGGGTTATGGCAAGCAAGAGATTTGGGAAGGGGGCTGTCTGTACCAGTAAGAGACCAGGCAGTTAATACATAATGAACTTTGGAAGCAGATTAAGGCACTCTGACAGATAAACCCCTTAGCAGGAAGATTATGCTTATTAAAAAGCCCATAATTGGTGCTCTCTCTCCCTTTTCTCTAAGTCAATTCTTCAGGAAAATTGGCTGTCGCTCCTCACAAGCTCTCAGGACTGGCTGGAGGATGGCGTGGAAGGCAGGCACAGAAAGAATCCTTGCTGACTAGTGGGCACAGGCTCTTCTTCAAAGGTTTCCTTCTGAGAGCAGCTCTGGTTAGGGCTGATTTACGTCCACTGGGACAGCAGGCTCATTGCTAGCACCCATAACACTTTTAGGGCCCCACAAAAATGTTCTAATATCTTTTAGATCAAAAGAAAAACGTGAATATGATTCAGCTTGGATTATATTTGTCTATATTCCAACACAGTTGTAAGTAAATTTTCTTAATGGAGGATGGAACTCATGTAGGGAAAAGTGCCTAAGACCCACAAAAGTTCTAATATGGCCCTGGGTGTGGTAGACATCTGTATTTTTGTCTGTTCACAATATTACACCCCTTCTTCTGGTCGATTTTCCTTTGGGGAACCACTCTTCTCATGTTTTCAGTTATTTGAGATTCAGATGGGGTTTTGTCAATCCTGGCTCCAAGAATGGTCATGTGACCCAGGCTCAGCCAATCAGAGACACACCTGCCTTATCCTGTGATTGGTTCAGGATGAGCGAGTCACCCAAGGGAAACCAATCAGGGCCAAGATTCAATTCTGTGACTTTTCTTGGAATTGTGGGAAGTGAGGAATAGAACGTAGGCCAGGAGATGTTGGTGATCATTTTTACCAGCACATGGGAGAGTTTGAGAAAGAAGCTAGAAGCACAGTAGTAGATTCTGGGTCTCCAGCAGGACTTTGGAAACTTAACTTTAGAACTGGAAAACCTCAGGGGAGAAACTGATTGGTTCATCGTCAGTCAGGTGTCCACTTCTGGTCCAATCAGTTGTGGCTAAGGGGTGGGGGTGTGGGTGGGGCGGGCAGAATAATGTTGAACAACATGGTTGTCAGGACTTGCTGGGTGGAGGTTTTAGGCTGGGAAGAAGATGTTAAATATAGGTTATTTGCTAGAAAGAAGTTTTTTGTCAGATTGCGCAGTTGTGGAATGTCAACCAACATGGCTTGCCTTCTGATTTTTGAGTGGGAAACTTCAAAATGCTTTAATTCAGGATTTCTCAAACCATGTTCATGGGGTGCTAGTATCAATGGGGGTATTCAGTAGGATCCTTGGGAAATTCTGGCTTAAATAACATCATGCAAACTTCTTACAGGATTTCTTAAATCTTTAACATATTTATGTACATTATGGATCACCTAGGGAGGCGGAGATAAAAGGTCCAATATTTCTCAAATGTGTATGACCATCACACTAGGAATTTCTAGCTTTAAAGGAAACTACTATTTTGAGGAATACAATTTAAGAAATCCTGGGCAAGTTCATTACATTGGGAGCATTAAATGTTATAAAGAAAAAAAACATTTTTAAGTCTAAAAACTTAAAAAATGTCCCCTTTCTTAAGGATGCATCTTGAAAATGAGACTTGGACAAGTTCACAGTTTTTCTTCCCAAGAGACCTCAAATCTTTTATCAGCTGCAGGAGTATGAAAAAGAATAAAAAAAGCAACTGCTATTTAATACTCATTCTAAGCCCCAGGAAGTGTGCTAAGGAATTCATGTTCATTGTCTCATTTAATCCTCACCATACTATAAGGAGGTAGGTGGTACTATTAGTATAATTTTGTAGCTAAGAAAACTGAGGTACAGAGAGATAAAGTAACTTGAATGTGGTAGAGATAGAATCTGAATGTAAGCAGTTTGACTCCAGAGTTCTACTCTGCTCTTAACCCCTATTCTAATACTAAAATAATGTGCACATGGCATTAGGCAGTCTTTCTTACCAAGTCTCAGTTTCTTCATCTGTAAATTCAGGGTGCAAGACTAGAGACTTTTACAGCCATCCAGCTCTATTTAGATTTTCCACAATTTCAGGAGTTGACATCTGTTAACCCCACCTGGAGAAAAGTGACTGTTGATACAATATATACCTCGTCTGCAAGATGAAGTAATTTAAGACATGGAGGAGAGTGGAGGTAGACCTGGGAAACTTTAGGCAGCTGCTTATAAACAGGAGTAACAGCCCGAATGAAGGTCTCATTGCTGCAAAATGACATGCTGGTTAGCTAAAAGAGCCTATAAAAAGGAGGTCTCTGGAGGGATCTTAATGGATTGCCAATCCATATTTAGGTGAGATAATCAGATGCCAGACAGACATCAGTGGCTACTCTTGAAACCTGGGCGTCTTTCCTGGCATGTGGCAGATGGGCATTTGAGCCAAACTCAGCACTTCACTTGTTTGCCCTCTGTCAACCTGAGGCAGGTGGGCCTTGAGTCATCTCATACTCTTCTGGCTCTGCCATAGCTCACATGGGGAAGATGTCATGTACCAGAATTGATGCTTCCTTCAAAAGCAACAAGGTAGAATGGAGGAGGCAATGTCAAGGACATCCTTGGTGATGCTATGTATCTCTGGACCATTTTATGCTTTTAATCTCATGAGTGCCTCACACGGACCCTGAGAGATGGGTAATAACAAAAACAGCACAAATATATTGAACACATACTATGTTTCAGGCACATGGGTAAATGCCTTAAATACATGATTTCATTATTTCATTGACTATATGAGTGACTGCTAGAATGGTTATATATTCTGGTTTACCTAAGACAGTCCTAATTCACACCTGCTGTTCTGGTCTTATCATTAATAGCACCCCATTTCACACTCAGAAGAATGCTACGTTGCACAGTAAATTAAATAGTCACCTTAGTTATGATCAGACTACCCGGGTTAAATTTTGACACTGCTATTAAGAGCTAAATACTACCTGCCTTGATTACTCCACATGAAATGGAGCCAGTAATATAAATATCTATCCCTATCTAAATTATTTTTATTCAAATTCAAGAACTGAAAAGATCCATACAGCAGAGTACATCAGTGTAACTTCATAGGCTTGTGGTGAAGAGATTATATACAGATACACATATAGTATATCTACATCTTCTCAGAGTGCCTGACATTTAGCAAGTGTTTAATAATGAGGTAGTTTATTATCCCTCTGTAAAATGAAAGCAATAATATCTAAAATTTCTGGCACATATCAGGTACTTAGTGAATGGTTATTAATATTTTCTTAATCTTGCTAAATTTAAGCATTTTTTCTCAAGCTCCCTCTGAGGAGGACTGCCATATTTCAGGTAAAGGAATCAGTTGCCTAACTTCAGCCAGTGCTTTTTATTGATTTGCTTATTTTATTTTATTTTATTTTTTTGGCTAATGTCAAGAAGAGGCAATTCCATCCCCTAAATCTTAGGAAGGTCCTGGAGATACTGACCTTGTATTAACCTGGCGGGGTGCTCTCCAAGGTCCTGAAGCATTGTCTCATTTTGTAACCAGAAGGGCATTTTGAGACACTTGGGTGCATTTTGTGGTAGACAAATAGACGGTTTGTGTTCCATGAGTATCATGGCCCTGCAATTGAAAAAAATGAGCTGAAATATTAATAGATCTTACCAACTGCTGGGTGATTGCAGAGTTGAAAAGGCACAGGAAAACTTTGGGTCAGAATTGCTATGTGCTAGAACAGAAATGATAAGAAAGGAAAAGCTGTGGGCTGTGGGGAGTGGCTGCTCAAATTGAGCAGGCCTATTATTTGGGGGCAGAGACCACATATTCTCCCTTGCTGTTGGTAAACTGTGTCCCTTAGGATTATCAATAAACTACTTAGATCCATGATGGTGGAATTCACCAAAGACTGGGTTGACTTAAATGATAGTTGCAGATAAAATGATAAAGTAGGAGTGGTTTCATTTTAGTGCTGTCTTCACCTCATACTTCATATCACCCTTACAGCTTGGATATAAGAACATACACTAATGTGGCCTAGGACCCTACTATCTAGATGTGCCTGCTACAGCTGCATGTTCTGTAGAACAACTTGCAGAGTTAGGAATATATTGAGCTGCAAGTAAAACACCACTATAGTAGCTGGTAGCAAGAAGTCAGGAGGTAGGTGGTTACTGGTGCTGGTTCAGTGCATGGCTTGGAAATGTCAGGGCCAATGTATCTGTTCTTTCCTCAGCCTCTCTTTCATGCTTGTTATCTAAGGCCACGCAGTAGCTGCTTCAGTTTCAGACATATCATATATATTCAAGGTGGAAAGAAGAGGAATAGGAAAAAGGCAAAAGTACCACGCCAGCTACTTCTGTCTCCTCTTTGCAGAAATGCAAAAGCTTTCTTAGGACTGCGCCCTAAGCAGACTTTTGCTTATATTTATTGGCTAGACCTGGGCCACATGATCATTTCTAGCTGCAAGAGAGGCTGGGGAGAGGGAACAAGATTGTCATGATCAACTGAGACCAATCACGACCCATTGCCTAGACTCTTCCAAATAAAATTTGGGGTTGTTATCAAGAAAGAATGGAAATGGATATTGCTGAGGTGATTAACAGTGTCTGACACTGTCCTTTTTCTTTATAATCTGGGCTTATAGTCTTGGAAAACTTATTTCTCTGTTTCTTTTAAATATCTCAAGAACCTTGAACTATGCATATAGCTACTTAGAAAATGTTTAAATGAATATATTTCTGCTGAGTTATCAAATAGGCCAAATAGCCTCACTTGTTCTTAATTATTTTGGCTTGGGGGTAGAATTTTTTGTGAAAACAGACCTTAATTTGAAGGTGTGGTTCCAATAATGAGGATTTCAGCCAACAGCAGGTCACTGAGGGCAAATCTAACTTTTCGTAGAGCATTGGAGTGTGCAATATCCTTTATAAAGACTTTTTTTGCTTTTTAGTTTTGCAGGGAGAGTCCTAGCATTTCATCCCTGAAAGGAGTCTTTGATAATGATAATTAAGAGATAAAATTTATTGGAATCTTATCAACTAGGAACTCTACCAGGACTTAAAAATTATCAACTCCTTCAATCCTTATGAAAAACCTATGAGGTAGATTATATATATATACACAACTATTATAACACTTATTTTTTAGAGGTGGAAATTAAGACCCAGAGAGATTTAGCAACTCACCTAAATTCATACATACTGCGTGCAGAGGAGCTTGGATTCCAATCTGGACTGCCTGGTTGCAGAGCACATGATAATATCCCTTAGGCAAAGTAGCCTCTATAATAAATAGCTATCCTTGATTGAGAGCATATTTATGCAAAACTAGCACCTATCACATAGCATGCATTTATATGAGCATATTACATACACTTTCTCATTTGATTTTCACAATAACCCTATGAGGTAGCTCCAGTTCTTGTCAACATTTTTACAGGGAGGTTAAATCACTTGGCTCTTGACTTGGATGGGGTGAACTCCGGTTTATCTGGGTGCGGAGCTCAGGATATTTCCTTGGGCCATTCTTGAGATCAGTTGTTTTCAAACCCCTCATTCTAGAGATTAGATTCAATAGGAAGAGGAGAAAGAAAATCTCATTGAGGGTGATCAGATATCAGGAAGTTTGTGAGGTAGGGGTTATTAACTCCTTTTTACATTTATGGGTTATATAACATGCAAAAATATTATAACCAAGAGGCCTCCAAATACAATGACTTAAACTAGATAGAAGCTTATTTCTCTCTTGTCAACTGGCAGAATTGGGGGGTCTGAATCTGTCTTCCATTTATGGATTCAAAGCAGCTGTTCCACTTGTAATTTCTTAGCCAGCAGGAAGGAAAAAGAAAATTTGGAGGGAAAACAGCTTGCTTTTAGGGGTACAATATAGAAATTACATACACGATGTAGTTTCTCCTACTTTTATGTAACTGGCTAGAATGTGGTCACATGACACCTAGCTGTAAAGCAGACTGGGAAATGTCCGGATGGTTGGCCATATACTCTGGGAGAGGAAGGAGGGAATAATGGATACTGGTAGGCGATCAGCAGTCCATTGCCACATCATAGATGAGGAAATGGAGGCTTGGAGGGGTAAAGATTTGCCAAATGGCACATAGTGGCAAACACAAAGCTTGCATATTTCGATTAGGACTAGATTGGGAGAGGCATCAGGATGTGGGGAAATAGTTTGGCAAGCCACACAGTGGTGCAGAGAAAGCACACTGCCGAAACTTTGAGTGGCAATAGCCGGCCACAGTGAAAAAATAAGGGACCTTGGACGAGCCAATCTTAGAATTCGGTAAGCAGCTGGGTGCTCATTTATGTCTAAGGAATGAAGAGCAGGACTTGAGGCACGATCAGAAGTGGGGCTTCAGGATCGCCCAACTCCAGGGAATACCGTTTCCAAACAGTGCAATGGAAGTGGAGCCCCCCCCCCCCAAGTTTTGCAACATGTTGGCTCTACCAAGTGGGCTCTTCTGTTGTCCTGCCGCAGATTGTATTCCTTGAAGAAGGAGATTGTGAGATGGGGATTGGCATGCAGGAGATTTATTAGGGAGAACTTTGGGATCAATACGTATAAGGGAAAAGGAAGGAAGCAGGATTGAAAAGAGAAGGGAATCAGCTGAAATGTAGCCTCAGTAGAAACCTCAGCCAGCTTTATGGGGAGTTCTGAAGACGAGCTGATCTTTCAAACTTGTCTCTGAAATTGTCTCAGCAAAATGTCTGGGCCTGTACACCCTCTGTTAATCAGCAAAGGGATGCAGGGTGCCCAGGGATGAGGGCATGACCTTGAGTGAGGTCTCAGTTCTCTTCGGCTGAGGCAATAAAGGAACGATTGCAGAGGACTCTCTTCCAGAAAGTACTCCAGCAGTTGGGATAATAAGTCTTTGAATTCTGAACCTTGGCAGCACCTGAAGGCATCTGCCACACCCCCAGTCAGTGCATTGTCCACCATTCCTCCATCATAGAGTCCTTGTGCCCTGAAGACTTTGGGCACTTCAGGGGTCTCCCTTTTTCAAATCTCAAACATGTCTCGATTGGTGAGGAGCGGGTATCTACAGCTTAAATTTCATTACCATTTAATTAGCAGTTTAACTATTAATTAGCCCCTCCTGGGGGTCAGTTGCTAGCAGCAGAGGACAGTAACAGGACAGATAACACCAAGACTGAATGAGACAAGTCAAAGGCAGTCCACCAGGAAGCAGAAGGAGAAACTCAGAGGGAGGCAAAGCCAAGTTCCTCTTTTCCTCACTTAACTGAAGGTAGGTTCTGCCCGGGCCAGGGATCAGGGGCAAAGATGGGGCACTAAGGGGTTCTGAAGTCAGATCAGATGTGCCAATCTCACACTTTTGTCCAAGGCCTATCCTTCCTCAGATATTCCCTCTTCCTTTTGTTAGAATTTCCAATTTTCCATTTACCAAAATGGCTGCCTGTTCAGATGAATGAAAGATCGCAGTTTGATCTGATTCAGAGTTTGATTTTTTCCCTCCCTCCTTCAGCATAACAGCTCATGCATCTGAGGGCCGCAGCTAAAAAGTGATTTTTAAAGACTTCTCATTGGCAAGGAAATCAATGGAAAGAAATCTCTCTCCCCTCCGACCCACCTCCATTCTGCCTTTAATTTTTCTCCCTCTCCAATCCCCTGCTAGGAAAGTTTTGTCTGAGGCCATCTAACATACGTTGTCAGACAGTTGCCTTGTTAAGGATTGGGGTCCCGCTGGGTGAACTGAGGAGTATTGCGATTTCCCCCACAGTCTTGACAATTAACTCAGCGCGAGAAAGGGACGGTGGAGAATCAAAGAATTCCACTAGGGAGATGGAATCCCAAAGCAAAGTCATCTGGCAAGCACAGAGTTGTTGCTCAAACAAACTTCATGGCAGCCTCCCAGGAACAAGCTCCCAAAAGGAGTGGTGCTGAGGGTGGTGTTTGCTAGTGGGACAGATAAGAGACAGGGACAACCTTTCAAAGATATGGAAAAAAGGGCTCAGACATCCCATCTGCTTTGCATTCCAGGCACTTCAGGCTCACTCGATGCCTGTACCCTCTCGGGTAAGTCAGTTAATGACTCTGAGCCTCAGTTTCTTTATCTGAGAAATGGGTGAATACCATCTACATGTTTTAGTAGGCAAGGCAGTGAGGTAACTGGCAACGGACCTAGGCCAGTGTAAATTAAAGGGGCTTAATCATAAGGTCTCTGGAACCGGAATGGAAAGTTCTCGGAATCTAAAATAGCTCTAACGATTGTCTTCTCTCTCCTTTTGTCACTCATTGTTTCTATCTTTATTTTGGGACTACTCTCCTCTCCTCTCTGCAGACCACCAGCCTATCTCTAACTCATAGTTTCTGCTTATCTAAATATCAGCTTGCATAGGCTTTTAAGGTGGCTCCAACCCCACTCTGTTGCCTCAGGGTCTTTCAGCTTCCGTTCCCATCAATAGATGCCTTCTTGTTATTTCTTGGTTCACGCTTCTGAGAGAGAGAATCTGATTGGGTCAGCCCAGCATTGTGTGCTAAGCCTCTGGATTGGCTGCCTTTAGGTCAGGTGATTAAACTTAAGCCAATCGGCTGTGCGTGGAAGGGCCGACTCACATCACCTGCATCTTATAGAACCTGTTTGCTTAAGACTCCCCAGTTGGAAAGGTCTAGGGCGGGGAATGGCTGCCCATCTAGGACTTGGGGTGCATGTTAGCTATTTCATCAAAATTCTTTAGGTCCCGAGGCAGTGCAGTAGCAGCAAGGAGTGTTGACTTTGGGATTGATCAGGAGATAGTTACAAGTCCTGGCGCTGACCTGTTAGACTAGGTTCACTTGCAGTTCACTTTCCTGAGGCTCCATTTTTACATTCCTAAATGAGAGGTTAAACTCGACCACAGTATTTTGTGATATTCTGTTGTTTTGTCTCCACCCACCCTTCTCAGAACTACCTCCTGCAAACGATCAGTTGAATGGAGGCAAAACTGCCTAAACCAGCAGATTCACACAGAAAACCCACACCAGCTAGGAAGAGGACAGCGAGTAAATTCAATGTCTTGTGAGGCTCCTAGCTTGGCTTTCTTTAGCTGTAACTTGGTCAAGACTGGTAGGGGCAGGTAGCTAATTTAGGTGGAATGCCTTACTTGGAGGGTAGGAGGTGGGTGGGGAGAGAGAGAAAGTAGCTAAGTGTAGCAGACTGTATTTTCCAAAAGTGGCCACAACAATATCTCCAATCCCACATGCTTTTCTAGAACCTTACCACTCCCCCATCAAGAGTTTATGTCCCTTCACTCTGAACCTGGGTACACCTTTGAGATTACCTTGTGCAATAAGTAGAATATCATGGAAGTGGTGCCGAATGTCCCAGGTTAGTTCATAAAAATGCTATGCACTTCCTTGTTCTCTTAGTATGTTCACTTTTGGGACACAGCTACCATGCTGTGAAGAAACCCAGGCAACCTATGGAGAGGAACCAAATTTCCCAGCCCATAGCTCTGGCTAAATTCCAGCCTGAAACTGGCACCAACTGGCCCACCGTGTAATTGTGCCATCTTGAAAGTGGATCCTCCAGCTTGCAGTTGACCTGCCTCACCTGATGCCACATGGAGCAGGGAATTGTCACTCCATCGAGTCCTAACCAAACTGCAGACTCATGAGCAAAATAAATGACTGCGAATGTTTTAGGCCACTAAGTTTGGGGGTGGTTTGTTAGACAGCAACAGATAGCAGATACAGCATTGAATAAACATTCCTATGAACCTTCCTAGTTCTGTGAGTAAATGGGGAATGACGAGGGTTCAAGACCAAGTAGAGAAAGAGAGGGGCTGAAAATGTGCAAGGGGAGTTCATGGGCTATAAATGGAAAGGTAAACCCCAATCTTAATAATAACAGCTGGTTGAGCACTTGCTACACTGAACCTTTCTGAGAGGTGGGGGCTATTATTGTCTCCATCTGACAGCTGAGGAAACTGATTCCTAGAGAACTGAAGTCTTTCTCACCCAAGAGCACAAAGCCAGTATGCTGGAGAGCTGACATGTGAACCCAAATCTGTCTTCTCAACTACAGCATGATGCCAGACCAAATTCACCCTTGACCAGAGGTCTATTCTTAACAGATGTAAAACCATTCAATCAGGAAAATTGAGTCCTCAATGTGATTCATTGTGACTTTAATAATTAATTCTAATATATATTTAGTGCTTTACCATGTGCCAGGCACAATTCTAATGACCTTACTTACATATTTTATTTAATCCTCACAGTAAGTCTCATTTTTCAGGTGAAGGACCTGAGGCTCTAAGAGGTTAAATCACTTGCCCAAGGTCACACAGATAATAAACAGCAGAACTAATTCTGACATCGAATTCCTGGTTCTTAACCACTCCTGCTTCCTAATTTTATGGGCAAAGATAAAAAATGAAAGGCAAGACCGGGGGTGGGAGGGAGGATTAGGGTTGGAAATGTGAGGAAAGAAGAAGAACCTAAGATAAGATACAGAGGAAGGAAAGAAGGAGAAACGTGCAAGTGGGTTTTGTTACTGCCAGAACTGGTCATTTCCAAGCGGAGACATCCTCGGTGGAGGAGAGGTGTACAAGGTGTCAAGCCATGGTGACAAAGACACCAAGTCTGGGGGTGGAGGTGGGGGGACACTGGTGGCCTGCATTCCGTAGAGCTGTTCTTCTTCCATTAATGTTGTAGGAATATATACAGTGAAAGAGGAGAGTACATTGGAGTGAAATGCTGTATAATTCATTTGTCTTCTTTACTGAGGAAATCTCCCTATAATTTATCTGTAGGAAAGGTTTAAGTGAGTTTTTGAGTTCTTTTTATGTACTCTTAAGAGGTGGGTTCTACTTTGCCACTGGGAGCCTTTTCATCATTCTATGAACCGCAAGTAGGAATAATTCTTTAGACTAAGGAGAGGACTTCTAAGAAAAATAAACAAGCAAGAATTCTCACAACCCAAAGCTACATGACTACATGCAAAGAGAATACAAAACATGACCTAGAATGTAAATTTCTTTTTCTCTACCCAATACGGTGTAAGCCCCCTGAACATACATAGTTTAACACATGCCTATAGTCACACGCACAGACACATACATAGAACACACAGTGTCATATACACAACCACATACACAGACATATAACTCAACCCACATACAAAGACATATACACATAGAACATATATAGCCATGTACAGATATGTATGATACCATATGCATCACACGCATAAACTCACATAGTTTCATGCAGTCTGACACATGTGATAGTCATACACTTAATCCCACCTACATAGTCACTCACACAAATAGATGCATACACGTAGTCATGCATATAGACACACAGACACCCCCTCCCCCCACCCTTGCATTATGATTCCCCAAGTACTGGGTTTTTCAAGAGTCTTTAACTTGTAAAATTATATCGAGTTCCTGGCTCTGAGGCCAGTCTGCCTGGGTTTAAATTCTGTTTCCTCCATTTGTTGGCTTTGTGACCTTGGTCAAGTTGCTTAACCTCTCTGTGCCTCAGTTTCCTCATTTGTAAAACAGACCTAGGAGATAATACTATTACTATATCTACTTCACAGAGGTGAATTCTTGCATGTATAGGGCTTAGAAAAGTGGCACATTGTAGCTCTCTATAAATGGCAGCAATTATTGTTGTTGCTGTGAGTTGGGCAATATCATCATCATCATCATTATCATTTGTCATCATCAAAAACTTTTTCATGGAACCCTGGTTTGCTAGACCCTGTGCTGTGTGGATTACTTGTAGTATATCATTTACTTCTAAAAATAGCTGCATGAGGTAGGTACTATTATCTTGACAGAAAGAGAAATTGAAGACTGGAAAGATCTGATAATTTGCCCCAGGTTACGCATCTGGTAAGTGGCTAAACTGGGACTTGAACATAGGTCTGTTTAGTTCCAAGCTTTGGTTGTTAACTATATACTACATACGATCTTAACAATGAGCTCCTTTGCACACTAAAATTCTCCTCTGCTAGGTTATCAGCTCCCTGAGGGACTGCACTTGTCTTGTTCATTGCTGTGTTTCAGCACACAGAACAGGGGAACAGGGCCTGACTCCAGATCTACTTCTTTTTGAAAGAAAAATAGGTTCATTCACCTGCAAAATGGGGGTGATAATCATATCTACCTCATATTGTTGCAAAAATTAAATAGGGCAATGTCTATGAAAGTGTCTGGCACATATCAGGCTCAACAATGAGAATTTTTATTGAATTAATGGATGAAGGATGACTCAGAGGCCTAAAGATTCAGGAACAGAACAGCCTTGCCATCAGTGGGACAAGGAAGGCAAAGCAATATGGAGACACCTTAAAGTGATACAAGTAGATCTACCATTTGATCCA
>VBSM01003044.1:7768859-7786282 GCA_008086735.1 Cheirogaleus medius
AGAGTGTGAGGTGGCAGAAATCTCCCATGTCTACATGAAATGACTTAGCAGGTGATTGGGATGGTTAGAAATGGAGAGATGAAAAGGTCATGGCAGAGGTGAGAACTCTCTTAAAGTTGATGGGAAAGCCCTGGCGTGGTACACAGCCCCTAACATGGCCCTGGGGGTCTCTGTCTCTTAGTTTTCATGCCCTTGTGTGATTGCAGCCCTCACACTTTGAGTATTGGCTGGACATGATTGACTCATTTTATTGCATAAAGTATGGCAGAAGTGATGTGATGTTCTTCCGAGATCAGCTTACAAAAAGACTGTGGCTTCCATCTCGGACACTGTCTTGGATTGCTCACTCTACAGAAGCCAGCCGCAATGTCGTGGTGCGTCCCTGCGGAGAGGCACGTGTTGTAAAGACCTAAGACCTGCCAGCAGCCATGTGAGCCAGCTTGGAAGTGGGTCCTCCCCCAATCCAGCCTTGAGGGGGCTGCAGCCCCAGCTGACACCCAATTGCAGCCTCGTTGGGACTCTGACCCAGAAATACTTGGCAAAGCCACTCCTGGATCCAACCCAAAGAAACTCTGCATCAACAAGGTTTGTTATTTTTAGCCACTAAATTTTGGGGTCTTTTGTTATGCAGCAGTAACTAACAAATACACCTAGAAATGGCTGAGATCAGGTGAGAAAAGGTGTAGAGAGAGGAGTCTGAAGTCAGAGCCTGGGAAAATGTCCTTATTGTAGGGCATGGTAGGAAGAGACAGAGGAACCAGTGACACAGAGGTGAGAAATAGAAAGAAAAAAGAGAAGAGAGGGAGAAATAGTGGGATTCTGGAGCCCAGAAGGAAGCAAACCAGACCATCGAGGAGGGGAGCAAGTAGGTTGGCCATATTATATACAGCAGAGAGATCTGGACTGAGAAATTAAGAAATGTGGGTCCATAGGGCCTGCTAATAATCTCACACCCTCCAAACTGATGTTCTTTAAGAGTCTGCTTGGCATTTGTTTAGAGGAGAGCCAAAACACTGCATGGGGCAAAGTTTTCTCCTATATTGACCCAAGCAATTAGCTTTGACTTCAAACTTGTATTCTGTATTCAGCAAAACAAAAGCCCTGCAGTTATAGAGACCAGCCCTCACAGGGGGCAGTTGGAAATCCATTTGTTGTTACTCAAGCATGTCTCTTGGAGAGACCTCACAGCCCTTCCAAAAGTAACTTGTCAAAATTTGTTTTCCAACTGCACTCAGCACTGTCTCCGAGAGGAGTTCTGGTAAACACAATTTTCTTCCTTTGTTGCATTTGCGGTGATGTTTTAGAGTCCCATATGGACTGGAGTCCTGGGCAGCTGTCTGATTGCCCTGCCAATTAATTAGGTCCAGAAGGAAGGAGCATGGAGACACCGTTTGATTGGCTGTCTGAGGTTGCTGATGACCTTGGGCAGAGCAGTTTCAGTGGCAGGATGCTGGATTGAGCGAAGAGTACTTGCGTGCTGAGGATGCGGAATCCGTAAGTGCGAAGATGGCACTTTTGAGAAGTTTGATAGATTGAGGCGAGAACCGGGTGAAGGAAAATGTCCTCATTTTTTCTTTAACCATAGGGAAGATCTGACAGTGTGGTTAAGCAGAGGGGAAGGATCTGTAGGACAGGGAGGATTCTACTGTGTAAAAGAGAATGTGCAACAGAGGGGCAAAAAAATCTCAGGAGGGGTTAGGAGTCAGAGGGACCAAGAGCGTTTGGGAAATTGGGCTTTGGAGTTGGATGTACTCAGATTTGAATCTTGGCTCTGCCTCTTTCTAGCTGTGTATCCTTGGGCAAGTTGCTTAACCTTTCTGGGCCTTGGTTTTCTCAACTCTAGAATGGGAACGACAGTGCTTACCTCACAGGATTGAAGGGCTAAATAAGATAGTGTTTGTAGGGTGCTTAGCAGAGTATCTGGCTAATATTCAGGAAATGTTGCTAAAGTTAAAAACAAAATGAGAGGTGAGGCTAGGGGAAGATCTGGTGACATTTAGGAATGGAACAGAGGGTCGATGCTTCTAGGAAGTTATTTGAGAAAAATTCTGCTGGGGGAAGGAGCTTCTGGGAAAGTCATCTTTTGAATACCTTTTGATGCTGTTGTGTAAGTTGTGATTGCTGGAGCTGTGGCAGCTATTTTGCCACCCTAAGGGTGGTCAAACTTGAGAATAAAGGACAATAGGAAGACAGTGGAATGGAAAGGTGGATATGTCCCTTATGTCACTATTGAATTGGTGAACAAACTAGTTTAAGCTCCTTATTAATTAAGCCATTTTTAGTTGGGTATTCTGTTAATTGCAGTCAAATGCATTGTAATTGATAAAGTGTCCCTGGAGGGGGTCACAGCATTTGTAAAAGCAAGGAGGCTGAAGGGAGCATGCTCAGGTAACTGTAAATAGTTTGGCTGCAGAATGTGGTAAAAGGTAGAAAAGAGAATTCTGAGAAGTACAGCAGAAATACAACCATGGAAGTGAGAAATTGTTCAGTGTAAATGGCATTTATTTAGAGGAGATCTTTAACACTGCATTGGACAAAGGCTTCTCTTCCATTGACCTGAGAATTAGCTTTTGCAGTGTCCCCAAATTCCTTGATGTGGAAGTATAAAGTAATAGGCAGAAAATAATAGGTGATAAAGGCCAAGATACTGGCAGGGCATGGAAGGCTTTGAACACCGTGCCAGGTGGATGAATATCTTGAATGTAGCAGGGAGGCATTGAAAAATTTTAAACATTAGGAGCTTTATAATCATTAAGAATTAGAGTAGTGATGAGGTAAGATTGATTTTTACCACTTAGTCTGTTTCTAAATGGCCTATATTCCTTGTTCTTCGTTGGGGTGAAATTCCTACTCATCGTAGATGAATGAGCTCCATATTCCTCTTACTCTGTCTAGGTCACAGATTCCAGGATAAATGGGGGCCCTGGTTTTATTATGCAGATAGACTAGAACATGTGTTCATCTTCAGCAATGTGATATTTCTCATGTACTTTCATTTAGCAGCCTTGTCTCTTATTAAATCTAATTAGTTTCTCTGCAGCTAAGACATCGAGGGCATCCTCCAAATGAAAATGTGTAGCCTGAATCAGATGTAGCAAGGGACCCTGTCCAGGGTCTTCTGCCACCCACTTTGGAGGTTCTCAGTGTTGAAACTCAAGCTTGCCACCCTACCCCAACCCTGTTGTCAATTGTTGGCAGGATAATAGACTTTTTAGAAGCAGAAGGATCTCAGGATGTATATGGTACCCTCAGTTTGCAGTTGGGGAAACTGAGTTCCAGTGAGGGGAAATGACTTGCTCAATGTTAAGCAGCCAATCAAGGACAGAGGCGAAACTAGAACACAGGTCTTGTGACACCTAATCTGTTATTGCCTTTATGGTCACATCAAGATGAATGTCAACTGTAGACTTTTGGATGCCATCAGTGCATGAAAATATTCACGAATGGATTATCCACTTAAAAAAATTAATCCTCATGCAAATATGTCTTTTCACTGAGCACTGGTCTATCCCCACCCATCTGGTCAGTGTCTCAACCAGCCTCCCCCTTAATTATCAGATGTTGTAAATATACAATGGTGTTAAGGAGGTATAATGCATACTGACTGCAAAGTGAAACTGCAGATCTTGCCTGAGATGTGAGATCTCATGAAGCTGATGACAGCGATGCTGGGAAACTGCTCAAATCTCATGCAAAGCCATTAGCAACTGAACAGCTGGCAGAGCTAGGCAATTAAACAAGAGAAAAATCCACAAGAATGATCCCACAATGGGTGCTGCAAAAGGGGAGCGATGAGAATAGCAGAAGATGAAAAGAGACTCTTGGGAAAATTGATGAAGCTCATTTTAATGAACTTGCAGTAAAAGTCAAAAGATGAGACGACGCATCTCTACAATATGTTGGGATATAATTTGGTTAGAAGAATTATGCTCTGTCCCGCATAAATCAATGATACATTCTTGGTCTTCACAATCAGAGCGTGGCATTACAGCAACTTAATTATAACTTAAATTTGTTTAATATGAGATATAAGCATATTTTCATAATTTTCAATTTGCTTTTCAAGATAAAGTCCTAATCAAACTTTTCTTCCTACTTTTTAAATCAAATAGGATTTTATTTAGCTGCAAGTAGCATAAGCTTATGTACAGTGGTTTAATTTTTTTTTTTTTAATAACATGAAGTTGAGGGAATGTGGTTTCTGGCTCTGGTACGTATTGGCTCAGGACTTCCAGAATGATGTTTCTACAGTTCTCTCGTATTTTCCTTCAAGGTTGCAAGATGACTGTTGCTGTTCTAGCCTTCACACCTGCACTCAATTCAAGAAGGGGATGGAGAGAAGGTTGTCTGACTCTTTTTATTTTTTAATTTTTAAAACTATTTATTATTTATTATTTTTTGAGACACAGTCTCACCATGTTCCCCAGGCTAGAGTGCTGTGGCATCATCATAGCTCACTGCAACCTCCCAATTCCTGGGCTCAAGTGATCCTCCTGCCTCAGCCTCCTGAGTAGCTGGGATACAGGTGCAGGTGCACCACGCCTGCCTAATTTTTCTATGTTTAGTAGAGACAGGGTCCTACTCTTGTTCAGGCTGGCCGTCTCGATCTCCTGACCTCAAATGATCCTCCCTCCTTGGCCTCCCAGAGTGCTAGGATTACAGGCGTGAGCCACTGTGCCCGGCCTAATTTTTTATTTTAATAAAAGTAAAAATTATATATATTTATGGTATACTACTTGATGTTTTGATATATGCATACATTCTAGAATGACTAACCCAGGCTGTTTAATATACTTAACCTTTTTTTTTGTGTGGTGAGAACACTTAAAATCTACCCTCTTAGCAAGTTTCAAATATACAATATATTGTTATTAACTATAGTCAGCATGATGTACAAAGTCTGACTCTTTTTTAAATCAGAATATCAAAATCTTTCCCAGAAGCCTCCTTGCAGATGTCTGTTTATATTTCACAGGCCACAATTCCCTAGCTGCAAGGGAGTCTGGGAACTGAGTATTTGGCTCTCCAACCTTCAGACTATGGGAAGTGGCAAGGGGTAAAGGAATTGCAAATAACCAGTGTCTCTCACAGTATTTCGGGTGGCCTTTAAACTAATTTGGATATTAATTTCCTATGATAATAAAACTCATCTGTACTTGGAAGTTTATTTTCAGGGCCCAAGAAGCTCTCAAAGATCAGACTTTGGCACATCTTTAGCAGGACCTGATACTGCTTTGGGCAATGTCAACTTTTGTCAACTTGTCATGCTTCTGGCTTTTTTTTTTTTATGCATCTGGCTTTTAGAAACAGCAACAAACAACTGCAATGTGCAAATGGTCTACTTTCCATGTGTAGTATATCTCATTTGATTCTTGTTAGAACCCACATAAGTGACATAATTGTTTCATAGATGAGGAAACTGAAGCTCAGTAGGATTTAGTGACTTGCCCAAGGCAACCCAGCTGGAATGTGGCAAAGCTGGGATTTAAATCCTGGTTTGTCTGACTCTAGACTTAGTGCTTTTTCCCCTGGGTTGTAACACCCCATATCAGCATTTTCCAAAGCATGTCCCACAGAAATAGAGTTAAGGTGTTCCAAGAAAGCTGGGGTCTAATATGATCAAATCAATTTGAAACCTTCTGGGATAAACAGAGTTAGACAAAGGCTTCTCTGATATTACATTGTGATTCTACAAGAGAGGGCTAGAGTCTGCATGC
Source organism: Cheirogaleus medius (assembly GCA_008086735.1). Classification (NCBI taxonomy): domain Eukaryota; kingdom Metazoa; phylum Chordata; class Mammalia; order Primates; family Cheirogaleidae; genus Cheirogaleus; species Cheirogaleus medius. The sequence goes on from VBSM01003044.1 coordinate 7,774,577, forward strand.
TTCCCACAATTATTTGATTATGGAAACTTTAAAAAATACAGCATCCCATAGGACTCCCCGTTCATTTGCACATCCGACAAATGATTGTTGAACTCCGACCATGCTGCAGGCGTTTTTCGAGCTCTTGGGAAACATTGGGGATCAAGACAGACCTGGTCCCTGTCCTCACAGAGTTATTCTTCCAGCTTACAGACCACTTCTCCAAATGCACTTTGGGGAGGATTGTGATTCTTAGTTGGGTTCACCTGGTCCCAGGGAGGAGGTATCCCAAGAGCAGCCAGTGACCAGATCCTAGGACTGGCCTTGCATGGGGGCCTTGGCCCAACTTAATTTGCTATCTGAAGTCAGTCTGTTGGTGTTTCAGGTGTAAAAGGGCACATTCTCTTCCCTTCCTGCCATACATGGGAGGGGAGATAGGTATGCTCATGGAGGTAGAATGTTCTAGAAAGGAGAGCAATAGGAGGGGAAGAGTGGTTGACCAGATGCCCCTGTCTCTCAGGCTTAGAGCCGATGAAGCAGGTGTCCCAAGATGCTCAGCTCTCACTGTGAGGCTGGCTGTCCTCCCCTTTCTACCCATTGCTCTGACTCACCCACTGTTGCTCCTCCTTTCCCCCATTGATACTTTGAGTTTCTTGTTTTTCCTGATGACAGCTGACCTCTCTGTTTTTAATGCATTGCTAGAGTGAGCAACCGGCTATAAAATATTAAATCCTAGTAAATATTAATGCCTCTATCACTGTCACATTAATTCAGCCCTGTGAATTGAGGGGGTCAGGACTGGGCTAATGAGCGGGTCTACCACGCTTACCCATTACCACCAATGCACCAGCCCCGCTGCCACCACTGCCACTGTGACCACCAGTAGCAACTGTGTTCGGTCTTCTTGCAACTGAGAAACCATCCCTTTGGGCCCTTTAGGGACTTTCATTCTGCTTATTCTCTTTGCCAACTACTTCCTAGGGCGCAGAAGCTGTGCCCAGTAGGATTGTTAAATTTTAAAGAGCTGTTGCTGAAAGGGGCATCCTGAGACTTCAAGGCAGATTCTAATCTGGATGGTGAAACATGTCACTCTCTCTCTACTCTGCCCTTATCCTTTCATTTCTCATCACTATCAAGATGGTCAATTATAATTCATAATAGTAGTATAATGAATTGGTCAACTTAAAAATTATTTACCGCAGCGTCGAGAGAGGTTGCTGCATTTCCAGCTGCATTTATTTCTGGAGGTGGAGGCTTTGCCTGAGTGGGTTATGAAGATGCAAAGCAAGTTAGTACCTGTCATTCCTGGGGAAGAATGCAGCATGTATATTTTTGGATAGATAAAGGCTTTCCATTCCTATATTCCTTGTTATGTGGAGCTTGATGACTTACGGGGAGGAGTTGAATAAATTTGCATGGGAATCACAGAGATTCTTGGGAAAAAAGAGATTGAGGTCCTAACCCCAACCTTTTTGAGATTTAATATTATTAGAACATTTTTGATGGGTTGGGGAAACCTTGACTAAAGTCAGCAGATTGGACTCTGCAGACTCTGGGGGTAAATTCCTTTTGAGGGAAGGATGGAAAAAACTGGAATGGTTACTTGGATTCAACATCAGGCCTGGGTCGTCTTAGGAAATGTCATGGTGTATGGACAATGTTGAAATGCCTTCTGACCTAACTAGCTTGGCACTGTGTGTGTGCTGTGGAATTTATTGCCCTGTGTTTTTGTTTGTGTGTGTTATTTGTGATGGATATCCTGCAGTTTGTATCTGTTTATACAAGGTGAGCTCCAACATGTATCTAAGTGTACAAGTGTTTCCTTAGAATATAATTCTGGAAATGGCATGGTAGATCAAAGGGTGTATTAGGCAGGATGGGTAGGATAGGATGAGTAACAAACACCTGTAAAAGATTAAAAGAACAAAGGCTTATTTCTCACTCATCCCACATGTTCAGCTACGTGATATTTACATCTTTGCACTCTGGGACCAAGGCTGATGGAACTGCCACCATTTCAAACATTGCTAATCACCACAGAAGAAGAAAAGAGTTCTCTGGATGTTACAGTGGTAATTCAGTGCCCTGGCTCGGAAGTAATAATATTCTTAACTCATTGATCAGTACCAGTCACATGGACAACATCTAGGAGGCCATGAAGTCTGTTTTCTAACCATGTGTCTGGAAGGTGGAGAGCCAGAAATATTTGGTGAACAGTAGTCACGACTATTTCAAAGGGTGTGAACATTCTGAAAGCTTCTGATACATATTGCCAGATTATCCACCAGAATGGTGTTTCCAGTTTATGCTCTCACCTGTGAAACTGTCTAGTACTTGTTTTAATAAATATCATGTTCCATTGTGTTGTTCCTATGCATGGATGTAGCATAAACGATTTCCCTAATCCTCTGCCAATGAGCACTTCCAATTTTTTCTATTGCGGTGATAGGATGAACATTATTCTACACACATAAATTTGTCCCCTTATTTCTTTAGGATAAGTTCATAGAGATTGGACTGCTGAATAAAAGTGTACTAATGCTCTTAAGGTTTTTTATATGTACTTTCATATTGCCCTATCAAAATGCGCCTTTTTATTCTCCTATGGTCAGAATAGAAGAGTGGACCATACTTCTATGGTCTTATAGAAGAATAGAAGAGTGTCTGTTTCAGGGATTTAGAAAAGTGATAATAACAGCTATGAGCATCTTCTAAGTTCCTTGATTCCAATTTCCAAGTCCAGATGCTCTTGACCTTGGGTAGACAGAGCTTGAGTTCAGACCCGTGAATTTGCATCAGGTGAGGAATAGAAGAGAGAGAGAGAGTTTATCTGCAAAGACCATATCCAGGCTGGGCAGGCATTGAGTGTTCTAATTTGCTTTTGTCCTAACGTAGAGTGTCTGCCTGTTAGGTTTACCTTGAAACCTTGTCTCAAATCAGCCAGACTAACGGATGAGGCTCACCAGATGATAGAAAAACTAATGGGGCACTTGTTCGACACACTACATCAGCAAGCTGCTCAGTTTTCTCCGAGACAACGGCCAAGTCAGCCCCGCTCTGCTGATTACAGTGTAAGGGGAGAGGGCAACTGGCAAATTGAAGCCACTAATGGAGTGACTGGGGGAAGGACAGATAAAGGAGAGAGTGAGAACAAGGACTCCTCGTAGATGCCTTTGCTGACAGCGGATTTATAACTTTGGGAAAAGTTAAAGAGCTACAAGCATCGAGAGCGACCACAGTTTTGCTGCTTGAGACAACGGTGGAAATATAGTGTGTGGAGGTAGGGGGAGGCGCTGCTTTAAAGATTCATGGACACTTGGGAGAAGACGAATTCTCAGATTATAATTCAGTATTTGTTTCTCTCTCATTTTCTCTGTGTTTCTACAATAATGATCTTTACTAAGGAGGAAAGAAGAGAAAGCATAGACCATTTTAAGTTGAGGTTAAACACCGTATACATGCACTCTGAACTTTGGCATAGTCATGCTTGGGCTTGTGTGTGTGTATAAATATGCACCTGCATACACACACACATATCCTCTGTACCTCTCTCTAGCCCTTTATTAATTAGAATATTTTAGCTGTATGGAATAAGGCTAACTCCAAGTGACTTAAATAAGAAGGACATTTATTATCAGCAGGGAGACCATATAATTTAACATACAAACCAGGACATTTTTGTTCAGGACAAATGCTGCATCAGACAATATGCTGGCACGAGTGTGAGCTGGACCATTTCCAGGAAGACCCAGCTGTATAACCCCAAGAATTATTCTACGTATCAAGACATCTCTAGGCAGGGAAGCTCCAGGGTTAATTTTCGGGCTCAGAGGCATTGTGGCTCCCAAAGGCTCCCAATGACTAGCCTTGTCCTTATACTTTTCCCTTTGAGCTCAGAGATGGCTGCAGCAGCTCCAAGCATCAAGACATCAATCTGGTCCAAAGGCATTGACTTTGTAGGAGGAAGGAATACATCTCCCAGGACCCCTCGGCAGACTCCCATCGCATTCGTTGGTCAGAATTGTGTCACGCGTTTGTTCATGCTTCAACCATCACTGACAAGGGCAATGGAATCACTATGATTGGTTTTGACCAAGCAAGACTCATCCCTCCCTTGGGGTTGACAGCGTACAGCCTCACTTTGAACATCTAGCTGTTGGGAAGAGTGAGTCAAATTGAGGTTCTATTGAAAAGGAGGAGGGGGTGAATGGGTGTTGGGCAGCAATCAAGAGGGCCCACTATGCACCCACTTGAGCCAGATTTCCCACCTGCGATCAGTCGAAAGTGGGAAGGCAGCCATAGATTAGATAATCAATGGACTATATAAATCTTTTGCAAATAACCAAGGTCCAACAATCTCAGTGCATGTAATGATTTAATGCTAAAATAATCTTTGTATCCTTTATCTTTCTGGATCCCCACAACACCATTGTGAGATTAGTAGTAGCGACGTGAGGGTCCTTGTGTCCCAGCAGCATCCAGGGTCTAGAAGCCGAGATGCCCACGGCTGCATCCAATGGAGAGGGGAGCTGGGTGGCTGTTGGTCCCAGAGCTACTAAATGTCCAAGGAAGGATTAGAACTCAGTTCTCTCTGACTCCAAAGTTTGTTATCCTGCTGTGCTATGCTGATCTCAAAAGTCAAAACTTTTTTCTGTTGGGTGGAATGGGGATGGGTATAGGAAGTAAGGAACAAACATCATTTATAATCGGGTTGAGAGCCCTACCTGGAACCCTGCATTTTTTCTCCCACGTGAGACAGGATGTTTGTTTGAATATAAGTGCCAGAGAATGATATGATTAAGAGACAACTTGAATCTATCTTAACTTATTTTTTAAAAGATTAAAAAAAGGTATAGAAAGAAGGAATAAAGGAAGGGAGAAAACTATTGTCTGAGTTTTGTATTTTTTAAATGTGTTGTTAATCATTTTTAACTACAATGTGGTTACTTTTGCCACATCTCATAACCAATTTCCATACATGAGAGGGTGCCAACCTACTTTCTTGAGAACTGGTGCTCTACAAGTCACCAGGGGATGGAGTAGAAGGAAGGGAGTGGGGAGAAGGGGAGAAAACCTCAATTCCTTCAAAAACACCCCCTCTAGTGTGGCTGTCACCTGCCACCCACCGTTTCTCCTTCTATGTCCCACTTTTTCCCCATCTCTCTCCTTCCAATTAAAGCCTACTTGGGCCCCGTTTCTAACAAGGGGCTGTGTGTGAGTGCTTCCTAATGATTTCATTTTCAACATGTCATGAGTCAGGAGGCAGCTGGGAGCAGAGCGGCTCAGATATGAACAGCCCTGGCTAATTAGGTTTCCGGCTGCCTCCTTCCTCTACCCACCCCCTGCCGGACCGCCGCCCTGTCATGCCCTCTGTTGGGTTGCATTCTGCTGGCTGTCTTGGTTAATTTGAAGATCTCATGCAGAACTACACTATCTTCTACATTTATTAAAGGTTTGTCTGCTGGGGCTGATAATGCCAGAAATAATAATAAGAATTAGCAAATTCTTCACCCCCTGGGGGTATCTCCTCAATGGATGACCTCATGGTGGTCAGGGAAGGTAGACACCACCAAAGGGGCATTTGTCAATTTGCGGGAGCATTTTTGGCTGACAAAAGTGACTAGAGGAGAGATGTTAGTGTTAATATTTAGTTGAGCAGGCCAAAAATGATAAACTTCTTGTAAAGCTAATCCTGCCCAACAAAGGATTATTCTGCCTAGATGCCAAATGGAGACCCCATCGAAAACCCCTGAAAGGTGCACAGAGCAGGAGGGATCTTTAGCTTCAATTGCTCCCCTTTAAAATGCTTCTCATCTAGGCAGGGAGGCAGGAGCAAAGGGGCTCTAGTCTCTGTTTGAAAGTGTTCTGGGCACTCCTGGATCATTCCGTCTCTGTTTTATCTCTGAAACTCCAGGACCTAGCACAAGGCCAAACACACTGTATAATAGATGTTCAGTCATCCAGTGTTGATTCCAGTTCATGTGATTTTCTAACTGTGGAATGGGTCCTGGCTTTAATGAAGTTTTAAGTGAATGTCTGCTATCTTATCAGGATCCAGCAAGGAAGACAGAAACCACACTTGGTATTTGAACAGAGAGAAGTTAATTCTGGGAATTGGATGGACAGGGCATGGGGGGTGGAGAAGCAAAGGCAGAACAATGAGGTTGCACAGATGTAATAACCGAGGGAAGCAGCTACTGCCCCTGTGGCTGAGGGAACAGAAGCAAGAGCATGTGGTTATGGAAACCCAGATGCTGGGAGGAGGAGCTCATGGAGCTGGGGCTGAAACCTCTGATAAAGGGACACCCCTGGTTTGTGCAGGGACCCATGAAAAGGTGCAAACAGGCTGATTCTTGGAGCGCTGAAAGCAACTGGAGACGAACTACTTGCCCAGGTAGGGTGGGGCTGGGAGTAGTTGGGGGTTGGGGAGCAGGGGATGGAGGGTTGGGAGGAATTGCTTTGCTTGGAAAGGTGCTTACAGGGACAGAACGCAAACAAGAAGAAGGAGCAAGTCCCTTCTCTCTCCTCCATCCTTCCAGTCTCCCCCAGTTGAGTATCAACAAAAAAAAAAATCCAGCTGGCAGAAAAGAAATGTAGTTTGCAGACTTAGCTCCACTAGCACAAAACAGAATAATGACAGGTGGATTTAGAGCTGAGAGACAAGAGTGGAAAACTAGCAAGTCTTTTATGTGCTGGATTTCGTCTAGATTATTTCATCCAGATTATTTCATTCTATTATGTACTAGATTAGGTCTTGGCAACCCAGAGTGGAACAAAACAGATGCAATCTGGGCCCTCAGAGTTTACAGTCTATCCTGGACTTACACTCTGGGAGGTGACAGGAGTAACTGCAAACACAGTTAATTCATTATTGTTATGTATTTTGTTTTTTATTTATATAAATTTATGGGGTATAAGTGCAATATTGTTGCATGCGTAGATTGCATTATGGTTAATTCAGGGCTTTTAAAGTATCTATCACCCTAATAATGTACATTGAACCCATTAGGTAGTTATTTTTTTAAAAACTTAAGAATATTACAGGGGTATACATGTTTTGGTTCCATGGATTGCTTTTGTACTTCTTGAGTCCAAGTTGTGTGTGCTCATCACCCAGATAGTGTACATGGTGTCCGTTAGGTATGATTTCACCCATCCCCTCCTTCTCCCTCCCACCTGCTTGATTTCCATTGAGTTTTACTTCCATCTGTGCACATGAGTGCTGATCAGTTAGTTCCAACTTAATAGTGAGTATGCGTAGTATTTGTTTTTCCATTCTTGCAATACTTCACTTAGGAGAATCATCTCCAGTTCCATCCAGATTGTTGCAAAAGGTATTAATTCATTTTTTATGGCTGCGTAGTACTCCATGATATACACAGACCACATTTTATTAATCCACTATTGTACTGATGGGCACTTGGGTTGATTTCACATCTTTGCGATTGGGAATTGTTGCTGCAATAAACATTCGAGTGCAGATGTTTGTTTGATAAAATGACTTTTTTCCCCCTTTGGATGACATTAGGTCGTTTTAAAGCAGATGTACAGGGCACAGCGAAGGCACGTAACAGGGGGACATGAACTTTGTTTGGGATCTGAGAGCCTTCCTTTTAGGAAGAGACACTTAAGGTATAGTCTGAAAGGTGAGGGGGAAGACTTAGCAAAGGGAAAGGAAGAGGAGGCGGAGGAACAGTACGGGCAAAGGCTGGGAGGTGAGAGGACGGTGGACCCCTTGCCGAACTGAAAAGAACAGAGTGTGTGCAAGAGTGACGTGAGGGCCACCTCCCCATTTTTCAGGGCTCTCATCCCACCTCTTCCTCGAGGTCTCCCTTTCAGCTCCAGGACAGACAGGCACTGGCCATTTCCCACTGAACTTGACCTCGACTTCCTCTGGCACTTGGTCCTGTGTCAGCTCAGGCTGCCTCTGGGTTGTTGATTTCTTCTGCTGTGTGATCCTTGTGTTGATAAATAACTTCCTGTCTATAACTACTCCTCCCACCTCCCCTTCTCTTTGCTGAACCTTGTGTAGTTACTCAATAGGTGATTGATTTAAACTCACTCGTAATAAAAACTGCAAATCAAACTCTCCTTGAGACAACATTTCTCATCTCTAAAACTGAAAGATATGTAAAAAATGATAGCACCCAGTGAGGCTGCAAACCAGGATGAAGGAGGAGCTTTGATGTGGTCGCGTGGAAGGGAAAATTCACACAAGCTTAACAGAAAGGGATTTGGTAAAATAAATCAAAAAGCCTTATAATACTGCAAATTCACTTGTAGGAATTTATCCTAAATGTGCCCAAAGCTAATAGCAATGAAGATGTTCATGACAGCATTCTTTATAGTACTGAGCTGGCTAAGTGTTTAGCAATTGGAGACTGGGTTAGTAAACTATGGCATACACATGTAATGGATTTTGTTGGAGTCTTGAGAATGAAGTTGAGTGATTCCCCCCAAAACTCAGACAGACTCAAGTCCAAATTCTGATTCTCCAACTTACCAACTTTCCTTCTCTGGAAAAGCCATTGGATTCTTTTGGAGCCTTGGTTCCCTTGTGCAAAAGGAAGGACTGTATCCTCCTCAGCTGGGTGGTTGTGAGGTTGAATGTGGTGACATGGTTGTGGGTAAGGGTGATCTCTGGGGGAAGAGTTCTGGAGGGGTGTTAGAGAGCAGGGCCTTATTTTTAGTTTGGGGTTTTGTGAGGGTCTCTCTGCCCTGGTGAAGCCCAGCTGTCTGGGCTCAAAGCCCAGCTCCTCCTCTTAATGTCTGTGTGGGTTAGTCAGGGTTCTCCAGAGAAACAGAACCAATAGGATATAGATATATATAGGTATAGACTTGGATATAGTTATAGATAAAGAGGGAATTTATGGGGGGAATTAGATTACACGATTATGAAAGCCGAGAAGTCCCACAATATGCCATCTGCAAGCTGGAGAACCAAGAAGGCAGGTGGTGGAGTTCAGTCCAAGTCTGAAGGTCTGAGAAGCTGGAGTTCTGATGTGCAAGGGCAGGAGAAGATGAGTGTCTTCTCACATGTGACACATGCACACCTTTCCGTAAACAGCATACTCTAATGTGCTTGTAAATTTTACACAAATGGCATTGTGTTAGTGATCTCTTGCTGTATGTCAAGTTACCCTCAACTACCTCAAAACATAGTGACTTAAAAGAACCCATATTTATTATCTCACAGTTTGTGAGGGGCAGGAATCCAGGTGTGGTTTGAGTGGGTGTCACACAGATTAAAAAAAAATATATATGCATCCAAAAAAAAAAAAATAGATGGATGTCCCAGCTCACGTAGAGAGAGCTAATTTATCCTTTCTCTACCTTTTTATTCTATTTGGGCCCTCAATGGATTGGTTGATGTCCACCATTGGTAAGGGAAGATTTTCTTTACTCAGTCAACTGATTCAAATGCTAATCTCTTTCAGAAACACTCTCACAGACACACTCAGAAATGATGTTCCACCAGCTATCTGGGCACCCTGTAGCCCAGTTGATTTGGCATATAAAATTCACCATCTCACCATGTGACCTCAGGCAGGGGACTTAAGCTTTCGGACCTCAGTTTCCACATCTATGATAGGGGATAGTAATGGATCTCACATCGTACAGCTATTGGTGGGAATAAAGGAAGCACATCTTGTTAACCACTTCGGTACCGCACTCACCGGCCGCGAAACCTTGCCCACAGCCGGCACTCATAGTCCGCACGGTAGTTTGTGCTGTGCATTGATAACGGATCCGTTTTGCTCTTGTGTGATGAGGAAAGCTTTAAAGCACTGAAAGCTTGTTTTACTTTACAGGCAGCTTTAGGAAATAACTATAATAACTCCTACTAAGGACTTGTTAAAAGGTCACAGATTCGTAGTAACTTATTAGCTGAACGTACACACTGCAACTGCAGAGATAGAAGCTGTAAAAGTAAAAGCTTTTGGCTGTCGACTATAGTCGATGCTCATACCGAAGTGGTTAAGTGCATAGAATGGTGACTGAAAAAGGCTCAATATGGTTTAAAAAAAAAAAAGCCAAACGAGATTGCAGGCCACATGGAGATGTCCCCAGTGTTAACCTGGTGCAGTAGGTGGAGGGGCACAGATATGGGGGTGGTATGGCCAGGTATGTGGCATCCCGAGACAGAGTGTGTGTGTTTCCAGTGGTCCTGGAGTGCCATGGTCCCTGGCCCCTAAATGGGACCTGGGGATTAGGGAGGAGAGAGCGAGACAGGAGTTCTGCAGGTACCACTGCAGAAGGGGTGCAGCCCTTCCCTGCAGGCAGCCGATGTGGCGGGTGGCACCATGGCACAGACCTACGTGTCAATGGATGCCAGTAGAGGACATGGTCAGACAAAAACACAGACCCGGCCATCCCTCCTTGGTGATGGCATGGGGACATTTGAACACTCCCTGGAGCTTGGCATCTTTCCCATGCAGAGGAGAGGAGTGAGAAAATCTAAAATATGACTTGGTTTAACCTGAAATCAATGAGAAAAATAAAAATCACTCAAGAGATTGAATTTACCTGGAAGTGACAAGATTAAATGTTCTGCTTCATAGAATTTGAGAGACTCAAGACAGAAATTAAGTTCAGTGGGAAACCCTCCGCCCCCACACATGCGTATACCCGGAGGCTAACACCTTTGCAGCCCTGAGAAGGTGCTGGGCAATTCATAGCCACTGCGTTTGCAAAGGGCTTGGCACGTGTTAAGTGCTGCATAAATGGGAAATAAATACATGCTACATGATAATACTGAAAAAAATCTAAATCTGCCCATGGCAGTGGTCTGTGTTTCAAGTGGACAGAAGGGACGACTCAGGCTTCTTTCTCTCCCCCTTTCCTCTTGACTGTATCCCCGTTTTTGGGCAACATCTCCTCTTTGCCAAGTCTTGAAGGCAAAGCATAGCAAAAGGCTATGAGTGAGCGCCACATCATAAATACTTCCAGTGGGAACAGAGATTTATGGTGTTATAAATGCCAGCGGCAGGCCCAGTTTGTGTTAATAGCCTTGTTAGTTACATTGCTGTAAAATCCAGATCTCCACACTGCTTAACAGCCACAGTTCTGCTCAGCAGCATTAATTCAATAAATCGAGCCCCCTTGACATAAATCTTACAGCCCCTGGAACCTGATTAGGAAATCCCTCCTGATGGGTTAGAGATGGACAGATTGAGTGAGGCCAGTGAGCTTCTAGCGGGAGCAATGAATCACGTGATGCAGCTGTCTCTCTGGTTGTCACTGTGGGTCATTTCCTACCTATAATCCCAAACAGGCTCAACTTTGACCTTGAGCGTGGAGGGCCCGAGGATTGCTGGTGATCCAGGGGAAGTGCCTTCAGGGCCCCCATTAGCCCCTACTGTGCCTTTGTGCAAATTAGAAAAAGTGCCCTCTCTAGGGGGCTGCAGCCTCACGGGCGTGTGGCATGGTGGTAGAATGGCACCTTTATGCTGGGTAGAAAAAGGCCAGGGGAGCTGCAGGCTGGATTCCAGCCCTCCCTGGTCCCCCAGCCCCAACACCCTCAGCCAGGGAGCCTGCTGTACTGAAGACCCCACACAGCCAAACATGATGGCCTGGGTGACCTTGTAAAATTCAACTACAACAAAAGAAGGGAGAGCCTATGATTGAAAGATCTAGAAATTATGCAGTGAAAAACGAGCAAGGCTGGGCGCTGTGGCTCACATCTGTAATCCTAGCACTTTGGGAGGCCAAGGCAGGAGGATCGCT
>VBSM01003044.1:7786524-7804005 GCA_008086735.1 Cheirogaleus medius
TGAGAGAAATACACAGGTAGATGAATGTAGATGAATTTACTGCTAACATTTAGGTTTTTGGTCTGGACAGTGGGTTCATGGTATTCATGATATTATTTTATCAAGTAATCCAATTGTATTTTAAAAATACAGTAAATAAAATGAAAGGGCTAATCATTAGCTAATGATAAATCCAATTCTATGAACCTGGGGAGAGGAAGAGTCACAAGAAAGTAGACAAGCTAGGTCTGCTGTTGTCTCTCTTTTCCCTCCCTCCCTCCCTCCCTTACTGCTAAGAACAGTCCACACTTAATGAGCCCTGTGCTAGGCACCTGCCAGTCCCCCATCCACTGAGTTCTTAGAACCACCCTGTGTGCTAGCTGAGGACTAGGGTTGAATCCTGACCTCACCATTTCCAAACTGTGTGATCTTGGGCAAGTTATTCTACTTAAACACTTTGTGAATTAGTTTTCTCATCTGTGAAATGTGGATTTGAAAAAAACAAACAAACACTGAGCTGAAAAGATCAACACGAAACAAAGTGAGAGTGAGTTTGCAGGACAAAAGTAGACAACAAAAATAAATAAATAAAATGTGAGTAGTAATAGTAGCTATTTTGTAGGCTCTGAGGATTAAATGAGATGCTACAGTTAGACCTGTGCTTGGCATGTAAATAAGTACGAAACATCATTATGCCCATTTTAGAGATGATGAAGGTCTGTGATGGTTTGAAAAGTTAGGTAACTTGCCCGGGACTGCACAGTTGGCACCAAATGGCTATTCCTTTCCTCCCATTCTATGCAACTCATTCTTCCTTCTCTGTCTATTTCGTACACAAATTGCTTGAGTATTTAATGTGAGCTAAGAATGTGCTAGGTTCTCATATGTATGTATATACCCATCCCCTCCTCCCCCCTCCCATCTGCCCTACACCCAATAAATGTTATTCCTCTATGTCCACTTAGGTGTCGATTCGTTAATACCAATTTGCTGGTGAGTACATGTGGTACTTGTTTTTCCATTCTTGAGATACTTCGCCAATATGTAAAAATTAAAAAAATTTTATACAGAAAAATAAAGAGAATGTGCTAGGCTCTAAGGTGCAGAAATGAAAGTATAATGTATATAATTCTTACCTATAAGGATCCCACCGTCTTTGAGGGCGGGGTGCTACTGAGGGTGTGGAATTCCCTAGGAGACGGTGGACTTGTGGCCTGTCCCAGAGGACTTGAGCTGGGCTTGAGCTCAGATTCCCCTAAGCTGGGGTAAACCTGTCCTAGTTTTCTCTCATGACTAAGCGAGACCTGGGAGAGGAATGGGGTTTCAAAGGCCCATGGGGAGAGAAGAACTCCGATTTCTCCTGCACACGTGCATGGTTTGCAGACAGATGAATGGAGGCCTGATTTTCCAGGCGTTTCCACCAAGCTCAGTTGTAGCGAGAACTTTCTTGGAAACACAGGCACCTCTGACTTACATTGCAAACTGCGGTGGATAGCCCGGGCCTCTACACACAGTGTGCTCCCTCTAAGTGAAAGGAGAAGAGGCTTGGCAGTCTCTTAAGGCCTGGACTCTGAAACCCCTGGACTCTGACACTGTTGCCTCATTCTATTGCTCAGAGCTCATTCTATTGCACATCCCGCGGCCAGCTCAATCTGAGGGCTGGAGAAATAGACTCCACAGCATGAGTGCAGAGATGGGAGAATTGTTGCTGCCCTCTTTGCGGACAATCAGACACGGGCTCCTCATCCCATCTGGAGGGGTGGTTGTCACGGAAGGTTTCCTGGAATGGGCAATTCTAACCCAAACACCTGCAGTTTACATCTGAGCGGCCTAGAGACCGTGGAGCGTTGAACACAGAGGAACAGCATGTGCGAGGGCCCAGAGGCAACAAAAGGGAACGTGGAACTTTCAGAGACGTAAAGGAAGATCGACAAGGAAAGGGGTGGGGAGTGGGGTAGGACACGAGGCTGGGGAGGGGAGCAGTGTGGGTCATGGGGGGCCTTGTAGACGTAGCACTTCATCCGGAGCATAGGAAGGGTAGTGGAAGGAGGTTGAGCCTGGGAGTGACAGGTTCTGATTTAAGCTTTAAGAGAGTCCCTCTGGCTGCCCTGAGGAGACTAGATTGCGGGAAGGTGGAATGGGTGTTCTGAGCTCAGTAAGAAGGCTGCTGGAATTATCCAGGCGAGAGCTGGTGCTGGTGATAGTGGAGACGGAGGGATATGGGTGGATGGGGAAGGTTTTCAGGAGGTCATTGTCACTGTGGGTAGGGCCAGGGCATCCTCCCAGTGCCCTTGGGCTTGAGCTGAAATGAGTCACCTTACCCAGGTCCGATTCACCTCCAGATGCACTGAAACTTCTTCTTTCTGTCTCTTCCTTTCCTTTCTGTGGCAACCACCCACCCCGCCCACCCCATGCCTAGGTGGCTTCAGTAGTCTACTGATGAGCGTCCCTGTCTTCTGGGCTCCTCCCTTTCCAGTCCACCTTGCATGCTGTCACTAGACTAAACTGTTCTAAAATATAGCTTCACATCATGTCAGTTTTCTGTAAAAAAACAACAAAACCATACTGGGGTTCCCTGTTTGTTACAGAATGAAAAGTCTTTCTTGTGTGGCATTTCAGGTATTCCCCAGTGTGGTCTTCTAAAATTTATGCCTTACTGGGGTTCCATAGGATCCCACCTGCCAGATATAAAAGTCTTACTGGTGGTTGGGGAATTCCTGAATGACAACGAGAACAGCGACAATAGTGTAGTGTGGCCATACCTATCAAAATTAATTAAATTTGCCTTGTGACTTGATGCAGGTGACGTGGAGATGTGCCTCTCAACCTCCTCCTTTAAGGGAGGACTTGCTGCCCAGCTGTGGGGAGTGTGGCCAGCAGATGGCCTTTGGCTGTCAGCTTCTATGATAGCTGCAGGGAGCTTCCTCACCCAAGGTCATGCACTTTGGGGGCAGTTGACATCCAGTAACTGAGAGAGGCAGGGGTATACAAGCTTGGCTATTTTGACTTTTTTCTCTGTCCAATTCTGCTTCCTCTTCCTTCCCTTCAACATTTTTTAGACAATTTTATTGAAATATAATGCATATACCATGCCATCTACTCATTTATAGTGTCTGATTAGATTGTTTTTAGTATATTTACAGAATGGTGCAACTGCCATCACTATCAGTTTTAGAGTTGATCACTCCCAAAAGAAACCCTATACCCATTAACATTCACTTTTCATTTTCCTCCCAAACTTCCAGCCCTAGGCAACCACCAATCTATCATCACTAAAGATTTGCCTGTTCTGGACATTTCATATAATACGTGGTCTTTTGCATCTGTCTTATTTTACTTAGCATAATGTTTTCAGTGTTCATCATGTTATGATCAGTAGTTCATTTCTTTTTATTGTTGAATACTATTCTATCATAATGTGAATATACTACATTTTATTCATCCATTCCTAAGTTGATGGACATTTGGGCTATTTCCACTCTTTTTGGCTATTATGAATACTGCTGCTATGAACATTTATGTACAAGTTCGTGTGTGGACATATGTTCCTAATAAACATTTTGCAACTCAAACTCCATCTCAGCGTCTGTTCCGGAGAATCCAACCTGTGACACTTGGCAGTTTCCTCTTTAGGAATTTATCCTATGGAGAAACTTGCACAATACAGAATGACATGTGTACAGTGTGATTTACAAGAGCACAATTTATACTGGAGAAATATTGGAAACAACAGGATTATTATCTCAGGGTGGTCAGAGAGGTTAAGTGACCTCTTAAGTAGCACAGCAAGGAAGTGGTAGACCAGGATTTGAACCTGGGTTTGTGATTCCTTAGCATGCCTTCTTTCTCTCCCCTCCCAGCTGGATTCTAAATGGGCTTTGTATACACATCCCACAAGCTAGCTGCCCTCAGTTTGGGAAGAGTCCATACATGTGCTGAGTTTGGACTGCACAAGTTTGCAGTGTTTAAAAATCTGGAGATTGTACATGCAAATGCAGATTATCAGTTTATTAAAAACAAAAACAAAAACGGAAAGGCACAAACTGCTAGCATTTGACTTGTGTGTCCGCATGGCAAGGCTGGCTGGTGCTGAGTAGTGGCTGTGCCATTTGCATGGGCTCTTGGTCCCCACGTCTCCCCTCTGTGCATGTCCAGCCCATGTCACTCACTTTTGTTCCCTGTTGGGCTCTCCTAGGCATCTGAGTTTGAGACCTTTGCAATTTCAGTGTTTCACTCATTTAGTGTATGTGGCTCCCAGAGGCCATCTCCAGCTGGTGACCTAGCCTTCTTTTTTTTTTTTGAGACAGAGTCTCACTCTGTTCCCTGGGCTAGAGTGCCGTGGCGTCAGCCTAGCTCACAGCAACCTCAAACTCCTGTGCTCAAGTGATCCTTCTGCCTCAGCCTCCCGAGTAGCTGGGACTACAGGCATGCACCACCATGCCTGACTAATTTTTTCTATATATTTTTAGTTGGCCAATTAACTTCTTTCTATTTTTAGTAGAGATGGGGTCTCACTCTTGCTCAGGCTAGTTTCGAACTCCTGACCTTGAGCGATCCTCCCGCCTCGGCCTCGCAGAGTGGTAGGATTACAGGTGTGAGCCACCGCGCCCGGCCTTGATGACCTAGCCTTCATGCTAGGGAAACCCAGTTCCTACACCTCCCATTTGTCGATTCTCTTTCTTTGTTGAGAAGGGGAAGGAGAGAGGGAGGGAGAGGGTGTTTTAGCCTGCTTAAGCTGCATGGCAAAAATATTAATCTCATAGACTAGGTGGCTTAAACAACAGAAATTTATTTTCTCGCAGTTTTGGATGCTGAAAAGTCCAAGGTCAAGTTTCTGGCAAGGCTCAACTCCCGATGAGGGCTCTCTTCCTAGCTTGTAGACGCTGCCTTCTCACTGTGCCCTCACAAGGTGGACAGAGAGCTCTCGTGTCTCTTCCTCTTCTTATAAGGGAACTAGCCCTGTGGTAGGATTAGGGGCCCGCTGTTATGATCGCATTTAACCTTCATCTCTTCCTCACAAGTCCTATCTGCAAATATAGTCACAGTGAAGGTTAGGGCTTCACTGTTTGAATTTTGGGGAGACACAAACATTCAGTTCATAACAGATGGATTGCTTTTGTTTTTCCTTTGGTTCCTATAGCAAACTGATGTCTAGTCCCAGGTGATTCCGCCAATCCTGCCCATTTCTTGCCTCTGGATTCTGTAAGACACCCTGATATCCCTCCTTATAATAAGCCTGCTTTGTGCTTAAGTCAGCTTCACTGGGTTCCTGTTACTTTCTACTAAGGGTGACAACAACTATGAATGACAGGCACCGATACACTGTGGATGTGAGCATGGATCTAGGAGTCAGCCAGCTTCTGCCACTCAGTTCCTCACTGTCCACAGGCAAGAGACTTAAGCTCCAGGATCCTCAGTTTCCACCTCTGTAAAGTGGGGATGAAATAGTACCTAACACGCTGGGTTATCGTGAGGATTTAATGACATGTACATAAAGTCTCAGCAGAGTGCCTAGCACATAGCAAGCACTTAATAGAAGATTGCTTTTTATGATCATCATAATAATAATTATTGTTGTTATCACTGTTATTCAGTGGACCAGCCGGGCCAGATTATTTCTATGATTTCTTCCAGTTGTGGCAGTCTCATGCCTGGATTTTTACCTAATCTCAGAATGGGGATTTTGGAGTGTCTACCATGCTCCTGAAATTGCGTCTAACGTTTTGTGCAAAAGACATTTATTTTTCTGCCTAGAGAAGCCCAAAGGGTCCATCAGATTCTTAAAAGCATCTGTGACCCTCGCCCTAAACAGCTACAGATCACTCCTCTGTGCCACAAGGATTCCACAATATTTCAGGGTGACCCCGAAGCAGTGGAAGTTGATCCTTCTGGGGATTAGATCGGTGCTGAGACAGATTTCAGTTCAAAAAGCCTTAACTTAACTTTCAGAAAAGCTCAGCAATCTGAGGCCCACAATCAACTTTATCAAAGCAATTTAGCAGGAATGCAGTTATCTCTTGGCAGAGCACAGACTCACGGGGAAATAAAATTTGATGGGAGCTGCAGGGACTCTTGTGTCCTTTGGAAAGGTCAACTCGATGTGTGAGGGAGCCTTGTGATATGAGTGAGTGGGGAGATTGGAACATTCCAGAATGAGGTCACAGGCTTGACCTCTTGTCAAGGTTCATGTGGGACTATAGGGACATTTGCTGCAACCCTGACCCTGGAAATTATGGACAAAAGGTAACATTGCCCAGAGTTATCTTCCAAATGTACAGTCAAGATCAGGCTATACTATCCAGTAAAAACCTCCAGTGACGGCCTTTTATTTAAAGCCATATTTCTCAAACTGGGGCACCTGTAGCCCTAAAGATACATGATAGTGAACTAGGAGAGTCAGAAAGCCACAGGTTAAACAGGAAGAACTTCCTGGGACCAGCAATTTTAAGATTTTTTGGAGCGCAGAATTTATTAAACATGAAAACAAGTAATGAGAGTATACATACATGTACAATACAAGCTAAGTCAAGAGCGGCTGGAGAAACTTTGCAGTTGAAGTCATGAGCTCAGCACTTCAAAATGAACGCGTTACCTAATTTGTTCTTCTCTTCTGTTTCTAAATACTTGGGTGCAAAAAATTGGACATACTCTCAATTTCAGGGTAAATCCTTCATACTTCTTAGCGTAGTGTGAAAGGCTCTTTACAATTTGACCCAAACCTTAGGAAGGAAAATGCCCCCAAGCAGCCGTATAGCCCATGAACTGAGCTGCCCAGTGAAAAGGAACATCTTTTCCCCGTGGTTTCAACAAAAGTTCCAGGGTTGATGTCCATTGACATTAATTAGGTCACTGAACATCCCAAAACAAATTATTGTGATTCTGATTGGCCAATGGGGGGGGGTGGAGTAGGTCATAAATTCCATCTGGACCCCAAGGGCTGAGAGTGTGCAGCGGGCAAGGGAGCGTCCATCAAAGAAATCAGAATACTGTTATCAGAATGGATAACAGAGGATGCTGGGCAGGTCAAACCGCTTATGTCCATTTCCTGTATGAAGTGTGCTCGATCCTAAAGCCCACACTTTCTTTATCTACACTCCTCTCCTCCCTTTTATAGAGGCAGGTGCTGAGTCAGAGAAGGGCGGGGGCATCCTGAAAGTCACACCTTACATTGCAGCAGAGGTGGGTTTGGGACTCAGGGCTCCCGAGACCGGTCAAGGCTGCTCTGTGGGTTGTGCTGGAGACCGAGGAGTCAACTAGTTTGGCAAGCGTGGGGCGCGGTCACGGTGCGGGCTGTGGCCTGCGACCTGAGCTCTTTAAAAAAAAAAAAATTGCTCCTACGTTGTGCCCTTCACATGCACCATGTGAGTTTGGTATTATTATTGCTGACCCCTTTTACAGATTAGGAAATCGAGGCTCAGAGAGCTCACATCGCTTGCTCAAAGTTATGCAGTTAGGAAGTGGCTAAGTCAGGATATAAATCTTGCCTCTCTGACTTTTTGATAATTTGTTTAAGATAATGAATATAAATCACTTAGCATTCTGCTTGATACGGAGTCAGTGTTGACTAAATGTTATTATTATCACACTTTTTGCTTTTTTTTTCTCGAGGTATATAATGAAAGTGGTATCATGTACGATGAAACCGACAGATGTTTATTGAGTGCCTACTATGTGCCATACATTGGGCTCGACACTGGGGGAACAGCCATGAATATGTCGGATAGGGCCCCTGCCCTCCCAGGGCTAATATTCCATCAGAGGAGAGAGATTTTAGTCTAATAATTCCCAATGTGACAGATGCTATGAGGGAGAAGTGCCCAGTTGAGGAGGCATTTGGGTGGGGGGCTAGGGAGCCAGGGGGCTCCTTGAATCTGTGCTAGTGGGTGAGGCAGGTCTGGCTCCTTCCACGTGCCTCTGGCACTCTTCAGACCTCCGTGTGAAGCGGAACAGTCCTGGGAAGCGGTGATTTGTCAGCACCAGGCCTTAGGGGCCTTTACTGGGGTCTAAATCAAATTCAGATGCTGAAGAGCCGGCCCTGAGTTTAGTGTGGATTTTACAGGTCAGTGAGGCTGAACAGTGGCTCCCGGGCTGGTGATAAATGTGTTGGGATCTCGCGCTGAGCCTGCCAAGGCCACTGTCAACTCAGCGTCTTCATTTTCCTAGACTATTAAGCAGCGGCAGGAAACAGCCATCCAGACTGGAACCCCACCCTGCGGCAGGGGTCTTCGGGGGAACTTGGACCCGGGTGACCTGGAACATCCTCTGTCCTGGGAGGTGGACAAGACACCAGGAGACGAGTGAGCTCCTAAAAGCAGGGCCGTGTATCGCCACCCTATATCCCCGTGTCAAGAACTGTGCCTGGCACAAATAAATACTTGTCAAGTGGCTGAGTTAGGGAAACAAATGTGCCTTACATCAAAAGGCAGAGACACAATTTATGAATGTATTATGATCCATCGCATTTTTCCCACTTCTGGTTCTCTTGTGATGATTTCTGGCATTGCTCATTTAGTATCATTCCCTTTTCCTCCACCCCAGGCTCAAAATCACAACGTGCTCATCAGTGGATGAAGAACCAGAAAAGGGATGGTGGGATTTTCTTCTGAAAAATCATACACTGACTTGTCAGAGAGAAAACAGAACAGAGGTAGGTGAGAGGGAGAGACCATGTGGGATGCTCACGGGTGGGAGAGTTTGGAAGTTTTTGGGGAGAGTTGGGGGTGAGGAATATGCTGAAGAGGTGTGGGGGGAGTTGGCGAGCGAGACAAAGGGATCCTTTAAAGTGGCAGTCCCCAACCTTTTTGGCACCAGGGACTGTTTTCACAGAAGACAATTTTTCCACAAACTGGGGAAGGAGGTGGGGGATGGTTTCGGGATGATTCAAGCACATTACATTTATCGCACACTTTACTGCCATTATTATTACATTGTAATATATAATGAAATAATTATACAACTCACTATAGGTTGGGTACCTGCTTTAAAGAAGTGCTGCTGTAGATCATGAATTCGATCCCTCTTCACTGCTGAGCAAGGGACGCAAAAGACTAGACTAGAATACTTTTGGTTGCTGGGCTGAGTTTCTTTAAATTCTATGGTCCTCCAGACTGGGCCACGTGGGACCTTGAGTTTGATTAGGGTTAGTTACATGTGTACTCTAGAATCGATAGTTCTGGCTTCTAGTAACTGCTGCTGGCACTGACTGTTCCGAGATCCCACCATAACGGTTGGCAGTCCTGACCCTTTTGCACAACAATACTAATCGCTAACAAACAGCAAGAGCTTCCTAAGGGCCAGGCACCGTGCTAAGCTTTTTAGACACGTTACCTTATTTAATGTTCATGACAATATTTTGAGGTCTATATTATGATTATTTCCATTTTTCAGATGAAGAAACTAATGAAAGAGAGGTCAAGCAACTTGCCCAAGGTCACACAGCTAGGAGATGTTAGAGGTGGGGTATGCACCCAAGCAGCGTGATTCTAGAACCAGTGCTCTCCGTTTCTCTTCTGGGCAGCCGTCGGGGCCCTCAATTCTCACAGTGCCATGGTCACTCGGCATTCTGTTGTGAAGTGAGAAGATGCACTGTCTATCCTTCCTACACTTAATTTGAGGAGGTGTCACATCAGGATCTCTTAGAGCCCCTTTCTCCCCAGGGCTCTCATGCTTACACTCATACGTCCCCTCATTTGGCGTAGGTCAAGTTCCAGCTGTTGTCCCTTACCTGGTCCTCCTACAGAAGACTTTGTAGTTGAGTCTCCTGAGCGCTGGTCTCTTTTTCCTTTTATGATGAAATTTCCCTCCCAACCTGAGCCACCCCTCTCTACCACCGGACTTCCATTGCTGGCTCCATTGCCTTTCATATGATGTTTGAACATCCCAACTACGGATAGGATTCAAGTTTTGTTTTTTTTCCTCTGTCTTGCATTTCAGTGGGATGTAAATAAATACTTGGGGAAAAGGAATATTACTCATCTCCACAAGTGGAAGTCTGTAAATCCCAGCTCTGACCCTGCTGGGTTCCCCATGAGATTTTAAATAAGTTATATATCACACCACAAGCAGCCTACAAGTGGAGTTATGAATAAGGCATGGATTGTTGTAAATAACAACTAGGATCAACAGTGGATGCTTAGGGCAGAGATTTAGGCTCCATAAATGGAAGCTGTGATAGACAGGTATGCACCCAATAACTAACCCACCTTCTTGCTTGAGAGTAGAACCCCATTTTTGTTACAGGCAGTGGTATACCCAATGCTAGGCTATGAGTCATGACTAGTCAAAGTCAATTATGACAATCTTGTTCCTCACTTTATTAGACTCCTTTGCAGCTAGAAATAACACAAATGAGGTCAATGGGAATGAAATAAAATCTGCTTTGAGTGCTCCTGGGAAAAATGGCAATCTTCCAAGAAAAGAGAGAAGACACAACTGGAAACATCTTTTCTCCCTTTTTCTGCTTGGAAAGTGGATGTAATGTCTGCAGGTGAAGTGGACATCTTGGAATGTTCCTAACACAAAGAAATGTTAAATGTCTAAGGTGATGGATACCTCAATTACCCTGATTTGATTAATTCACATTATATGCCTGTATCAAACATTGCATGTGCCCTATAAAGACATACAACTATTATGTACGCATAATATTAATAATTGAAAATAAATTTTTTAAAAAATCATAAAAAATTAGTTAACATCTATTGAGTGTTTACTATATCATGACAGGTTATAGATTAAATATTTTACTTGCTATATCTCACTTTATCCTTGCAACAACCTATGAGGTATGTATCATTACAACACAGAAAAATATGCACTTATTCCCTCTAAATTTCGCTCTCCTTATTAAAGTTAAATATTGTCGTTGATTTGTTCTTGTGATTCCAGAGTTTCCCCTATGCAATTACGTACACACCTAGAAGGTTTGCATACTAATTAGATCATGCTAGGAATATAACTCTTCTCTTGCTTTTTGCCCTTAATAATTCATCTTGGAGATGTTTTTCTGTGTCAGCACAAACAGATCTATTGCAAAATTCTCAACAGCAGTGTAGTAAGAAAACCCTTCTAAAGAGTCAGAGCAGTTAAAAAGTACAATGAGCTGCTTAAGAGCTAATGATCTCCCTGTTCCAGGAGGAACCCAAGTACAAGGGAGATAACCACTTAGAGAGAGGGGTTAACATCAGATGATGGGTTGGACTATGGTGGCCTTTAAAGGCCATACTTAAGAGCCTCTCATTCTCTGGCTTGACAGGAAGTTGTCTCTTTTTCTTCTCCTTGGTGTAAGGTTGCTTGGGTACTTGGCAGTGGTTGACTGAACTGTGTCAAAAATCATAATTAGGCCAATAATGCCACGTGGATGACCAAACAGAGGAAAATTAGATCCATGTGATGCCAAACAATTTTATGAACTTTCACCCCACTTCCTGGGCCATTTGCTTGAATGCTTGCAGTCAGAGCAAGACACGCTGCTTCCGGGGACCGGGGTTGGCTGATTTCTCGGCTATGAATGGGACAGCCTCCATGGTGAGAAAGCAGGTATGGTATGCACAACAATGGCCTCCCAAAGATGTCCACATCTTAATTCCTGGAACCTGTGCCTATGTCACATCACATGGCAAAGGGGAATTAAGGTAGCCGTTGGAATTAAGGTTGCTAATTAGCTGACTTTAAGATCGGGAGAGTAGCCTGGAGTTTCCAGCTGGGCCCAATATAATCACGAGAGCTTTAAATGTGGAAGAAAGGAAGAAGAGCCAGTGTCGGAGTGACGCGGCATGGGGAGGACGTGACCCACCACCGCTGGCTTTGAAGATGGAGGAAAGGGCTGCTGTGAGCTACGGAATGTGGCAGCCTCTAGAAGCAGGAAAAAGCAAGAAAATGGATTCTTCCCTAGAGTCTC
The DNA here is from genome assembly GCA_008086735.1 of Cheirogaleus medius. Lineage (NCBI taxonomy): Eukaryota > Metazoa > Chordata > Mammalia > Primates > Cheirogaleidae > Cheirogaleus > Cheirogaleus medius. The sequence continues at coordinate 7,798,403 of VBSM01003044.1, forward strand.
CAGAAAGGAAGACTTTTAACCCACTGAGACCTCTTTAGGACTCATGATCTTCGGAACGGTAAGAAAATGCGTTTGTGTTGTTATGCTATGACGTTTCTGGTCATTTGTTATAGCAGCAACAGAGAACTGGCACAGCAGATAAAGAAGTTGGAGGGCATAACCACGTGAAGGGCATAATACAGGAGGTATTTTTTAAAGAAAGAGCCCAGTTCCTAGTAGTTATCAAAATTTTAACTGCTCAGCAATGACCTGCATTTAGTGGTAAGGAAAAAGTTTTTTATTTCAGTTTTCACGCTATCCTAGAATAGTGGCTAAAAGAGAATTTACTAGGTATGTTACCTTGAGTAAGTTACTACACCTCTGTGAGCCTTAGCTACCTCCTAAGCAAAATAGGATATTAGTTTTTGCCTGGTTCAATGGTTGGCAACCTTGGCTGTGCATTAGAATGTACAGTGGTTTCGTGGTTTGCAAGCTTGGCTGTATATTAGAATCACCCAGGAAGCTTCTTCATCCCTGAATGAGCCCTTTCCCAGACCAGCTGGAAAGAAATCTTCGGAGTTGGGGTCTGGGCATCTGCAACCAGGAAAGAAAGCCCCCCAGGTGATTCCAGCACACTGTTAGAGTTGAGAACCATTAAGCTGACCCAGGTAGATGGTGGAGGGAAGTTAAGCCAATTATTGGAATCACCTAGAGGATCTTTTACAAATCCTGGTGAAATGAGACTTTTTGGGTGTGAGAGCCAGGCGGCAAGATTTTCTAAAGCTCCCAGGTGATTCTAATGTGTAGTCAAGGCTGACAGTCTCTGATGTAGACACGGTGAACAAAGCACTTGCCATAGAAGGGGCTTACCCACTTTTATTATTGCCTCTTTTTTCCCTTGAGGGGCAATATAGCAATTATCACTGATCATATGAGCTTTGGAATCAGCCAGATCTGGATGGGATTACTCGGGTTACTCTGGCACCTCCAGCTACAGGTCTTGGGCAAACGCTTCTCTCTGAAGCCTCAGCTTCATCATCTATAAAGCAGAGATAAATATATATGTATGCCTCAAAACATGGAGATAGTAATGATTAGACAAGAGAATATTTGTAATGCATTTTGTGCATTGGGTCAGGCAAAGAGTGGACACTAGAATGCTTTTGGCAGTAATTACTATGATGAATAGTAAGACTCTAGAGTTGGTTGGCAATCTTGGCTTCACTTCTTGAGCCAAGTCAGCTCACCTCTCCAAGCCTTAGTTTTCTCATCTGCGTCAGGGACACTACTTATCTTAAAGGCTTCTTGTGAAATAAAACATGATAACATGTATAAAACTCCACAGTAGGCTGCACACATTTGAGAAATGGCAGCTTGAACAATTACATACTGAAGAGAGGTTCACACACCTCCCTCAGTTCCTCTGTCAAACACACCTAGTTTTAAAGCTGAGATCACAGTCTGGCTTCATCTGGTGAGAAAATGGAATTATTTGGTCTAATTAATGTGTATATACATATTTTAAAACTAGTCTCCAGTTTATTTTTTTTAAAAACAATTCAAGAGCTTGTATATACATACAAGAATGCCCGGTTTCTTTTGAAATATAGGGAGGCTGGGCAATAACTGTTTGCAAATCCACAGGGCATATTTTCAACAGCATGTAGATGACATTAGTCCTTAGACTCAACGCCCCTTTTTATAAAAGAAAAAGTTTTATAACACCCTCTGCACTCTCCAGAAATGAATTTCACAGATGATATAATCTATATACATACATAACTTTAAAAAATCAATATAACGTACTAACTGTATTATGCTAGAGAATAAAGTGAAAGGAGTCTATAATGAGATAGTACCTATATACAGTATTTCAATATGTAAATGATTGCATATGACTGTACTATAAAACATAATGATTCAGCTGGATAATTGCTCCTATATATAATGACTGTGACAGCCGCAACTGTGAAGACAAACTCGTACAGATGTGTTGTGTCACCAACAAAAAATACGCACAGTGCTACCATCAATGACCTGGCTTTCTGAAACGGTGCACAACTTTTGTTAAAGTTCGTAAAGTATAGAATAACCTTCGGTCAATTTATCTAGTAGTTGTGGTTCCTTAAAACTCGATGTCAGCCAGGTGTGGTGGCTCATCCCTGTATTCCCAGCTACTCAGGAGGGGAGGTGGGAGGATCCCTTGAGCCCAGGAGTTCAAGACCCTTCTGGGAAACATAGTGAGACCTTCATCTCTTAAAAAAAAATAAAAAACCAAAAAATGCAAAAACACCTCTCTCCCTCAAAAAAAAAAAATCCAAACTTCATGTCTACTTAAACCATGCAAAAAAATTTTTGTTTTAGTTTATATGTCCAAAGGAGTTAGAGTTAGGCTCAGATGATTATGATACATTTTTTTTTCATGGATGTAAATGTTTGGCAGGATATTTATGTGGCTGTGTTGCATACCCTAGACCTAGTGACAATCAAAATAGCTCACAATTTTCCAGATTTCTCCCTAGGGGGCAGCAGCATCCCCATTGAGAACTTTTGCTTTGTGACAAGAAACTTTATGGGCGCTTTTGGTTTGGGCTCAAGGGCTTCTACAGAACTTCATTGCAGAAACTGTTTAATGGGATCTTATATTTCCACTTATCAAGTGCTTGCAGTAGGAGGTGATTTTTGTTTTGGCTTTTGTTTTTCATGGTGAAAGGCATTTCTTTGGGTGAGAACCTCTTTTGTCATTATAGAGGCAGCCGAGGGAGCACAGATTTATTATCTCAAGCAAGGAAAGCCATACAAATGAGATCTGTAAAAATAAAAAGGGCATTATTGACTCAAAAATACTTAATAATATAAGTGGCTGTCTTTATTGAGCATCTATGTGCCGGGAACTATGCTGAGTTCGTTCTAAGGGCATTCTTCTTTAAAATCAAGACACACTCTTATTTAGATGAGATATGTGCTGCCAAGATTAGCTACACACATGCAAGATGTGACCCCAATGCAGCTACACAGGGATCCCATGTGCAGCATCAAGGCAGAGCATGGAAAGAGATGCATTTACTGAGCACCTACTATGTGCTAGCTCCCAGATATTTTATATTTTATGTCCTAACCGCTTGGGACAATAACCTTGGATACCCTTAATCTCTCTCTCTTTTCTGGATCCCCTTGTCCAATCTGTCAGGGTTGGTTCTGTCTTTATTGTAATTGTGATATTTTGTTCATGATGGATTTTTTGGCATCAATTTTGGTTTTTAAATAAATATTGCATTAAAATATTACTTACTGATTCCTGGGAGTTTTAGCTCAAGGCAAGTGCCTCACTCGACTCACCTTAGTTGTTAAAACGTAAGCCTGGTTACGTCACTTCTCTGCTGAAAAGCAACAGCTCATGCAGAGGAAGAGCCCCGGTCCTTAGTGTGGCCCACAGAGCCCTGCCAGATGTGTTCCAGCCTTTCCTCTAATTTCTCCCAGTGCAGCTCTTGGCTTGACCATTGCATTCCAGCCACACTGGCTTCCTCGCTGTTCCTTCAACACCCAGGCCAGCGTTTTTCTTGGGCTTTGCTCCAGCTGTTCTTTCTGCCTTGAACATTCCTTCCTTACACATCTGCTTCTCTCACTCCCTCACCTCCTTAAAACTTATGCCCAGAGCTCCCCTTTGCAAAGAAGACCCATCTTGACCACCTTCATAGCCCAACCTGTGGCAACCTCAGCCCGCACCCGGGCCCTCCAGACCCTGTTCTGCCTTATTATTTTTCCATAGCATTGATCGCTTTTTAAATACTAGATGGTCTACTCACTTATTGGGATTGTTGTTTGTCTCCTTCTTAGTATGTAAGCAACTCAGGGAGAGGAATCTTGAACTCTTTTGCTCACTGATACACCCCACGAGCCCAGAACTGTGCCTGGCACATGGTAGAAGCTCCATAAATGTTTATTACATGAATGAATAAATTTCATGTCATTCTTACATTCTTCTCCTGGGAAGCTGCTATTATTCCCATTGTAGAGTTGAGGGAACTGAGGCTCTGATGGAAAGGGGTCCGCCTGAGTCACACAGTGACCCAGCGGGGTTTCGATCTGGTCTCCCAACTTCCTCCCCCTTCTTTGTTGAGTTGTGGTAGTGCGTGTGGGGTGGTTATGATGGTCCTTATCTTGTACAGTTGATTCACATCCAGATAGTGATGGGAGAGGGCACTTAGGAGAGGGAATGGTACCCAATAGGTGCTCGTTATATGCTATTTTTTCCTCTTTTTCCTTTCCTTCCTCATAGAATCTCTCATTGGACCCCAGGGAATAGTATATTCTCAAGAAAAGAGACTGGGCCTGGAAATCTCATTGCTTTGGTCTCAGAACTCTTTTCTCCAAGTAAGAGAAATTTCCTCAGACAAGCCTGAGGAAAGAGTGGGGCTGATTCAGGAAGCTTATGGGGAACAGATGGATCCAGGGCCTTCCATGACCCTGGAACTGTGAGCCAGAAAAGATCTAGAACTGAGACAAATGCTTAAATTCTCTCTTCCTATCTCCCTCTCTCTCTCTCCCCCCCTCAGTAGCTGAACACCTGCAGAGACCTCTTTCTCCACAGACCCTTTCTCTTCTCCTGTGGTTACATGATAGAAGATGGCATCCTGCTGCCTCCTGGGTTTGTGTCAGTTCAAACAGTGGAGTCTGATTAGTCCCACCCAGGTTCTTAGGAGGGAGAGTCTGATTGGTCCAGCTCGGGTGACGTCCTCCACTGTCCCACCACCATTGGCTGGGCACATGGGGTAGGAGGCGGGGTTTAGATAAGATAAACATGGCTGCCGAGGGTTTCAGTGGATTGTGGAGTGAGGGATATTCTTTAAAAGGAGAACAAACACCAACCTGCTTGGCTAAAATTTATTGTGCGCTTCCCAGGAGCCAGGCACTGTGCTAAGTGCTTCCTGTGTGGTGGTATTTAATCCTCCCAATAGTCCTCTGAATGAGTTTGTTTTTATTTGCATTTCAAAAGTGGGTAAACTGAGGCTCAGAGCAATATAGCAATATGCCCAAACTCACTCAGGTGGAACTGGGAGAGCCTTCACCCAGCTTCCTTTCCTGTTGCAGTTTACCTGGGGACCTGCTTCCAGATTGATGTGCTCTTGCTCTTTGAATCTGGGAGGACAAGAGAGGCTCCATGCTTTGATGAAACTCCAAATGCCTGATGATGATTGTTATAAAGTTAGAGCACCTGAGTTTTGATCACTTAGCATTAGTTATGCTGGTCATACCCTGTATTCCAGAACTGTGTTGAGAAATGCAATTTGTAGCATCCCAGGTGGAAAATTTCTGATGCTTTCTGACGGAGGATGCCAAGGAGAATTGGTCTCTATCCTGGTGGAAACATAAACATCAATTCTGAGAATGAAGGGGGGGAAATGAGGTCCTGGAAATTGATGGAAAGCTGTCTATTTGGCATCTTGAAATTAACCAGGACTCTCCCTGTTGTTGCCTTCTTGGGCTCTGTCTATGGATTTGTGAGACACATTTTTAATCCTCCTGTTATTTCATTTGACTTGGCACAGAATATAGATTGTTGGGTGCCTGGGCTGTAGAATTTACACACAGGGAGGGGAATTGACCTGATGGGGGAGCGTGTG
>VBSM01003044.1:7804142-7891968 GCA_008086735.1 Cheirogaleus medius
TCATAGCTCACTGCAACCTCAAACTCCTGGGCTCAAGCGATTCTCCTGCCTCAGACTCCTGAGTAGCTGGGACTCCAGGTGCGCACCACTGTGCCCGGCTAATTTTTATTTTTTCTATTTTTAGTAGAGACGGGGTCTCGCTCTTACTGAGGCTGATCTTGAACTCCTGACCTCAATGGATCCTCCTGCCTCAGCCTCCCAGAGTGCTAGGATTATAGGCGTGAGCCCCCAGCACCCGGCCTGTTTTCTTTTCCTCCAGAGCAAATCTCATACTGAGTTTGGGGGTGTTATTCATTGCTACTAAGAGCCAGCAGAGGGTGCTATGAATGCATTGGTGCAAAGCGGAGAGAGGCCACTCTAGGAAAGAGGAAGTAGTACAGTATAATGGAATATAGCACTGTGTGGTAAGTACAGTGATCGTTAATGCCTCCAGGGATACATTCTTCCAGATATTCAGCAACCAGCTATTAAATACTCATTACATACTTGACCCTGGGCTAGATGCTAGTACGGGTGTAATAAACCACATTACTCTCTACCTCCATCAGGTATAGTAAAGCAGAGCCTTCAATTTACAAGGTTAAGGGGGACAGGGTGATGAAAGCTAATAAAGTGATAGCTACCCTTTATTAAGCACTCGCTGTGTGCCAAGCATTGTGCTAAATGCTTTTCATATATTACTCACTTAAGCTGACCAACAACCCCAGCAAATACTAATAGGCATTTTATAGAAGAGGAATCTGGGGCTTATGAAAGAGGTTAAATAAATATATTTTTGAATGGAAGAATGGAGATTTACACACAGCTCCGTATGACTCCGAAGTCCACGCGTTTAACTTCGAACCATAGTGGCTTCGACAAGTAGTTTAGGCAATAGAAGTCTATGACTATGGGGAGTAACTATTCTTTCATCTTGTCACTTCAGGTATCCCTGAGCATTTAGTATTAAGGTTAAACTGTGTGCATTTTGGCAAGCCGATTTAGGATGCTATAAGGAGATCTCAGTTCTGTAAGAGAAGATAAGAAGCAGAGAAGCAGCGACACTCCCCTCCCTCCCATACATGTTTCTTAGATTCTTCAGAGTGAGAGGAACAAGGAAGGATGCTTAAAGTGAGAGAAATATGGTTTTATGCATTCTCTCTCCAAGTAAACAAAGTCTGGTGCACCCCTACGTCCAACATTTGCACATGAATTTCATATTAAAGAGCCTGAATAATGTGTCCCATTCATCAGGATATTAGTTATCTATTTACTTATACCAACCCTTAGCTCCCACAATATTCAAGGTGGCTTACAAGGATGCATGAAAAGCAACAGAATAAAATAAATGAAAATTAAGATAAATAAGACAAAGGAGGGAAACAATCCAGAAAAATAAGATCGACTCCAGAAAGAGATTAATGCACGAGTTACATGGAAAATAGCTCTATCCTGGTAAGTGTCTCGCAGCCAATGCGAAGAGGGAAACGTGTCAGTTAAAGAATGCATACAGTTTATAAGGAATATAAAAAAAAACCTCTGGGTGGCTCAGAAGAGACACATCTATTGTTGAGTCTAAGACCAGGAAAGCATGTTTTTCCCTCCCAGAGCCTCATAGAGAAGACGCTGTGTAAAGTAATAACAGTATCCTCAATGATATCCTTATAGAAAACACGGATTTCATTGGACTGTTTTGTATTAATACCACATCCCACCAAAGTGCAATTTAGAAAAGTAAGAGGGTCCTAGAGAGGAGAAGCGATATAAAATACAATATATGACATGATGCTCTGTGATGACATAGGATGACATTAAGATCACCTTGTTGGAGACACAAAGAGGAACTAAGGAGATTATAATCAACGAAGATCACACAGGTAGTGTGAACATCTAGGTCAAGCTTGAAAAGTGGGTTTAATCTTGCATGGCACCCCCAATCAATTAGTAGTGACTTGCTCCCATCAGTGGAGCAATGAAGACACATTTGAGGGTGCATCTGGGGTGAGAGAGTGCTGTAATTGATTAGTGATGTCTGCCATGGGTGAGTGGCATCATTTATGCTAAGAATTTGCCATCCCAGGTTTGGACTGTTGTTGATGTTTGTTAAGGACCCTGGCTCTTAATGAGGTCATAGGTCACCTTAGTCACCATAGCCCCTTCATGACAGTTTCCCTAATTTATCTCTTGCAGATGAGTCTGTGTTATTTTGATATACTTCCTAAATTAGCCAAATGTAATGTTTCATGAAGCACTGAAGGAGGGTCGATAAATCCATCTTTATATTTACATCCTGTTTCACCTTCAACTGTCTGGGGCCATAAGACAAATGCCAGGTCATTGAACTTCATTTTTTTTTTGTAACACAGAGCTGGGAGAAGGGTGGTCAGCCGAGTACTTTGGGCGAGGGAAGAGGCTAGAAGAGAGCTGGGTTTCTTGTGTGTTTCTGGAGCTCTGATGTCTCCAAATTGGGAGGTGCTTCTCGTTCTCCTGGGTCTTCGTCCCAGCCACGACAGCTTCCTGTTGTCGCAACTGCCTTTGGAGTTCTTCACCTCCACAGAGGATCAGAATTGTGTGGTTAGCATGGTGGGTAGGAAGGACCCCCAGCTTTCTCAAATACTCTTCCACAACAACATCCGGGAGGGAAAACCAGGGTATCCAAGCACCAAAAGCCAGCAGAATGGAATGTAGAATCTTAGGTACACACTCATTCATTCATTCAACAAACACTTCTTGAGCATTGTCCACATGCCAGGATATTTATGTTTGTTGAAGATAAAAACATAAATATCTTTTCTACCCCTAATAACACAGAGCCTAACTGGATAGACAAGCAGTGCAGAATGGCAGGCCCTATATCGTAAGAGTACGTTCAGAGTACAAATTGTAGACTAATGAAAAATAATATTGATAATAGCCATTTACTGAATGCTACTTACCACGTGTCAGGTACTGTGTGGAGTGTTTACATGCATCATCTTATTGAGTGTTCAGAACAATCTAGGATATAGGAAGGCACTATTATTGTACCCATTTCACAGCCAAAGAAATTGAGGCTTATGGTTGGAGGTGCCCAAGATATCAAGTGGCTGAGCCAGGATTTGAAGACAAAATGTTTTTGTGATACAATGCGGGGAGAGGTATAGAATAACTGCTAGAGACATTCCTATTTACAAAGGGGAAGACGTGAGGCACGCAGGAGTCACTGGTTGATAGAAATTCTTAAATCCAGCCAGATGGAGATCGACAGTTCTTTGATTCACACTGAAGGCCTGGGAATAATTCTCCATGACACCTGGCTCTACTTTTTGGTCTCTTGGTTCCACCATCTGAGTTACCCTTCCTTTTAAATGAAACGTGGGATGTGTTTTCACTGAGTAGTCTTCTCAGTCTGCCTCCTGCTTGTAGAAATTTTGTGGTCTGAAAGTCTCTTACCATTTTGTACTCTCTCTGTTCCTTTCAGTTTAACGCATTACGGCTGTGTGAGTTGTATTTAACTCTAGTTTTGAGCCTGGGGTCTCGTGAAGCATATGTAACTCACATGTCTCTTCACCTTGGGAGCCGCGAGTTGCATATAACTCATGCACAGAAAACAATAAAAAATAACAAATTTTTAATTAAATTAGGAAGGATCATTTTGTTTTTGAAGTTTTTATTCTATTTTTGTAACCAAACCTCATGGCTCCAAGGAAAAAAAATTTTTTTTCTAGTCTGGCAGTCAATATGTTAAGATCACAGTGTTTTTTCAAATATAATTCTCTTAAAAACTTTGTGCATCTCCAGTGAATTGTATCTAGTTTAATCTCCTAGTCCATATGCATAAATCACTGTGCTATACTGCAAAGTGAGCAGCTTTGCTTGGAAGTGGAAAGAGGTCAGAGAAGGAGCCACAGAGAAAGAGGAATCCCTTATGCTGTCCTTTTGTGATGTTGGGAGCAGTAGCAGCCATATTGCAACCATGAGGTGAGGGCCAAGAGAATTGCAGAGAAGCTGATCCAGGACTCTTATGTGTTTGAGCCACTGAAACAAGGAATGCAAAAGAGTACCTAGACTAAAGTTGATTGCGGTTGAAACAGGGACCTGCCCTCACCAAGTTTGGTCTGCCGGCCAGAACTTATGGCAGAAGGAAGGCCTCTGGGCCCAGGTTTAGAAGTCAAGTGGGATGGTTAAAAAGGAGGACCTTGAAGCAAATGGATGGGGTTCAAGTCTTGACTGTGCCACACATACTGGGCAAATGGCTTAACCCCTCTCAGCTTCCATTTCTTCCCCTAAAATGGGGATACCAGTAGTGATTACCTCTTGGGGTTGCGTGGAATGATTAAATGAGATGATGCAGGTAAAATCCTTGGCCCACAGTAAGGATGTAATACATGTTTGCTCTTGTTATCAGCTATTGTTATGTGTCTGATAATGAGATCAGTGCTGTAGGGCAGTCCCTTAAATGTTTCCGCTGGGAGATGGTGCACACCAAAGCCCCCTCTTGGAGATTCACGATGCTATGAAAGGCTCTGAGAAGTCCTGGAGTAAACTTGCTTCTCCCTCTATCTTTTAAAATATGTAACACATTAAAACCTTCAAGAAACTATGTTGTATAAGAGACCCTAGATCCCTGTAGCTCAAAATGGCATCAACATCACCTGAAGCTTGTTAGAAATACAGGCTCTCAGACCCTACCCAAGACCTACAGAATCAGAATCTGTACATTCCAACAGGAATTTCCGGGGGATTCGTGTGCATGTTACAGTAAGTAACACTGGACTAGGAAACATTGCTAAGGGGGACACTGAGGCACGTGGGCCAGAGTCTCAACCCTCAAGGAGGCTCCAAAATCTCACGTACCTGAAACCAGTGGGACATAATGTAACAAAAGGGGAGGCAGGTAAAATATTTGATGCAGATGGCGCGTGTCACAGGGATACAGAGATGGGGAAAAGAGCATGTAGCTTGCTAAAGCCTAGGAAGGCTTCCTGGAGGAGGTGAGCCCAAAACTGAGCATCAGCAGGGATGTGGGAAGGCATGGGGAGTGTGAAAAGTGAGTTGGAAGAGGAATGCAAGAAAAGGATCTTCTGGTCCAGTCAGTCCTACAGACTTTGAAACGTCCACCCTGATGGGAGCTCCCTTGAGCAGAGCCCTTGCTGTGATTACTCCACCAGTCAGCTACCTTAGGACCATCTTAAGTTGGCCTTTTTGGTCTTAGAGGCCCTTAAAAGCATACCCAGGAGCTGAAAAACTCATAGCTGTAAAGCATCCACTTAGAGTGCAGAAGGCCCTTTGGTGCCAAGATACCAATGTCTTGGGCTGAGAAGCCCGTCTCCCCAAGTCCCTGCCTGTCACAGGGCCTAATGTGTGATTTGTGTCATAACAACCTTTACCGTTTATTGAACACCTACTATGTACTGGTACTTGTCACATATTATGTCTGATCTTCATGAAAAGACCCCGTAGGTCTTATTCATTCGTAAGTATGGCTTATCCCAGGTTCATGCTTGAAGCTCCTCAGCCTCTGTGACCAATACCAAAGAAGATAAGACAAAGTCCCTTTATAGGGGGCATCCCTGAGGTCCTTGTTCTTCCAAGCTCCACAGGGCACTGTCTCCTTATAACACTCAATCAGGCCCAGCAGTGATGAAACTTGAATCTCCTGGAGGGACTGATTTGTCTTGGTGCTTCCAACAAGCTGTAGCTGCATCCTTATTCTATTCTGGGTTAAAAAAAAAAAAAATCAGGAGGCCAGAGATACTGTGGGTGTTTAGAAGCCTCCAAAAGGTCATTAATTTGCATCAGTTTATTAGCAGCTGGGTACTTAGAATCTCTTTAAAGGATTATTTGCAAGAGCTGTTTTCATTAGCATGCTGGGTTTAGGCTTCTGTTAAATAATGCCCTGGTGGGTGAGTTGGAGGGAGAGTTTATTGTCTATGAGAAAATGTGTTAATCAAGGATACTGGTGCAGGCAGAGTTGGATTCATAAGCAGGTAATCGGGGCAGTGGTCCAGTTTCAAGAGGGGCCAAAATATCACTGGAAATAAAATAAGACAGAATTGTGTTGGCCAGAGTGTCTCTCAGGAAGATTCCAGGACACGGTTGGAAGGAATACTTGGTTAAGTTGCTTTGACGGGGACGAGGAACATGCTGCCACAGTTGAAGCCCACTCGATTGCCCTTTAGGTAAGAGAGGTCCTGTGACTTCGCCCAGTGGACTATGCAAGTGTGGGGCTGGGGCTGAGTTGGTTCAGGCAATAGAAGAGAGTCTCCGGTGATTTAAATAGGGATTTTCATAAACTCGTTAGGTTTCATAAACTCGTTGTTCATTCACTTATTTATTCACAACATTCATCAATCATTCAGTCATGTGTTCAGTACTTATTTATCTGGCTCCTACTCGGAGCCATGGACTATTCTAGACACTTGGAATATAGCAGTGACCATAACAGACAAGGTTCCCATCCTTTAGGAACATTCTAGAAGGGAATGAGAGCAGACAGTAAACAAGGGGTGGGCTGGCCAATAGCCTAGGCGTTGGCCTTTGATGGTAACTGTTCAAACAGGGATGGAGGTGAGTGTCTGGGGCAATCAGATTGTCTCTCTTGGGAATTTGAACTAGAGAGATGGCAACGTTGGTCAGTTGGCAGGTGTAGGAGAAAACATTCTACCTCTCTCCTGCTTAGTCTACCATGGCCCACTGAAATAACTCTTGCTACTTTTCTGGAAATATCGGGGAAGGCATTGGTCTGTCCTTTCTCTTTTCTTCCTCACTCTACTCAACTGGGGGAAATAGATGATCTGTTGGTGAAGCCAGGAACAGCAACTGAGTGTGGCTGGCTGAGTCTCCTCTCCAAGCTCTGGGTTGAGAGTTGCTCTGCTGTAAGGAACATCCATTCTCAGCTCTTGCTTCTGTGTTGTAAGGATGACCTGCTCTCCATACCCTCTCTGGTCTCTTCTTGCTTAGCTGGTGTGGGACAGGTTCTTAGGGGAGCTCAGACCCTTGGGTTGGATCTCTGCTCTGAGATCCAGACTAGGGAGGAAGGAAGGAGTAGAGTTCTTGCCTCTGGTTACAAATCTATGCTGTGTTCTCCAACTCAACTTTACCACCTCTGAAACTGATATCTTTTTCCCTATTGGACTCCTACGACGATTGGATCAGAGCCCACAGGGGGAAGAGATGGGATTAGAAACTCAAGAACTCAATGGAATGTGCAAGGAGAGGTAAGACAGAGAGAACAAGTGAGTTTGTGTTAGCAGTAGATCTCTAGAGGGAAGATACAAAAACATTCTGCAGCTCAGGGGGTGACAAGGTAACCCAACCACTAGAGCTGTTCTCAGATTCCAAGCCACGTTCATATTTCCCAATTATGCTCTTGCTTTGGTGCAGTCTGGCTGGCTGGTTGTTCTTCAGTTCCCTAGAGATGTCTGTCTCTATTCACATAGTCATAGCCTTGCAACAAGATTCCTTGCCTATACTAGCTTGAGTGAGTTCTTGGCAACCAGGAGACCTAACTAACATGGAATGAAAAGGCTTAATGGAAAGGCTTCCTCCCTCTCCAGAGATTCAATATGTTTCAACCGGCAAACATTTTTTGAAGCTGTAGCATATGCGAAGTCCTCTTCTATACCTTGAGAATAATCAGAGCTAATATTTATAGTATTTTCTATATATCAGGCACTTTTCCTAGCTCATCTCATCTCATCCTCATAGCGCAATTCTGTAAGTACAACTATTTTCCATTTATAGATGAGGACATTGAGACACAGAGCGTTTAAGTTAAGCTCAAGATCTCACAGCTAGTAGGAATTAGGGTTCTCAATTTGCATTTCTCCAGAAGCATCCCCAGAAACAAGGATTTGAGTGCAAATAGGGGAGTCGAGGGGAGTGGGAGAGGGGGACAAGAAAGGAAAGGCAGCTCCCACTGTGGGAAACCGCAGCTTAATCCTAGAAAGGAAACCCTGGGAGCCAAGTAGAACACACACCTTAGATACAGCCCGCCTGAGGGATGAGGGAATTGGGAAATCTGTACAGTTGACCCTCAAACAACACAGGCTTGAACTTCACGGTCCACTTACACTCGGATTTTCTTCTGCCTCTGCCACCCCGGAGACAGCAAGACCCAACCCCTCCTCTTCCTCCTCGGCTTACTAAATGTGAAGATGATGAGGATGAAGATCTGTATGATGATCTGCTTCCACTTATTGAATAGTAAATACATTTTCCTTATGACTTTCTTTATAATATTTCCTTTTCTCTAGCTTGCTTTATTGTAAAAATACAGTGTATAATACACGTAACATGCAAAATAAGTGTTAATTGACTGTTTATCAGTAAGGTTTCCAGTCAACAGTAGGCTATTAGTAGTCAAGTTTTGGGGGCAGAGTTATAAGCGGATTTTCAACTGGGTGGGGATAGGCACCCCTTACCTCCTCATTGCTTAAGAGTCAACTGTATACCGTACTCATCTCTGTCAGGCATTGATTAAGCGCTGCCCCAGGATGAGGGGATCTAGGTGGCTTCCCTGAGGAGGTGGCCCTGGGGCTGGGCCTTGAAGGATGGACAGGACAGGCTGGGAAGTGGGAAACGTATAGAGAAAAATATCCCAGCCTCAGCAGAGAGGTAGAAGGAGCATGGGGGGGGGCGTGCCTGGGGAGCAGGGCGTGGCTAGAACTGGGAAGAACGGAGAAGTGAGATTAGTTGCAGGTCAGCCCCAGAGCAGGCAGAGTGACAGCAATGACAGCAGCCGCAGGACTCGGTGTGTTAACTGACGACTTACTCTGTGCAAGGATTTCCAACCTATAATCTCACTAAGCCTCTCGGCAATCCCCAGCTGCAGGTGGCCCTTTAATTCCCACGTTGCAGATGAGGAAGGTGAAGCTCAGCAGGAGATGGAGTGGTTTTCTGGGGTCACCCAGCTAATGAGTGGCACAGCCGCAATTTGAACCCGGACAGTCTGACTCCTGGGCTCACATCTTACACTTAGGCATAATGATGCTCTCTCTAAGGGCCTTGTCACTCATGGAAGAGATCGGAATTGGACTTTCAAGAGCAGGAGCCTCGTTCAAGAGATTTTTCTGAGATGGAGCCAACAGGACATGGTGACCAAGTGGATGTGGGCTGAGGATGGATGACCTTAAGCATTGTAGACATTGGCAGCTCAGAGGAAGGAAAAGGAAACGGATTTGGAATTAGACCTCCCTATATTTCTTATGCACACACAGCCCTTGAATGGACCAAAGAGAGGAGAAAATGAAGAGTGTCTGGCATGTGTTAGACCCCTCTCCTCCTTTCATTTTCACAAAGAGCCAGTTTGGGCATTTGAGAGCAGGACTGAGGAAGTGTTTTGGGTTTGATGAGGGGAGGGAGGCTTTCTAATGACCTAGAAATCCCAGAATAAAAATATCATCAATTTCATCCACTGGAAAGACCCTGGCCAAGTCCTGCTTTGTAAACGCCAGCAAAAGAGATTCTGCAGGGAGGTGTGGGGTAGAGTCTTCCGAGGCTCTGCGGAGACCCTCCGACGAACAAATGAGCAATCTGTGTCACGTGCGCACCTGCTTTCCTGGCACCTGCGCATCGATTTCCTCTTGGCCTACAAATGCCAGGACACCACTAAGCACGCCCGCTCGACTTCGGAGATGTTTACGCTACAGGGCAGGAAATGCACTGCCTCCAAATGGCTGCTGAGGGGGGAGAAGGTCCGCAAATCACAGCACGGAGCCCCCCTCCCACTCTCCACCGCAGCGTTTCCCTCCCCTCCGCAAGCTGTAGAGGAAGAGCCCCACGAGACCATCAGAATGAAAAACACCAGCCTGTTTTCCACGCATGGGGGGAGGTCGATGCGTCTGGAATCAGCTATTTTGCAACCTGTTTGTCCAGAATCTCCTATCTAAATTATGTTCCTCGAAATTTAATAAATGAGGTTTAATAGAATGCACTCAGGCAGCACTGATGAAATCTATCATGGAAAATATTACGATTTCATTGTTTTTCTATAACCTCCTCGGAACCCGCTTCTTCTATATTTCCACACCTCCCCGTTTCCCTCCCATTTGCAGGTTTTTAAGTTTTTAGCTTAGCTTTGGAGCCGGCGAAGCCGCTGGAGAGTGATTCCCTCTGTCTCTCCTCTATTACCCACAGCAGGGAGGGGCCCGGTGCCTTAGTCTGACTCTTGCCGGGAGTAAACAAAGTTATAAACAGTTGTTTTAAAATATAGTTGGTTTCAGATGAAAAATTTCTCTATTCAATTTGTCTTGTGTACCTAGAATGCCACAGCAGCACTTCTACCCCAGGGAAATATGTTGGACATTTCGGCTCTGGCGTGCAGCCTGTCGTGAATGTCATGGAAACCCAGTGCTGGAAGGGACAGACGAGATCTCAGCCACACAGAACTGCCTGGGCTGTGCCGGGCACGGTGCTAACAGCTTTTCGTGATGTTTAACCCTTAGGATGACCCTATGAGGGAGGTCCTCTTATCATCACCAGTTACTGAAAAGGAAGTTGGGGCTCAGAAAGGGTTAGTGACTTGCTCGAGTCACACAGCACCAAGTGGTGAAGGCAGGATTTGAACTGAAGTCTGTCTGGATTCAAGGCCCATAGCCTTAGCTTCTTTATAACATCGCTGTCCTCATTTTACAGGTAGGAAAACTGAGGCTCAGGAGAGTAAGGCCTGGGTTGTGGTTAAAAGCCTGGGTTCTAGAGGTAAAATTCACTTGCTGTATCACCTTGGGCAAATTAACGTACCCTCTCTGAACCTTGGTTTCTACATTTGTGAAATGGTTCGTTGCGAGAATTAGGAGAGAATAGATGTAATGTGCCCAGTACATGCTTGTCATGGAGTGAATAATAAATATTAATTGAAAAAGAAATGACTGGCTCAAGGTCAGTTAGAATTGTGCATGGCTGCAAGTAACTGAAGACGTGACAAACTTGTCAGGGATTGTATTTGGTCCGTGAAACAGGAGGTTTTCTATCAGCTGCTCAAGATTACATTTGCAAAAGCAGCCTCAGGGACTCAGGCTCCTTCTGTTTTCTTGCTGTGCCATTCTCCAATCTCATAGTTTGGCTATCTTCCTCATGATTACATAATGGCTACTGCTGCACCTTCAAGCATCTGGTCCATGATCCAGGCAATAGGAAAGGGGGCATGGCAAACACCTTTTCCTCTAGATTTATCTTTCCATTCTTGGAGATGGTTTCCCTAGATTGTGTCTCCTTACTGGCCATAACCACCCCAGCTGCAAGAGTTTCTGGAAAGTGAGGATGTTGGCCACATGGGCTAAATGTGTGTTTGAGTTGAGATTTGAACTGGGACCTTACTAAGGCCAAAGCCTCAGTCCTCACCACAACTCCACCCTTTCTCTTATTGTCTGTGGTTTGGCCCACTTGTACCCGGGGAAACTGGGGCCCCAAGAGGAGAGATGACTGACCCATTGTCACCAGGACACAAGTTAGAGCTAGAGCCAGTTTTCTGATTTCCAGTCCAGCTTTTCCATTGTGCCAAGCAATCTTGCCAAGGAGAACTTTGTTTACATAAATTGAAGGCCTCTGGTTCTAAACCCCAGACCTTATCTTCAAAGAAATAGGCCAGGGGTTGTGGCAGAGAGTGGAGGACAAAGTCATCTCCACTGTGGTCATCTCATCTGTAGGGGCGGTGCTGGCCTGAGGCAAAATCATTCAATAACCCTCTTGTACCTTCCTGGTTTTCACACCCAGAGCCTTACACGCCTCCTTAATGGCTCAGACTATCCCTCCTCCCCCCACCCCACTCTAGGGCCCTGTGACCAGATTGAGTGTTATCCATCTCCATCCTGTGTCCTCATTCCGAGGGACTCTGCCTGCTGCTCTGAAAAGGGACACTCTTGTCACAGGTGTGTCCACAGTCTAACACCCTGCAGGCATCAATGACATTGAATGAATCAGTAAATAAGCTCTTTTGATGAGTGAACTTTGCAAATCCACATGATGGATGCTCCCCTGAAAGAGCGTTTTAACAAGCCTTCTGGAGATGATTTCTTCATCCACGGTTGCCTCCGCTGGGGAAGGTCCTGATTCAATCACAGGTGCCGGGGTGGGAGGTATTTTGGGAAGCTTCTAAGGGCTTCTTGGGTTCTCCTGTCTCCTAGTTAACTGTTGACTTGCCATATTCTGGCTGAGAGGTTGGAACAGGGTACGTACGGGCTGCCCCCAAGGGGTACCTGATCTAAAGTGGGGTTTGGGGGTAGGGTTGCACTAGAATTATTGCCTTTAATGGTCTCCGGGGCTTTGTGGTGAGAAGCCAGGAGACACTAATGCAATAGCCAGACTCAGTGCCCAGGTGGGTTGTAGGATTAAGTTGTGGACTGAACAAGTTGTGCATCCCGGGACAGTAGAGCATCTTTCTTTAATATGCGTCCCTGTCACCAGCACATAGGAGGGTTGTTACCTGCCCCCACCCTCCTGTTGGCTCAGACACTTCTAGTGGGAGTCCTTTTAGGAAGATCTGGGATGTTTTGTGGAGTAGGATCTTAAAAACAACTTCTGTGTATTTCTTAGTGTAGCACTTAACAAGAAGGACTCTAGACTCTCCTGCTTTGCCTCAAATCTCATGTATACCATTTACTGAGTGACCTTGGAAAAAGATTACAAAAACAAGCTTGTATGACCCTTATGAGTTTTAAATAAAGTAATACATATTTTTAAATACTCGAGACATACTAGGTGCTCATATCAGGCAGGGTTCTTGCGAGAAACAGAACCAATAGGATATTTACTTATTGACTGGAATTGGCTCATGCGATTACGGAGGCTGACAAGTCTGATCTGCAGTTGGAAAGCTGGAGGCTAGGGAGAGCCGATGGTGTAGTTTCAGCACAAAGGCAAGAAGTCTCAAGACCCAGGAAGAGCTGATGTTTCAGTTCAAGTCCAAAGGCAGGAAAAAACTGATGTCCCAGCTCAAAGACAGGCAGGCAGGAAGAATTCCTTCTTATTCAGCCTTTTTTGTTCTATTCAGGCCTTTAACTGATTTGATGTAGCCCAGCCACGTTGGGGGCGGGGGACGGTCTTCTGATTCAAATGTTAGTATCATCCAATAACACCCACACAGACACAACCGGAATAATGGTTCACCAAATGTCTGGGCACCCTGTGGCCCAGTCAAGTCGATGCACAAAATTAACCATCACGCTGTTCGGCAATTGTTAATCAATGTTGTCATTTTTATTTTTTAGACTGCACTTTGGTTTCCTTATCTCTATCGGGGGATAAGGATCCCAATCCTGTCCACCCTCTTGAGGATGTTATGAGACATAAATGAGATAACATTTATGAAGGTGGTTGGTCCAGACATATTGAGGAATTGAAGGCAGGGAACTGGCCAATGACCTCTGGAGATTTCCTTGGCCTCTAAAATTCTGTGGCCATTGATGTACATCAATTTTATTCTAGGCATTGCTCATGGGTTTGGGGAGACTCAAGAGAATAATAAATTCTACCCTTAGGAAATTTTTAATCTCATTAGGAGAAGAAAATCTTTAAAAATCCACATGTGCTTGAATTTCTGGCTGAGTTGAAGAGGACATTGGGTATATGGCAGAGACTGACTAGTTACTCAATAATCCCATGTCCTCTTCTTGGGCACACAGGAAGATAAAATTTCCCAGGTTCCTTTGCAATTAAGTTGGAACCACATGACTGGGTTTTAGCCAATGAAATGCAAACATCTCCTTGAAGGTTCCTTCATGCTCCCTCTTTATCCTCTTCTACAGTGACTGTGGAGGTCATGTCTTGAAGATTGCAGTATCACATGAATGGAGCCTGGATCCCTGAGTCATCGCATGGAGGAGAGCCACCAAGAAAAGCTGCCAGATCTGCATCAGACCATGAGGTCAGTGAGAAATAAAATTTGATTGTCGGCTGGGCATGGTGGCT
Source organism: Cheirogaleus medius (assembly GCA_008086735.1). Classification (NCBI taxonomy): domain Eukaryota; kingdom Metazoa; phylum Chordata; class Mammalia; order Primates; family Cheirogaleidae; genus Cheirogaleus; species Cheirogaleus medius. The sequence continues at coordinate 7,818,009 of VBSM01003044.1, forward strand.
TATGCCTGTAATCCAGGCACTCTGGGAGGCCAAGGCAGGAAGATTGCTTGAGCTCAGGAGTTCGAGACCAGCTTGAGCAAGGGCGAGACCCCGTCTCTATTATAAATAGAAAAATTAGTCGTGCATTGTGGCATGCACCTGTAGTCCCAGCTACTCGGGAGGCTGAGGCAGGAGGATCGCTTGAGCCTAGGGGTTTGAGGTTGCTGTGAGCTATGATGATGTCACTGCACCCTGCCTAGGCCAGCAGAGATAGATTCTGTCTCAAAACCAAATCAAACAAAAACAAAAGAACCTTGATTGTCTTCAGCCACTGAGATGTTGGGTTGGTTATGGTAACCAGCAATGCCTTCTTACATCATACAGCATCTATGGTACCCAAAACTGCTCTTCCCTGTATCTATTTGCATCTACTAATTTGCACTGAAACTTTCTGAGAAAAAAATTTCCAGCGGCCTCAACGACTGGTGTTCAGACTATAACAAGCATGCATGATAGCTTGGGTTGGGGGAGACAAAGCTTAATAAGAAGAGATTATAAAGTGACCAAAGGATCTGTTGAAGTGAATCCACAGGTAGGGCAAAAATTCAATGAGCGTAGTGACTCAGTTTCAGCAGCAAGTCCTGGGGGATGAAGGGAAAGAGTAGTTCTGAAAAAAAAAGTGTGGCTCTTACTGAATCATCCTGGATGTACCACTGTTAGGAGCAAAAGGTCGCATGTGCAAAGATGCAAAGTGCTGCCACACTGTGGTCCCAAGCACCAGTGCTGTGGGGTCGTCCTGTCGGGCAGGGTGATGGGTAAACTGTGCACACTACTAGGGAGTGCTAGTCCGAGGGAGCTCTGAGTTCCATAGCCGGAAAGCAGCTTCCAGGAGTGCCAAATACTCATGCAGTGTCATCCTCTAAGGACTTCTAGATGGAGATGAGAACGTCTAGATTGGGATGGGAAACTTGACAGGGGGCATCAGGGATTTTGCTCATTTTGCAGGTGAGAAGGGGCTTTGGAGTTGGTGAACTCCAGTCTGCTCTCTCGTGTGACCACATTCGTGCACACCAGCTGCAGGGTCCTGGCAGTACTCGAGGTATCGTCCACACCAGGCAGCGTATCCATGAATGCAAAGTTACGCAGCAGCCTGGGCAGAGAATGCTGGTGGGGTTTTTACAGCAAGGGAAACACTAGGACTCTAGCGGACTCAGCCTTGCTGCCTGAGCACACAGAAAGATGGATTGTGGCTCTCAAATGCCGCCACAACGCCCAGCTGGAGGGGGTCCCTAACTCCTCTTCCTTTCTTGGTCCAAACTGTTTGTCTTTTCAGCCCTGGCTGTCAAAGCCCTTTCCCTGCCATTTCTCTATGGGAAATAGCCAGCCTTTGTCTGGCATGGATGTTCTATCTCTCACCAATTTTTAGCTGCTTAGAATGTGAGCACAAAGGAGGAAATGCAATTTTTAAAAAAATACGTGACTGTAACTGATTTATTAATAGCCCATAATGCTGGTAATAGGCAATCTATAAGTCTGTTCTTAAGAATTTATAGGGCAAATATTCCAGAACCGTATTAAGCACACCACTCATAAATGCCTGCAAGCCTCAATCTATTAACTTAGGTGGTGGGAGAATATCATTATCTGTAGGAAAACAAACAGAGATCCAGCCCCCAGCTCTGATTTCCTCAGACGCTCCAAAAATGCACAGTAAGTAAGTAAATTGTATGACACGCCGTAGGCAAAAATGTCTTGCGCATAGACATCAGAGATTGGCTTTCTTGATATGTGTGTGTGCATTTCATAAAGAGCCTGAGCTTGGGGGGGTCCTGGGGGCCTGGGGGATGGGTCAGGGAGTCTCAGCTGGTGGGGGCAGGGCTAGAGAGAGTCAGGGACTGGGAATCAGACCAGGCACTGGGACCTTTTCCTTTTTGCTCTATTGGTTAATATTTAAAATAATTCTGAACAAAAAGGTAAAATATGCTCCCTACTGACTATTTGGCAAATATCGGCGAGTGTTAAAAAATAGGAAAGAAATGACCCAGCCTTCAAGCAACAGTGGATGACCTCCTTTTAAATCACCTTTTCTTACAGAATGGAGAAGCTACTTGTGCCAGAATTGCTTCAGGAATGAGGGGTGGGGGTGGGGGCCTCATTGAAAATGAAGATTCCCAGGCCCCACTCAGATCTACTGATTCAGAAGATCTGGAAGTGGGACTTTGGCATCTGTATTTTCAGCTGATTCTGAGGGAGGTATGAGGAAGTTCAAGAACTTTGGCTTTTGAAGTGATTATAACCTCAAAAGTGGTTCTCTAATTGGAGACATCAAAATCAGTTGGGGACAGCATTATGTACAATAGCCAAAAGAAAGAAAGAAAAAAACCCTCAGATGTCCATCAGCTGAGGAATGGATGGACAAATTGTGGTGTATTCATACACCATACATTTTCAGCCTTGAAGAAGAATGGAGTTCTGATACATGCCACACTACGGATGAACCTTGAAAACATTATGCTAAGTGAAAGAAGGCAGACACAAAAGGATAAACACAGTATGATTCCATTTATAGGAAATGTCCAGAATAGGCGCATCCCTAGAGACAGAGAGCAGATTGGTGGTTGCCAGGGACTGGGAGCCTCTCGTTTTGGGATGATGAGTATGTTTGGGGACTAGATAGACGTGACAGTTGCACAACATTGTGAATGTGCTAAATGCCACTGAATCGTACACTTTCAAACGGTTCATTTTATGTCACGAATTTCACTGTGCTAAAAAATTTAAAAAGTGACTTGAAAAAACTAAAAAGAATCCAGATTCTCTGGTTCCATCCCAGGAGTTTCTGCTTCAGGATGTCTGGGGCAGAGCCCAGGACTCTGAGTTTTAAGAGGAAACCTGAGGATCTACTTCCTAGGCAAGGCCACATTTGGATGCCCCTCTCTGAGCTAGAACCAAAGCTATAAAGATCCACAGGGAAAGGGAGGATCTGTCAAAAATTTAAGCCACCAGTAACATCATAGTCTCCCTTTTTGCTCCCCCTGAGTCTCTGGTAGGGACTGAATGTTCGTGTCACCCCTTCCCCCAAACTCGTATGTTGAAACCATAACCCCAGTGTGACGTATTTGGTGGTGGGGCCCTTGGGAAGCAATTAGGTTTAGATGAGGTCGTGAGGGTGGGGCCCCAGGATGAGTTTAGTGTCCTTGTAAGAAGAGGAAGAGTCCAGAGCTCGCTCCCCACCATAAGAAGACACAGCAAGAAGGCAGCCACCTGAAACCAGAAAGCAGGGCCCTTGCCAAGAACCGAATCTGCCAACACCATGGTCTTGAACTTCTCCATCTCCAGAACTGTGAGAAATAAGTCTTTCTTGTTGAAACCACCCAGTCTATGGTGTTTTGTCATAGCATCCAGAGATAAGACAGTCTCCCAAGGCTTGACTCTCCAACTTCCAGGCCTTTGAGACAGTTCCTCTTGCCTGGAATTCTTTCCCTCCTCTTGGCCTCTCTCTCCAAAGCTTATCCTAAACCCCAGCGTGAGTTCTGACTTTGGAAGACTACTTGGGCAGAGTCCTTTCCCCTCCCCTCCCCAGGGCTTGGGCATTTCATCACTACCCATAGCATTTAGTCAGTCCTTGACGACATTTGATTTTCCTTCCTTCTGCATCTGCTTCTACTGACTGCATAATTTTTTTTTCAACATATATATGTTAGTTTCATTTTTCTTCAATGTTTTAAATATGAGTTTTACACTTTATCTTGGGTGAGAACTCATTGGTCTCCCTCACTCAACCCTGAGCTTCTCTAGGGCAGCGTTCCCACCTTGTTCATCTAGGGGTCCCCCGCAGGGCCACCCATCCTAGTGACGCCTTCTCCATAAGGCTCTGTGTCTTCCGTCAGCACGTCCCTTCTCTCCCCTCCTGCACAGTAATAACAACAGTGAGAGAAACAATAGAATGTTAACAGTGTGGTTTATTAAGCACTCACATCCCAGGCATCGTGTAATTTCTTTACATCAATCTTTTTCTTTGATCCTTGCAAGCTTACTAAGAGGCTGTTCTAATTATCACTATTTTGCAGTTAATGAAACTGAAGTCCAGAGAGCAACTTGCTCAAAGTCAAAGATAGCAGAGTCAAAGATGAAGTGAAGCTGGAATTGAACCCATCTCTGTCTGCCTCCTAAGTCTGTGTTTCTAACCACCGACCCCCACTGCCTCCCACGATCATTCTTTGTGCCTCAGTTGGCGCCCTTAGCACTACTTGCTTTGTAGGCTGTGGTTTTCCCATTATTCATTAAGTCAGCAACCTTTCTGAGACACTGAGCAAAGTGCTGGAGACGCAGATGGGTGAATGAGACGAGATCCCTGCTGATATTTGGGATTTCTGTTGTTTGTTCACTGACCAGCCCCCATTTTTATTTCATAGACCATTGACTTTATTGGGGTAAACTCTCCCCCCTGGAGAAAGTATGGGGGGGCCATTATTGGGAGTTCTGCTCTACACTGGCCAAGGAGTGGGCCTGTGCCTTAGCAAGGCCAGTCTACTGTTCCCTCCCTGGAATTCAATGCTGAGCAGAGGGACAAGGAGTCTAAGATGATTGGAGGTTCTATTTCCATCCCAGCTTCCCAGGGCATCCCTGGCTCATTCCCAAGGCCCATTCTGCAACCTCACATTGATTTCCTGAGCTCTGACATCCTTCCCATAAACTCCCTCACTGCTCTAAGTTAGCCAGAGGCAGTCTCTGTTGCTTACAACCAAAGAGCCCTGAATTATACAGGTAAATAGCGTGTGCAGTGGTAGCACATGGCAGGGGGCCCAGTTCAGCCTGAAGGGGTCAGGGAAGACATCCTGGGGAGGTAACATCTGAACTGAATCTTGGAGAAGGGGTAGGGGAGGGTACACGGGCTGAGAAAAAGTATACTCATAAATAACAACATCGGTAGCTCTTACTGGGCACTTTTCTCACTTAGCTCCCATAGCAACCCCTGATGTGGGTGCTGTGACTACTCCTATTTTGTAGATGGGGCTCAGAGAGGCAGTGTGATTTGCTCAAGGCCGCACATCTAGTGACTGGAAGAGATGGGATCTGCACCTCGTTCCATTAGCCTCCAGAGGCCTGATTTCACATTAGGGGGCTCTCTCCAGAGAGCCAGTCTAGAGGCTGTTCCGGTCAGCTGACTACATCCATCCTGGGGCAGTGGACGTTCTGGTCACGTGACTCCCATCTCTGGCAGTTTCTGGGTATTCCTCGGGGAGGACTCCCTGCATGCACGTGGGGCTAATGGCTGAGCTGTTTCTATTTTCCTCAGAGGAAGCCATCATTTCTTTCTTGTCAGGAGTGTGGGCAATTAGAGGAGCCAGGTGGCAGGCCCTTGCTAATTGCCTTTGTGGATCTGAATGCAGCCTCCATGGTGGCCGGGGGAAAGGGGAGCTTTCTGTGCATGGGGCCTTGGGGAGGGTGTGAGGGGCTGCCAAGAGCAGACAGAGCCTGGAATGCAGCCAAGGGCAAGGCCAAAACAGGGAGGGAGGCCTTCCAGATGCGTGTGTGTGTGTGTGAGAGACAGAGAGACAGGGGGAGAGAGGTGGAGGATGGAGGTGGGGGAACATGGGCTGTATTTCTGCAGCCTAATTAATTTCTCCTCTTCCTAGCTTCTGCCTTCCTCCTTCTGCACACTTTTACCCAATTTATGCATTTATTTTCTCCTTTCAAATATTACAAGTCTTTTAAAAGAAAAATTCAGTTGCAAAAACAGAAAAAAATGAGACCCATAGTCATTACCCCAAATCAACCACTGTCAACAACTCATGGTCACCCACTTTTATCCTCTTTTGTAATCCACGTTTTAAAAAAAAAACCCAACTAAACAGTGTATCATAAATATTTTGTATAGCAGGAAATTTTGTTGACTGCACGGTGTTTATTTGTACAACTGTTCATTGAGTGCCTGATATGTGCCAGGCACTGTTCTAGGTATTGGGGATACATCAGTGAAAAAAAAGACAAACATCCCTGTCCCCCAAGTAAAAGCCAAAGTCCTCATTATAACTTATAAGGCTCTATGTGATCTGCTTCTTCATATGGTTGCCCTGACATCATCACCTGCTATACCCTCTTATTATAATAATAATTATTATTTCACACCACACCCTCTTATCCACTCCGATTCAGCCACACTAGTCTCTTCCCTGTTCTTCGAACTAGGCAAAGAGGCAATTTTTCCTGCCTCAGGGCCTTTGCACTTCTGATCCCTTTGCCTCAAATGCTCTTCCCTTAGATATCACGTGATCACTCTCATTTCTTTCAGATCTTTATTTCTTAGCAATGCTTCCCCTTGCCATCCTATTTAAAAATTCAAATTTCACCTAAATAATTCATGTCCTTCTCTGCTTTAAATTTTCACCTTAGTGTAGATATCACTAACAGATTATATATCTTATTTTCCAATTTTATTGTTACGTTCAGTGTACTATGAATTCTGTAAGGGCAGGGATTTTTGTACGTTTTGTTCACTGCTGTATCCAGTGCCCAGAGTTGGCACATAATAATTATTTAATAATGTTTGCTAAACTAATGAATGAATGAAAACTAGTTGACTTGTACGCGTTTCCTAAAATGACGTGCATGCATACTATCTTGTTTTAGTTACTTCCCTGACTACAGGTGAGGCTATGCATCTTTCCACATATTTATTGGCCATTTGTGTTGCCTCTTCTGTGAGTTGCCAACTTTCTCCTGAGTTGTCCATTTTGTTCTTCTATCTCATAGGAGTTCCTTATGGACTTGCTTTTAACCCTTTGTTGGTTATGTGCATTGAAAATATTTTCTCTAGTCAATGGCTTTTTCTTCTTCACTTATGGTTTACTTTTACCTATTTATTTTGCTGTGTAGAAATTTTAAAAAATTCTGTCCTTGGGGAGCTTACATTCCAGTGGGAAGAGACAATAAACAATTTAAAAAGTAGTTATATATTGCATACCTATAATCTAATATATATCTATATTAGAAGGACGTAAGAGCTAAGAAGAAAAATAAAGAGGGAAGGGTATAAGGAGTAGGTGTAATTTTAAACAGAATGTTCATGAAAGGACTCACTGAGAATGACATTTGAGAGGGACAAGGTGTACACATTTGCTAGTACTGCTTCAGTTGCAAGCTGCAGAAGTCCCCTTGATCGAGTTCATTGAAAAGGACAATTATTAGAAGGACAATGCTGGAGAGATGCACGGACTCCGAGGGCAGGTGTCTGGAGAGCAACCTGGAACCCGGGCAGTCTCTGCCTTGCCTCCTTTCTGCACACTTGCTTCGGCTTTCTTGGCAGATGGAATTTCTCTGCCTCATGGTCTACATGGGGTGCAAAAGACGGCTTCCGACCAAGTTCAGGCATTACAGGTCCAATTACACAGGCAGGCTGATTTTCTTGGTTCCAAGTCTGCGTTCCCAGGGAATGGAATCTGATTGGCTCAGCTTGGATGATGTGTTCATGCCTGGTCCAATCAGCAGCAGGAGTGGTTCCATTGTACAAACGTGGCTGCCCGGTGCCTGCTGTGGTGGATTAGGGGTATGGCGGTTATAAGACCCCTTTTAAACACTTATTGTGCATGTGTGTGCATGGGCGATGAGCTTCTCATCTGCTCTTCTAAATGCCTGCTGTGAGATTTCCACCTTGACTTCATAATCAGAAAAATCTCCTTTATTTTTAATTAAAGAGATAATTGGATTTTTTTTTTTTTAGTGAAATAGAAAACAGGGAGATATTTCCCCCCTGAAAACACAATGTTCTTTGGTAACAAATTCCTGCTTCTTGTGACTATTCATGATGCCAACCAGTGACGCCAGTTGCAGCAGCCAGCCTTAGATTTTCCTGCTGCCTGGCATTTCTCTAGTAAGCTGACTTTACCTTTCAGTTCTGCTGATAGCCATTGGTGGAAAGATTGCATTACTTATTTGGAATGGCCAATAAGCAAGAGTTCGAGGAGCCATCTGAATCCGCCTCTCTCCTTTCTAGTTCTGGGTCAACTCTGACGCATGCAAGGAAACTAGGAACAGGAAATGGGGATTGCAAAATGGGTACAGTTTTTTTTTTGTCTTCAAGGAGCTTATTGTAGTAGAGAAGACAGGCTAAATAATCACACCAATTATGATTATAAATGGAGATAATGCTGTGAAGAAAAGAAACATTCATGAAAATAAATGCACAGTAAGGAAATAAGATGATACTGGGGAATTACAAAGGAAGTGATGTTAGAGTTGGTATAGAAAGGTAGGGAATTAACCAGGTGAGGGAGAGGCCCAGGGTGCTGGGAGAGAGCAGCCTATGTCAAGGGTCCTGTAGGACTGAGAGGAGGCCAGTGTGGCCGGTGGGCAGAGAATGATGCAGTGGGTGATTCTAGAGGGTACACGGGGAGCACCCTATGCATGGCCTTCTGAGCCACGGTGAATATGTTGGTCTCATGTGAAGAACAATGGGAAGTCATTTAATGGGCTTTAAGTGGGGAGCAACACTATTATGTCTGTGTTTTGCAAAGATTCTCTGCCTAAATATTAGAGCGGGGCGAGTGTGGATCTAGCAAAGTCAAGAAGGCAGTACTTGCAGTTGTCCAGGTGAGAGATGAAAGCGGTTTACATCAGTGTGGTTTAGGTGGATACAGAGATAAGTAGACAGATCTGACATATTCAGGAGCTATTTGGTAGAGAAACTAGACAAGGCTCAGCAATAGGCTAGAAAAAGGTGAGTGGAGAAAGGAGGTAGAGATAGGAGGAGAGAGGTAAAAGGAACGAGAAGAGAAGAAGGGAGGGGAGGAGATGAGAAGGAAGGGGAGGGTAGGGGGGAAGGTGAAAGAGAGGGGAGCCATGAATGATGCCTAGTGACCTGAACAACTAGGTACATGGTAGTTCATGAAGGTAGGGTGTGTTGGAACAGAAGAAGATTACGAATTTGACCTTGGACATGTTGCGTCTGGGATACATTTTGGACAACCAGTATGATGCATTATATCCAGCAAAAGATGTTGAATATAAAGTATATTATATGAGTCTGTGGCTGAGAAGAGAAATCTAGCCTAAAGACAGATATTTGGAAGTTGTTTGTCAATAAGTGGCAGTTTAATTTGGGGCATGAATGAAACAACCTAGGGAGAGAATAGAGTAAACCTCAGTGCCTAAAATCAGTAAAAAAATACAAGCAAAGTCTAATATGCCTCCTCTTTCTCAACACTCACTCTAACCACAACAAAATGGACCTCCTTTCTTTCTCCTTGGAGAATAAAATAGGGTGTGATGAAACAAAGTGAATTTTGAGTGATGAAATGAATTCTCTGTATGAAGTTCCTGCCTCCTAGGAGCATACATTTGGCTTTGGCATGCATAAGTGGCTTTATGAACAAGGACAAGTGGCCCCATAAGCAGTTCCTTCTGATGGGCCTCCAGGCCACGTGATTCGATCAGCCGTCATGTAAAAAGCATGAGCTCTGTGTCACTGCAGAATGGTGGCACGTTGGGGTCCCAATCTCTATTTCTTTTTGGACTTTTTTTTTTTTTTTTTTTTTTTATTTCATCATATAATGGGGGTACATATATAGTTAGGAATACAAACGTTGCCCCTACCACCCCACCCCCCCCACGTGCCGGAGCCTCAAGTGAGTCCAGTCCCCAGGTGGTGTGCACGGTACACAATATGTGACTCTACTCATCCTCCCCCCTCCCGCCTGCCCTCCTTCCAACAAAAGATATTTTTTTTTTTTTTTTTTACACTTTGGATACCCAATCTCTATTTCTTAAGGACCTTCTATTCCTCCTTTAGAAGAACCTATTGCCTCTCTTAGCAGCAGTGACACATGGACTACTGCATCAGAGTGTAGATTCCAGTACCCCTAGGTTGGCACGTGGGGCCAGCATTTAGTCACTTGGAGAGCAGGAGGTGGCTGCATTGGCATCATAATGGAAAGACAAGGCAATGAGCATCAGGAAGAAACAGCTTCTGGGAGATCCACTGGGGAACCCTCTGGCCTTGGGAGAATGTATCTGAATTTTGGTGCCTGACGCCTAGCCTGATGTCAGGATGTATCACTGCTAAAAAGAGCAAGGAGATACTGTTTTTTCTGCATGTTTGGGCAGGTAAAGTCTCACTGTGGAGGCACTTTCAGGTATCAGTAAGAGGATGGCACGGTGTGTCCCCACTCTGATGGAAGTTTGGCACAGTGCCCAATTTTGACATTTAGATAATGCTCAATTTTTGCCATGGTTAACGTGCTGCAGTGAACAGGAGAGGACCATGCTGGTGGAAAGAGGGAGAAGATGTTGCCGTTGGTCTGGGGGGAGGTGGGAAGAGGGACAACATGTCATTCTGGGCCAGGGAAACAGCAGCAGAATGTTATTCCAAGAGCAAAGAAAGGTGAGCTTTGCTGCTCATTCAGCCCCTAGTCCTAAAATCCTGGGAGAATCTTGAGCAAATAATTGTACCTCTGTGAGAGCCTCCGAAGCCCCTTTGGAAAATGGGAATGATGGTATGGGGTGTACTTATTGGGATAATTTTCTCCAAAAGGGATAGCTTTTTCCTCTGGGTGACTGCTTCTCATTTATGAGGACTTCGTGCCTTTTGCCCACCGTCTGGTTTGTACCATGTACCGAGTATCTGCTGCTCACCAGGCATTGTCCTGGGCACTCTACCTATGTATGCTATCTCACTCAGTCCTATGAGGTTGGAATGATTATATGTCTCCATTTAAAGATGTGGACTCCAAACCTCAGTTTGAATAATTCACCCAAGGTCATGCAGCCAGCAAGGGGCAAAGCCAAAATACCCACGCGGGTCTACTGGGTGCAAAGCAGGTGGTGTGCTCTCTTTTTTGCTAGGCAGACTAGAATAACCGGCAGTTCCTTTCATTCGCCAGCTCTCTCAGGATAAAGTACAAAACTCTTCAGAAAAAAGCTTAGCATTGCAAAACCAAGCATCCTGGAATGAAACGGTAAAAAAATACATTTCAAAAGAACATAACAAGGTTTCTTAAAAACGTGTCTCTCTTCATTGTTTTTCTTTTTTCCTTATTATGAAAGCAATTCGTGTTCATTGTGGAAATTTGGAAAATGGAGAAAAACAGAAAGAAGAAAATAAAAATCCCTCTAATCTTATTACACAAAGAACATTGCTGTTAACATTTATTTTATATCTTTACAGTCTTTTTAAATGTGCTTAAATAGACATACATATATATATTTAACATAATTGGGATTGTCCTGCCAAATTGCTTTCCAGAAAGGTTGAACTAATTTATATTCCCACCAGCAGTGTTTGACTGTACTTCCCTCACCCTGGCCAGCAAAGAGGTTTTTTTTTTGTCTTTTCTTTTTTTGTCTTTACTTGCTTGTTAGATTTAAAAGGTGGTGTCTCCTTGTTTCCATTTGCATTTTTTAATACTGGAAAGGCAATTTTTTAATTTCAAAGTTTATTAGACATATGTATTCTAAGAATTGTTTATGTATCTTATTTTCTTTTAGTTTTCTTTTATATTTTTTATTGATTTGAAAGAGCTCTTTATATATGACAGAGTTTTATTTGTCTGAGCTAATCGGGGGAATGGACATTTCCCCCTTTGTGTTCCACATTTATTACAACTTCTTTTTAAGAAGTTGCCTATGTGGCTTCCTACTTTTAGTTTTTGATTTTGGGGGGAGCAAAATATTAATAATTTGTTTTCAAAAATCAACACTTTATGATAACATTTTAAAATATAAATTTTAGACGTTCCCCTATCCCTATAGATTATTCACTAGCTAATTAATGCCCCTAGTTTCTCTAGGCCAGTGGTCCTCAAACATAACTGCCAATTAGGATCACCTGGATTTTTTTTTTTTCAAAAAATCCCAATGCCCGGGCCATACTCCAAATCAATTAAATCAGAATTTCCTCAGGGTGGGGTTTGAATCTGGGCATCAGCATTTTTAAATCTCCCTAGGTGAGTGCAGTGGCCATGGCTGAGGGCCACTGCTTTGGCCCATTCTTCCCGTAAGGTCATCATAGGTAATAGAACCAGCGCAAGTTGGTAATAATGCAAAATCTAACCACCATCGCCCTCTACTGAGCACACTCATGCCAAAGTGGACCCCTGTCTTCTTGGAGTAGATGATAGGGTGTGCGAAGCCAGGCAGATCTTGGGGGATGGGAAGGGGCTTGTATGCTCTGCAGGGAGGTAGGTATGCTCTTCAGATAGGGGGTCTGATCTAAGTCATTTGGAGAAGAAAGGGAAATGCAGAGGGAAGAGAAAGCAGTGCAGAAGCCTGGTTTTATTATCTCCATTTTGCTCATGAATAAACTGAGGACCAGAGAGGTTGAGTTAGTTACCCAAGGTCACTCGGCAATTTGTTGATTGAGTCACATGTTCTGAGTTTTGAAGAGTGGGGAGAGACATTTGCTGTGCATTGTGCAGTGTGCTTGATGGGGGTCATTCCTTCAGGGTTTTGTCTGCATTTTGAACAACTGAGAATGCTGGATAAGTGAGACCCCCCTCCCCCGCTCTTTCTCATTCTCCACCAGTGGCAGGGAAGTTCACAAAAACAGCTAAAACCGAGTATAGTTGAGACACTAATGCCCTGCACAGTTGAAAGTCCATGAGAAAAGAAAATGTTATTAAGAAAATCATGAAGAAAAGAAAACATATTTACTGTTCATTAAGTGGCAGTGGGTCATTGTAGAAGTCTTCATCCTTGTCACCTTCACAGTGAGTAAGCTGAGGAGGAGAAGGAAGAGGAAGGGGGGAGGGGTGGATCTTACTGTCTCAGGGGTAGCAGAGGTGGAAGAAAATCCACGTGTAAGTGGACTCGTGCAATCTGAACTTGAGGTGTTCAAGACTCAACTGTATACTATTTTCGGTTACTTGTGTCCAGAATTGTCCAAGCTATCATTCCTTTCTGGTGACGCAAGTAGTTGGAGGTTGATGATAGACTGTCCTATTACGTTCATTAAGGGTGTGGGGTCTACAGCCTTGTTGGCAGAGATCACGTGGACTTCCTGAGGTCTTACAGAGTCCCCCACACAATGTCCTGTCAATTGGGGGCCCAGTTGGAGCTTGCTTGGGTGCATATACTGTAGTGAGACTTTATTCAATCTTCACAACAGCTCTAAGAAGCCGGTACTGGCTTCATTCCCATTTTACAGGTAAAGAAACTGAGGCACAGAGTTTAAGCCACAAAGCCTCAAGGTGTAACCTGGGCTGATGAGTGCCGAAGTACAAATGCTGGCAAAGGATGAAATAATCCGCCTGCCTCTCCCCTAGCCCCACTAGCAGCAGGTCCCCCAGTTGCATCGATTACCACCTTCATCCCCTCCCCCCCCCACCCTCCACCTGGGAGATCCGACTCATCAAAGCCTCTTCTTCATCAGAGGGTGACAGTGTTTCTCTCCAGAGCGGCTCTTGGCGTGTAATTACTAATCAGATGTAGGCAATCAAGCTGCCTTCCATCCCCCGGTTTTCCTTCTCTCCTCCCCTCAAGGGACACTTTTCTAGGGGGAAGGTGACTCCTTCAGGAATTCAGATTAACATCAACAACAGGGGAGGGGAGGGGGGGAAGGATGGAGAAAGGCATCACATTCGTTTGCAAATTGCAAATGACAAGACATCTTCTGCCGATGGTTTGCTCTCTGCTATTTTAAGGGGCCTCATTTAGCATAATATTTGCATCGTTTGTGTCTTACCGGATAATTAGGAGTAGAGACAAATTCTTCTTGTTCCCAGACTAAGGGCATTGGGGTGGAGAAGAAAGGAATCTCTGGAGATGTCTCTCAGGCAGTAAAGTACGGAAAACTTCCTCTCTCCAGCCTCCTATCGGTTGCTAAAATTCCCTGAACGTCAGACATTCTGAACTGGGGTCATTGCTCTTCGTTTGGCTTCAGGGAGCTCGTGACCCCCTCTGGAACTCTAAGCAGAATTCTGTGTTTATGGAATTGCTTGCGATTGTTTTCCGCCTGGAAAGAAGTTTCCATAGCTTCCAGCAGTCTCAGAAGTCTGCAGCTCTCAAGTTAAGTGACATGCAGTGGGCATCTGTCTTGCTTCCCCAACATCTATTCACGATTTTCTAGGGCCCAGCATCTTGATTTTCTTTTGGGGAAACCAACCCCATTCCACCCTCATTCCATGTTAGGGCTGCCCCGCAGAACTTTCTGTGATGATGGAAATGTTCAACATAATACAGTTCTCCAAAGAGGGCCAAAGAGCTTCCTGTGCTTCACGCAGCAACCACGAGGGTCCATGGTGGTCTACATTTTAGCCTGCTGTCTCCCCGAGCCCGACAAATTCTTCCTCCCCCTTCTCATCGACTCGTATTTCCAGTGGCTACTGCAGTAATGAGTCAGTGGCTAAGTATGTTTAAATGCAAAATGCCATTATCCTTCATGAAAAGGCTGGTCACCACTGGCCTCTGTGGAAGAGAGTGATTATGCTATTAAGGGCCCCTTGACACATGGCCCGGGAATGACTAGACCTCCTTTCCAGGGCTCCTGCCTGCCTCCCCGGGGAGGATCGTCTTCTGACTCAGCGGCTGATGCTGGTGAGGGCAAGGCTGAGCCCTGCGAAGCCAAACTTGTAGCTGGGGGAGGATGCCAAGGGCTTAGGACGATGCTGCCTTTTCTTCCACATCCTCCCAGGTCTCTGGGCAGACTCCAGTTGTCTTCTAGAGATCTGCTTCAGGTCTCTCTGACCATCGGATCCTCAAGTCTGACTCGAAACCTTTGTTCGCTTTCAATATCCTTTAAGAATATGTGACTCCCGTTAAATCGTCCACCATTCCACTCTTTAAGGTCTAATAAGTGCAGAGGACACAATTTGACAGTAGTTAAGAGCAGCACAGGTTGTAGAGTTGGTTACAGCCATGTTTATGATTCTGCTACTCATCTGCTGTGTGACCTTGGACAAGCTAGTTGACCCCTCTAAGCCTCAGTTTTCTTAATTTCAAATGGGGATAAATAGTGTGGCAGACATTGTTGATTCCCCATTCAATAGCCATGTCACATTTCTTCTTCTCATGCCCATCTCTTGTGATAGAGGTTGAAAATCAGAGCTACATTCCTAGCCTTCCTTGTAGCCAAGGGTAACCATCTGACTAAGTTTTGGCTAATGAGATAAAAGGGAAGTTGGCTTAGAGGATTCTGGAATGATTTTTCTCCAATTAAAAAGAAAGCAGGTGTCAAGGAGAGATCTCTTGCTCTTTCTTTCCTTCTCTCTGCTTTGAATGCTGTTGTGTGAGGTTGTGATGTCTGGAGCCACAGTAGCCATCTTGTAGCCACGAGGCAACAAACCTGAGAATGAAAAACCAGCACTCTGGGGATGATGGAACAGCAGGATATAAGAACCTAGATCTTTTACATCATTGAGATGCTGAATCAAAGTGGGGCATCCTATTTTTTTTTTTTTTTTTTGCTAAGAACGCCCTTATGGCTTAAGCCATTTGTAGTCAGGTTTCCCATAACAGGCAACTAGAAACATTTATAAATGTTATGTCAAGCCCAGGCTCACAGGTTGTTGTGAGGAATAAATAAGATAATGTATGGAGAATTTCCTGCACAGTCCCAAGAACATGGTGAGCATATAATAAAAGCAGCATTTATTATTGGCAGGAGTATCTGTGCCAGGGGATTCATAGCTGGGGGTTGAGGAAGCATTGGGAAATTTGTGATGTGTAAAATTTGACCCTCTTCTGCCCTCTTTTCTTACTTGGATGGACATTAGAATCCTAAAGCACCAGAAGGGAATCTTTGATCTTAGATTCAGCTCAAACCCTCACATTTTATAGACAAGGAAGAGACTGTCCTCACGGTGAAGAAGAGACTGTCCAAAGTTCATATAATTAGTGACAGAGGGTACCAAAACCAGGGATAGAGCTTAGTGTCTCTTGGATTTGGAGGCCAAAGTTCTTTCCCACACACTCAATGGCCTTCATTCCCATTCCAATAACACAAAGGTTGTCATGAGGGGAGGGAATAATAAAATAAGACATCACATGGGGAATCATTTTGAAAAATTTGGGAAGCACTATACAAGAGGAGTAGGGTTATGATTCTTAGCGCATATGGTCTAGCATTTTGCTCCTTTGTCAAACGGGCAGGAAACGTCCTGAAAGTGGGAAGGGTCTTAGCTGGAGGCTCTGTGCCTAGCCAGCTGGTCTACCTGTATTCATTGATTCATTAATACACTCATTGATTGATTCACTTATTCAAGAAATGGTCATAGTGATTTCCTGGTCTCTTTCCTTGCGGGGTGAGGGACTACCTGGGATGGAGCCTGAGGCATGGAAATTTTCAAGTACAGTGTGAAAGGACTTGGGAATGGAGGTGGGTGGCTTCAGACAGAAGGCAGATGGCAATGGGTAGAGGGTGAATAGAGGTAAAAGAATCTAAGCTGTCAGGTCAGAGGGGCTTGTGTTCGAATCCTGCCCTGCTACTTCCTAGCTGTGTACCTTTGGGTAACTCACTCACCCTCTCTGTGCCTCAAGTGCCTATACAACTTTGTAGAGGTAAAATGAGATGTTATATTTAGAGTTCTTTGCACAATAGCTGACACCTACCATCTCAAGGTAAGGATTTGAGCACAAGCAGTTTATTTGGAAGGTGATCCCAAGAACTACCTATGTGGGCTGGGGAAGTGACAAAGGAAAGGGAAAAAGGACAATAAAAGATTGTTATTAAGTTAACACTTAACTGATTGAGCAACTGGAGCTCAATCCATTGGAGACTTTTGGGAGATGCTCCTCTGAGTTATCCCACTCAAAAGGCAAAGATGCTGTGCTATTTGTCCTCCAGCTCCCACTGATAATTGGGTAAGTGCTTCCACTGGGCCATTAAATCACAGAACTTCCAGTATGCCCTGAGCAAGCAGGCGGGAAGCCCTCCGGTGGGGGCTTGCAGTAGAATGACTCTCGGGACAGTGAGTGCCAAGGGGATGTGGATAGACTGATCCGAGTTCAAAGTCATGTTCTACCACTTACCACGAGCTGTATTTTCTTGAGCAAATCATCTAATCTCCTGGCTACTCAGAGGGAGGTCCATGGAAGCCCGGGTGTCACCAGGGAGCTGTCAGAAATGCAGGGGTTGGGGCCCTATCCAGATATATTAGTTATCTATTGCTGCACAGCAAATGACCTTGAACCTTAGCAGCTTAAATGACCAGCGTTTACTGTCTTGGCCACAGTGTGCTTGCTTTCACAGATGCGCATGAGGGCTGCTGCTCTGGGGCTGAGGAAAAGGGATATTGGAGGCCAGGGAGTGCTGGGAGAGGAAGGAAAGAGAAATAAAGGTGGCCAAGTATCTGTCACTCCCTTTACCTACACCTCCTCCACACCTGGCCTACTGGACTCATTTTGAGCTCCAAGGACATTAGCAGTTAAGATAAAAAGTCACAGCTATCTGGGTCAAGAAATATGTGAGATTCTGGACCCAAGCAGGGCTTCTTGGGGATGAGATGGGAGCTCGACTTTGGGAAAACTGCACCTGTTCAGACTGAAGGTTCATGGGGGCCTCTAGTTGATGTGGCCAGTGGAGTGGGGGCGGGAGTCAGAGATCTCTGAGCAACTTGCGAGACTCAGCTTTCTGCTCCCCACTCCTCCTCCCGTCAGTGGCTCTAGACCTGTATCAGCACCTGGGGGTTTCATGGAGAAATTGCTCACTATGCTTGTGGTGCCATATTAAGTTCCCTAAGTATATAAGTAATTTAATTTCCACGACAACCCCATGAAGTAGGTATCTATTATCATGCCCATATGACATATGAGGAAACCAAAGTTCAGGGTGGTTAAGTAACTTGTCCAAGGTCCCAAAGGTGAGCAGCAGTAGAGCCAGGAAGTTGATGTGACCTCAGGTTTACTCACACGATGCCAGGCTGCCATAGTCAGCTTGCAAAGTTGTAGGCTGTCAAGAGCTTGATGATTATGCTTCAGGAAATGTTATCTTATGTTGGTTTTCATGTCTTTACCAGAGTTACTTTTGCTCCGTCTAGCCATGTTTAGTAAAATGCATTTTTATACTTCTGATTCATCCAGTCATTTATCCAACAAATGTTTATGGATTACTATGTGGCAGTCACCATTCAAGGGGCTGGGGATGCAAAAAGTAAAATCTCTGTGTTTGGCGTATTCACATGCTTGGGGCCAGGGGAGACAGATATTATAGATGAGTTATCCAATATACAGGAAAGTGATAAATGCTATAGAAAAAAATGATCGGGATAAGGGTGTTTGGCAGTGTGTGTTGCAATTTTAAATAAGGTGGCCAGGAGGTGAGGGAATTAGCCATGTTTACCTGGCAGAAGAGAATTGCAGTGAGAGGGAACAGATACAGTGCGAAGTAGAGAGCCAAAGCATGCTGGGTGTGTTCAAGGAGCAGCAAGGAAACCAGTGAGACCAGAATAGAGCAAGCAAGGTGCTAAACAGGTAGGGCTATTGTGGAAAATTTTGCTATTCTTCTGAGTGATATGGGGAACCACTGGAGGGTTTTGAGAAGAGGAGTGATGTTGTTGAAGTTATATTTCAAAAGGGACAGGACAATGCAAGAGTGTTGTATTGAGAAGGGGCTATAGGAGCGCAAGGATGGAATTGGCAGACCAGTGAAGAGGTTACTGCGATAATTCAGGTAAGAGAGAGAGGGCTTTGGACCAGGTGGAGGTAGTGAGAAGTGGCCAGGTTCTGAACACAGAGACTAAGAGTTTCCAGCAAGCATGAGTTTGGGTTTCATTTTCCCCAACTTCTCACAGCTGTTGGGGTCATGGGAACTTGTATAATTGGGATCCTTTGGCACCGAAGGCGGCTACTAAGACGCTAGTTCCTTCACAGGGCCACACACATCAAATGTGTTGGTGCTGGGAGTTATTGCTGGCAACATCTTTAGTCTTTTCGGCAGGGAAATCAGTGGAAGCTTTTATCTTAATTAAGTTACACGGGACACCATCATCCATCCGTCTGCCCCAATTAACTTGGGGGAGAACACGAGGGTGATGGTGGAAGGGAAGACAGCCCCAAGCTGATAAATATGGATCAAAACAGACTGGTTGGAGTCTCTGAGGACTCATCAGGAAGGAGGAGGGAGGAAAAGAGGATTTGTCAAAGATGTTTTGGTGGAGAAGAGAGTTGGGAAGGCTGTCTTGTGGTGGGGGATTGATTCAGGAATCACCCCTGTGGAATGAGCCAGTGCCTCTAAGCCTAGCTTAATGGGAAGATGCTACCTGCATGCCCCACACCTGAGATTGGAATGTCAGGACCCTGGAATCTACCATGTCTGCGGTTGGAGTGGCTTTTGTGGGCTGGGCCACAGCTGGATGTGATGCGGTGGTCTCTCATCCTGGATGTACAGTAGATAGACCAGTGGAGAGCGAGAAAGATGGAAGGGAAGAAGGAAAGAGGAAAGGAGGGAGGGAGGGAGAAATGAATGAATGAATGAATGAATGAATGAATGAATTTAGGCGCCTATCTCAGCTTACAATCAGGCAGTCAGAGATGAAGCTCCCTGGGGTCTGGGCAGTGGGTTTCTGTCCAAGGTGCTGAATTGTCTGAGTGCTCTCTTCCCTTGATGCCTCCTATTGCTTCCTTCCCACGTTGAAATGTCAACAAAGATTTACTGAGCACCTGACACACCTCACCACACTCCAGTTTCTGTGATGCACCCTGGCAATTCAACAATAACTAAAACTGACAAAAATTCCTACCTTCTTAAAGCTTATGTTCTAGTGGGTGGAGATAGGTAAGAGTTAGGGAAACAAAAAAAGGTAAATTGTCTATTAGAGGTGAAAAGTGTTTTGGAGAAAAATAAAGCAGGAAAGAGGAACAAGGAGGGACATTTTTGTCGCAGCTGTAAGTGGGGCAGTCAGCTAAGGTTTTACTGAATGGTGGCATCTGGACAGACAGTCGAAGGAGGTGAGGGAGTGAGCTACTCACTATAGATTTGCCCACATTTTAACGCCGACCAAGTGGTGGTGTTCACATTTCCCACCAAATCCCTGTTCTTTTGAACACCAGTGCTTTGGATTATGATGTTTCCTCTTCCTGGAATGCTCTTCCCCCCAACTACCATCACTGCTGTGTTCAAAGCTTACCCCACCCCTTAAAAAACCCTATATAAATACCACCTCCATCAGAAAGCCTGCCATGGTTGTCCTTTGACAGGAAAGGATATTAACCTTCACAGCACCTTACTGGCATCACTCTCTGGCTATTTTTGTCACTGTTTGGGTCCCCATATTGTTTCCTCCATTATGCTAGCATTATCCTGAAGGTAGTAATTGTGCTTCAGTGCTGAAGATCACAGTGTATGGAATCAGGTAGACCTGCAATCCCAGTTCCTCTACTTGCTATCTTTGAGGTCTTGGACCAGTCCCTTTACTTCTGTGGACTTCAGGGGTTTTTAAATCGGTAATGGGGAGGTAATAATATCACCTGGCTTATGGTGGTGGTGTGATAATTAAACATTAGTGAACGTAAGGCATTTATCAAGATTCCTGGGACATGGTTAGCATTCAGGAAATGGAACCAGCATTGTAATAACTTCTCCTTCTGTCCCCTGTACCTATCCCAGGTGCTGAAATATAGTTTCTGTCCCATAAATTGTGTAAATGCACACATCTCTTTGTAAGTCTTTCTCAAAGAGTGCTCTATCAACCGCTTTCATAAGAGCCAAACAAGGGTGCTTATTACAATTTAGATACCTGAGCTCTCTAGGCTACACTTCCTGAATACAGAGGACAGGAGCTCAAGAATGTGAATTTTAAATAATGTCCTGGGTAATTCTTATGTATACTACAATATTAGAACCACTGAGAATAAATACAGCCTAGAGGTAAAGAACATGGACTCTGGAACTACACTTCCTGGGCTTTAATCCTGGCTCCACCATGAATAAGCTGTGTGGCTTTTGCTAAGCTACTTAACTGTGCCCAGTTTCTTCCTCTGAAACATGGAATGATAATAATAGTAGTCGTGGCATAGAGTTTTTTTTGATTAAGTGTATATATAGACTTAATAATAAGTATATGCACATATACCATAGCTAATAGCTGTTCTAAGCTTGCTCACGCCCTCTCTGTCTCTCTTTTTGGCATACGTGGAGTCTTAGTTATTATATTCTGTTTGAAAGCAACCTCTGTGAATAGTCAGTTTACATGAATTTGACCAGAGGGCTCCTGAGCTGGCTTCAGAGGCCTCCTTGCCTGACAGCCTTCCTTCGCTCTGTGTGCACAGCTGTTCCAAAGACATGAACCTCAGACAGAGAGAGAATGAACCCAAAATGAGCCTCAAGCGCTTGCCCTGCTGCTGCTGCTGCTGCTGGTAGGAAAATAGCATCATCTCTGCTCTTTAAAGAATTCCTCTGGCAGATGCACACACAGCTGTTCCACCTCCTTCCTGCAGGCAGAGAGCATGCGGATGCTGCCAAGAGTTCAGGAGACCATGCCATCACCAACTCATGCAAATAAAGCTTGCGATGGCCTTCCCCCCTTCTCACTCGCCTCCCTTTCCTCCTCTATTTCTCTCCAAGGAGGCCATGGGGTGAGAGACATCTCTTCATTCAAGCTGCTTCTGAAAGGGGAACTTGAAGGGGGATCATTACCAGGAAGGAGATAGGAGAAAATCTGGGAGGCCTGCTGGGAGGCAGCAAGGTGTGTTGATTGAGTTTAATCCCAGCAACAGGCCGGGCATGGTGGCTCAGGCCTGTAATCATAGCACTCTGGGAAGCCGAGGTGGGCGGATCACTCAAGGTCAGGAGTTCGAAACTAGCCTGGGCAAAGAGCGAGACCCCGTCTCTACTAAAAATAGAAAGAAATTAATTGGCCAACTAAAAATATACAGAAAAAATTAGCTGGGCATGGTGGCACATGCCTGTAGTCCCAGCTACTCGGGAGGCTGAGACAGAAGGATTGCTTGAGCCCAGGAGTTTGAGGTTGCTGTGAGTTAGGCTGACGCCACGACACTGTAGCCCAGGCAACAGAGTGAGACTGTCTCAAAAAAAAAAAAAAAATCCCAGCAACACTGTCTTGCTGTGTGACTTTGGGAAAGTCACTTTCCCTCTCAGAACAGCACAGTGGAGTGGAGTGAGCAAAAGATTTGTAGCCCAATCTATGTAGGCTGGAATCTTGGCTTCACCCATACTAGCTGAGTGGCCTTGAACAAGTATGTTCTTTGCATCCTCAGTTTTCTCTAAAGAAAGATAGGGGTTTGGAATATTTTTCCTGTGTGCTTAACAGGTTTACTGAAAGGATGAAATGACCCAATGAATATTGAAATACGTTCTAAGACGTGCTATGCCAGAGATGAGTGGGGTATCATTCGTTCCATCCATGGAAACTTGACTCTCTCATGGCCCTGAGCCTAGAGCAACATTGTGTGGGAGCAGAGAATTTAAGATGAGCCACAGGGACAGGAGTTGTCTTGCTGTGGGTGCTGCGTGCAGAATAATCAAGTTTCAACATGCAGCTCGCTCCATTTGCTAACATAGCTCCAGGCATTGGCAGAGGAGAAGGCATGCCTTTCATCCATCATGTCAGTGCTCTGTTTTGGGGGGTGTTGCAGAAGGTTGGTGTAATGGTTGCCCACAGGAAGCATAAGATGGGTCTAGTTCCCAATCCTGGATCTGTCACTTATAGCTGTGTGACTTTGGGCAAATCACTTAAACTCTATGAGCTCCAGCTCCTTCTACATTAAAATGAGGATGATTATAACGACCTGACAGCATCGTTGAGGATTGAAAGGGGTAAATTACACATAAAGTATCTTGCCCAATGCTTGGTACATAATTGATGCTGAATGAACAAATGATAGTTCTTATTCATTTATTTTTTGCGTCTGAGGGAAGGACAGCCTTCCCAGATTTGACAAGTGATCCTGCTGCCCCTGAGGCAGAGATCACATCAGCTAGAAGGGAGAGGTGTGTTGGAAAGAGGCTCAAACTTGGGATCACCAAGGCTGGGGACTGAGACCCACTGGTGCCGTGTGACTTTTAAAGAGAGGTGCGTCCCTTCCCGTCTCTAAATTTTAATGTTCTCATCTTTAAAATGGGGGTAAGTGGCCTTAATCTGTGTGCTTCACAGGACTGTTGCAAGACTTAGATATGTGACTTCATGAGAAAATGCCTTGTAAAGTTGAAAGTGCCCTATAGCTGAAAAGAAGAAACTATTGTGTATGAGGGCTACATACCATTTTGCCACTGTAGGCCTTCTGCTCTTTACCATCCTAAAGTTCTCTGTGAGTCACGCAGACCAGGCCAGATAGAATTTGGCTTGTCAAACCTGAAGCCTGAGAGTCCTCTATTTCTGGAGCCCTAGCCGCCAAGCTCCGCCCTCCTCTGATGACATCACATAGAGCAGAACCAATCACTGGAAGTTCCTTAAAGCTCCGCCCTCCTCTGTTGACATCACACAGAGCAGAACCAATCACTGGAAGTTCCTTAAAGCTCCGCCCTCCTCTGATGACATCACACAGAGCAGAACCAATCACTGGAAGTTCCTTAAAGCTCCGCCCAGTGGCAATTGACCTGAATAGCTGTGCTGAGACAGTCCATGTCCTTGTATGACAAACTGCCACCCACTCTAATCACCCCCTCGCGCCCTACCCGTGCTCAGGGCTCCACAAGGAAGCTGGGAGTTCGAAGAAAATTTAATGAAAAGACTGCTCACAGAGGAGCTGGCAAGGTTGGGACAAGTGATGAGGGGCGTCGGGGCACCCAGGGACTGGCAAGAGTTGGGAGCTGTTACCTCCCCTAGGCTTGACTATTCAAGGACAGGAGTGGGCTCACCAGAGCCTGGTGAGAGGTGGAGCAGGGAGTGGGCCAGCAGGACCTGTGGTCATGGAAGGACTCAGCCACAGCTGGAACTGCAGCGCCGGGGCAGGGGGGTGTAGTGGTGGGGTTAGGAGGACAAACACTCTGCACTTTCTTTTTTCTCTCTTTCTGATCTTTCCTGGTGACTCCCATTGGCCAAATCCACAGGACAAGGGAGCCCATTGGTGCCAGCCTTCTGAGACCCTAGGGCATTGCAGTGGATGGCAGTGGATTGGGTTGGGGGAGTGTTACAAACACAGAATAACCAGGCCACTCCTAAATGCCCCTTGTCACTTGCCCTGTTGGGCCCTCAGGAGTCTCAACGAAAGGGACATTCTCCACTTTTCTGTAACCATTTTCAGAGCAGCATCGTCTCCCTTAGGGACTCTTTCCTGGGGACCAGGACCTCCAGTAAGAGAGCTGACACAAGGAAAAAAGTTTTGACACAGGCCAGGATGTTAAAGGTAAAGTGTAGGAAGAGTTGGGGTCTGAATGCTTCAGTCACAGGCTGGGCTGTGAGCTCCAGGAACGCAAAGAGGTCGCAAGCACAGAAGCCCAACTCTTTCCAGGGCTACTCTTGATTTCTTCTTTCCTTGCAGCTTCCAGGGCATTTACTATTCTTGGCCACAACATAGTGATTAAGTGCATGGCTTTGGAGTCAGACAGACCTGGCCCTTCCACTCCTGGCTGTGTAAACTCGGGCATGTTTATTAACCTCTCTGAGCTTTGGGTCTCTCTTCCATAAAACAGGAATCAATCTACTTCATAGAGGTGTTACTAGGATTGGATGAGATGCTGAAAACAAACGATCTGGCCACCCAGGAGACTGTCAGGAAGTGATAGCTGAAATATTGCACAGTGACTGGCATGCGACTTTCTGGTGGCGCTTACATGGCTGGGGTACAGCCCCGTCTCAGCTCCCACCTCGGCATCCCTGCCTCCCTCGGATGCATGCTGCTGGCCCTGTGCCCCTGAGAAGCACTGCTCGTCTGGCTCAGTCTGCAGAGCTCTGAGCAGGAGAGGCTGGGAGAATGCAAATGTGCTCTTATCTGAGTGTTTGCAGCTGCTCCCTTCCTTGAGTCCATCCCCAGGAACAAGGGTAGGCTCCAGGCCCCCCTCGATGTCTCAGACTTCTTTTGGCCCTGCTGAGTCTATACTATCAGCAACAATTGTAATATCCAGCAATACTTTGAGCTTTTCTGTTTGCAAAATGCTTTAATTTTCATATTCTTATTGTAGCCTTGCAATGACCCTGGGTTATTTTTACTGACTGTATTGTACAGAAGATGAAAACCAAGGTCAGAAAGGTTAAGAGACTTGCCCGAGGTCACATGACTAATTGCTGGTGGAGTGGGGATTAGAAACCATGTGGTTCTACACTAGAATTGAAAGTTCATCGTATTAGTGAGGGTGCTTCTGGCTGCAAGTAAGAGAAAACCTTGATCCATGTACTTAATAAGGACTTTCATGAAGTCCATAATGGGCAGTCTGGAGGTCATTTTGTTCTGTGGTTAATCAGCATTTCAAGGATGTCAACTGACTTGGATTCTTTCCATCTCTGAGCTCGTGGGAATCGTCTTCAGTCTGGCTCCTCTAAGGTCACGAAATGGCTGCTGTGGTTCCAGGTGTCACATGCAGAAACAATATCTAGAGAAGACACAAAGCCTGCTCTTAATTACACCTCTTTAAGAGCAAAAAATCATTTCCCAGAAGCCATCGGTCAGAAACTATGTCCCATGTCCCTTTCCCAAACCAATCCCTGGCAAGGGCGTAGGACTGCCGTAGACCACTAGACTTTCCCTCTGAGTTAAGAAAGGGAGGGAGAAATGACCCAGATGGGCAATAAGTTATCTTCTACCTCCATGCTTGTGACTGTTATACTGTTAATTCTAGATCTGTGACTCACCTTCTATGTCCATTATTAGTTGCAAAATAGACTTTATGATGTATAAGATAAATCTAGTGTTAGAATGCTGAAGTGGTGGTCTTAGATGTCATTGCTTGGAGTATAACTGGGACAAGAAACTCCCCTTCTCTGGAGGGTGTAAACTGCCGTGGATGAATAGTCGTCACTCTGCCTCTGGGGCAGAAAGTTCTGGTTCCCAATCCCAGCTGTATGGCCCTGAGCAAGCCTTCTCAACCTTCATTCTTCTTTAGTAAAGGGGGCCTAATAATGGCCTAAGTCTCTACACTGTAGTGATGATTATTGAGAAAACAATACAAAAGCACCTAGCATAGTACCTAGTGCCTAGTAGGTGCTTAATAAAGACCAGCTAGTACTAGTCTAGGTGTTAAGTTTCCTTATCTCGAGAATTAGGGAGTTTATAAAACATCCCTTTGAGTCCACATGGTCTGGGAATTTTATCTGGCCTCTGAGACTGTGGCTTTGTGTTCAGCCCCGTGGTCAGCTTAGATTTCACCGCCCCATCTGGAAGGGAGGGGACCTTCCCAGGCAGCGAAAATATTCAGCCCTGTCTCCCTGCTAAGCTATTCCATGGTTGATGTGCTGCGCAGAAAGTCCACCTGACGTTTTCCTCCATCTTGTCAGTGCTATCTGAAGCTAGCATGGAGGGGCCTAGGGACCACAGCCTTCCTCAGAGAGCATCACAGGGCTGGTGGCATTTCCTCTCCCATGAAGGGGCTGGGGACAGCAAGTGACACCTAGGAGTCCACTGAGCCTCCCTGGTGTGTAGTTCACGCAGCTGTTGTCCTGGGGCTGTCACAAGAGTGGCAGACTGGGGAAGAGCCTGTCGTCAGGAGATGCTTCCAGCATCACGGATCCAAGCTGGAAGTATCCATGGTGTGTCAGCTCAGTAGGGACACGTCACAAAGTCAGGAAGCAGAGGTCCAGGCCAGATCCCAGCTCTGCCCTTTGGCTTTGGTGATCTTGGGTAAATCACATTGTCTCTCAGAGTCTTGGTTTTCCCACCAAGAGCAGTGGTTTGAAGTGTAGATTCTAGAGGCTGCCTGGGTTCAAATCCCAGCCACTCCACTAATGTGTGACCTGTGGCCTTAGACTTAACCACTCTGGACTGCATCCAAATCCAGTATGATCTCCCTCATTGCAAAGCCCTTAACTTAATCACATCTACCAAGTTCCTTTTGCCATGCAAGGTAAAATAGTGAGAGAGTCTGGGAATTGGGATGTGGACATCTTTGGGAGGTCATTATTCTGCCTATCACAATACTGCATGGTTCCATTCATATAAAGTTCAAAACAGGCTAACCTAATCAGAGTGGCTGACCTTGGACACGTGGGGAGCCCTGATGTGGGTGCTGTTTATACACTTGTACCTACCTTGTGAAAAGCCACCAACCTGGCTTTTGTGTACTTTTCTGAATAATATATGCAATACTTTAATAAAATAATTTGCTTAAACAGAAGAAAACTGGGATCCAAATGGTACCTACCTCATCAAGAGGTTATGGGGGGTTAAATATGCCATTTTAAATACTTATTATTAGAACAAGGAATGAAGGGCAACACAACTGCATAGCTTGTACTTTCCGCAAACACTTTTTTTTTTTTGGTGGAAAAACATTCCAGAAAAAATTAAATAGGATTCATTTTCATCATAGAAGTTTACGTGAATTCCTTCATTAAAGAAACTTTAAGGGAAAAAAAAAAGAAGAAATTCTCTTTTCATTAAACTTGTTTTATTTTATGTGTATGTGTTTATTTGGGAACAAAACCAAACTGATGAGGAACAGCTGAATGAACATGTGGTTTTTAAAATGTTATGTAATAACAGAGCAGGAAAAGGGAACAAAAATGAAATAGGATAATGCATGTGACAGAGAAGAAGTCCAGGTCCTGCGGATATTTAACGAAAAATCCATAAATGTTGACACTCGTGCAGTGAGGAATTAGGGCCAGTTATCGAGTACTTGCTATGTGACAAGCACTTTACAAAATGACCTGTTTCATTTTTTAATCTTAAAAATAACCCTGCAAGGGAAGTATTTTATTATGCTGCTGTTACAGTGGATATGCTGGAGCTTCGAAGAGGTGAAGTGACTTATCCAAGGTCTTTCATCTAAAAACAGGCAGTTCTGGTATTTGAACCTAGGTCTGGCTGCCCCCAAACCCCACGTGCTTAGCTGTCCTGCTGGTCCAGCCTCCAGAATTCCAACTTGGCCTCCAACCTGGCCTTCATTGCAAAGTAGAAACGTGGTGATTGGAGTTGAAGGTGACCAAGAGCCTAAATTCCTCCCTCCGCAGCCTAGGTGGAGGTCCGGGCTGTTACTGTTGTTTATCAAGGCTTGGGGCATTCCCGCCTGTCTGGGTTGTGAGTCCCCTGGGTCTTTCAAAAGCCTTTTGTGAGGAACATCCATATTCCTGTCTGGGCTCAGCTGGTCGCTCTCCATCCGTGAACAATCTGATGTCTGACTTCCTGTTTGTGCTTGACAAACAGGGCTGACTCTGGCACTATATTTTATTTAAGCCAATGTGAGCTGCTGAGGGGCGGGGGTGGGGTGCCAGAGAAATCTGCAGGGAAGAGAAACGTCTTCTGCCTCTACAGCTTTTGGAAAGGAGACAAGAGCATATGTTCCTATGGTAATCGTGGAAGATAATAGCAAGGATGTATTGAGTCTCTCCCAAGCGCCAGCTACTGTAGTCTCGGGTGTGGCTTGAGCATCAGGATTTCTAAAAGCTACGAGGACAAGCCAAGAGGCATGCCGTGCCTGCTAAAGGTGCTCCCAGGAAGAAATCCTGGAGACCCAAGGGTGTTGGGGCAGGAGGTAAAGTCGGTCTGTGAACAGACGGTATCTCTCTGTCCACCTGGTGGGCATGTATCTTTTTCTGCTCTCAACACCACCAGAGACTGGAGTTGTGGCCTCTACTGTATACAAACTTTGAGCACATTTCTTCTTTTCTGGGGAGGGTGCTTGTGGCCATCAGAGCCAAGGTTCCTCGTTCTTTGAGGTCTAGGCTTGTAGCGATACTTCTTGGCAGCCCAAAGAATTTTGTTGGAAGACACTGGGCTTATTGAATAACTCAAGCTTCATTCCACAAACAGGCAGAAAAGCTGAAGTGGAACCAAAAAGAATGCACGTGTGCCCGTGTGTTCACTTGTGCATGAGGATATGTAGGCATGAGCATAGGCATGTAGTATGAACATATGAATGGCATGTAGGTGAACGTGTCAGTGGTTGTAGGAGCTTTGTATGTGTGTCCTTGTATGGGAGTATCTTAGGTGTGTATTTAGGTATGTTTGTGTACTTATATGTGAGTCTATATGTTGATCTGTGTATATGCAGATCATGAAAGGGTATCTGTGTATGTGTTGAGAATGTGGGTAAATTTATGAGATGAAACATGTGCCTATAGGTGCATGGCAACAAAAATATATGCGCATGAGAAAGTATCTGAAGTATTTGTATTTGTACAGACATGGCAGTTAGCTATTGCCACAATAATGCTGTATAAAAAATCACCCCAAAACTTAATGCCTTACAACTAGTATCTATTCCTGGGGTTGGAAAAATTTTTCTATAAAGGGCCAGATGGTGTATATTTTAGGCTTTGTTGACCATGCAGTGTCTGTTGTGACTATTCAACTGTACCCTTGTAGAGTGGAAACAGACATAGACAATACGTAAATGAGTGGGGATGACTGTATTCTATTAAATCTTTATTTTAAAAATAGGCACAGGTTAGATTTGGCCCATGGGCTATAGTTTTCCAACCCTTGGTCTAGTCTCACACTTACAGGTTTGTGAGACAACCACGATGTGGTTGATGTAGACTGGGCTCAGCTGGGTGGCTGTAGTTTGGGCCATGGGTCCAACTGGGCTAGGCCTCACCCTGTGCATGATGTTCAGATCTGCTCCACGTCCATCCTAGGGCCCAGGCTACAGAGGCATGTTCTGTTGCTGTCAGATCACTGGAGACCTAGAGAACGATCCAAAGCTTAGAAGCATATTTAATCCCTCCTTGCATCATATCTGCTAACATTCCATTGGCCAAAGCAACTCACGTGGCCACATTCACCATCAGCAGGTGGGGAAGTAAACTAGGTCCATAGCAGAAGTTACATGGCAAAGGGCATGCATGTATGGTTTTAATGCAAGAAGGGTGTGAAGAATTTCCAACAAGGATTTAAGATACTACAACACATATAAAGGCATGCGTGAGACTGTGTGTGCATAGTGGGGTATATGTTAGAGAGGATGTTTTGTGTGGGTGTCTGTGGTTCTCGGGGGGTGCATTTGTGGCCACATGTATAAGAGGGCATCAGAGGAGGACATTTAGAAGATGGCATGAACCTGAGAGACTATGTCTATGTGTGAATGTTTGTGGGTATGTGTTTGCATGTGCATCTGGGTGTATATGCATGACTATGCAGGTGTCTCTGGGTGTGCGCGTGTGTGTGATGTACGTGTTTGCAAGTGTGTGTGTGTCAGGGGTGTGTGCATATGCATCATGGCTATGGAGATGTCTCTGGGTACATATGCATGCAGGATGATGAGTATGCATGTGGGGTGTATGTGTTGGGGTGTGTGAAGTGGCGTGTGTCGGGTGCATATGGGAGCATCTGTATGCTGCTCAAAAGCATATATGCACACATTGGTTGTGGGGGGAATGAAGGCATAGTGTGGGAGTGAGAGATGGCACACACTCCCCTTCCCTGGCACAGCCTCAAAACCACTCCAATCTCACAACGTGAGTTCTTTGTAGCTAAGATTAATTTTCTTATTTAGCATTTATGTGGCACTTTGGATCTGCAAAATGCTTTACAATCAGTTTTATTAGTTGTGCTTGTGTATTATATATAGCAGCAACCTCAGCTGCACCCAGAGACTCCCGCCAGAGATGTGAACCGAACAAAGCAGACTTTATCCTCTTCCTCAAGCTTTGCCCGTTTCCTGGGACAATATCCACTCTTGTGTGGGGGCAAGTGTTAAAGTGGGTTGTTGGTGGTGGTGATGCTTGGGGGCGGGTGGTCATGTGGAATTGCTTCCAAAGGCTTGCCTTCACCCAGTGAGAAATCAGTAATTCTAATCACTAGTTTATCTGCCTGCTCAGACCATTACTTGCCTGGTCTGGGGAATGAGGGGCTTATTTGCAAGGCTAGCTTAAAATGCTTTCAATGCCTGTGTTAATGCACTTGGTTCTTGTATTTCTCCTGGCTTACGCTCTTGCACTATGTCTACCGACCTATCTTAGTGTGAGTTTTCCCCAAAGCAGACCATGAGACAAAGACTTAGGTGCAAATAATTTATTAAGGCGGTGGTGACCCTAGGAAGCATAAATGAGGAGTGGAAGAGTGAGATGGGGAGGGGAGAAAGCTGATGAAATTTGTGTGTTGCTGAGTGGATTACTGCCATGGGCAACTAGAGAGCTTAATTCTGCTGAGAAACTACACTTCAGCATTGTCTCTCTAGAGAAACTGGGGTATTTATCTATCCACTCCCATACTGTACTGGTTAAGAGTTGCATCCCAGGATGTTAATTCCCCTACACGTTTGGGTCAAGAGTACTCGAGGCCAAGCAAGCTCTTCTGGAGCTAGAGAAGGTCCTCAGGGTGAAAGGACAAATGGACATAGGTGCTCAAGGTTGGAAGCTTCTGCATGGGGCAGTTGCCTGCTGCAACTGCCAGTGAATTCACACGGCCCAAAGTCATATGGAACAGGAATCCACAGTGTTTGCTACACACGCCTGAATGCTAGTGAAGCCTTTTATCAAGGTTACCAGTGACCTTCAAGGTCATTAATTCCATTAACAAACTCATTGTCCTCATCCTCCGCAGAAGTTGACTGTCCTGTGGTTTTACACCATCCTGGTTTCTCTCTCTCTCCAACTGCTGCTTCTCTATTTCTCTATTTTTCCTTCCCCCAAATGTGGATATTCCCCAAATATGTATTTGTTTCTTCCTTGCTCATACACAAGCTCATCAACGTCCTATATGACGTGCCATATTGGAAGCTATAGTTCGTCTCCAGTCCCCGTCCAAAGCCTATCCCTGTGTTGCCACTGCCTCATTGAAATAGTCACTGGAGAATCACTTCTGCAACTCAAACTCAGCATTTCCAAATGTAACTCATCATCTTCAGCTTCCTGCTCAAATCTGCGGCAACCTTGCTTCTCACGTTTGTTTCGGGGCCAGCCATGTCAGCATCCCCGGGAGCTTGTGGCTGCAGAATCACAGGCCCCATCACAGCCCAGCTGAATCAGGATGTGTGTTTTTAACAAGTCCCTGGGAGACTTGTGCACACATTAATGTTTGATGAGCATTGGCCTACACAATTGGTTCTCTTGATTTCTATTAATGGCACCAGGATTTTGCCAATGACCCAGTCTTAAACCTTTGCAATTACTTGACTCCTAGGAATAAGGATCCATTAGCTTTCTCTAAACCAGGATTTCTATGGGACCTGGGTCTCAATTAAACAACAAGTCGTAGTAATAATATAATAGGTATTGATATGTTTCAGTTGAATAAGTCCATGACAATGCCATCATATGTATAATTTCACTTCATAAATATTTATGGAACTCTTGTTCTATATTCGGTTCCATGCTTAGCTGTGTTGCGTGATAGTGAACAAGACTCAGTCCTTACCTTCAAGGATTTCATAATTCAGAGGAAGGAGATACAGACACAGAGTGAAGAATAGAGCATGTCTTAGAAACCGGAGAAGGAGCCCTGACAGAGACCTGCCGGTCAGAGGAGCTTCCTGAAGAAGGGACATCCAGCCAGAAGGAACTGGAAGCAGGACCAGCCAGTGAAGGCAGGAGAGAGAAAGGGCTTTGGGCAGGGGAATGGCTTATGCCCACACTGGGCTGGGGGCTGGGTACATCTGAGGACTCTGACCTGTTCTCAGGTTTGTGACTTGGGGGGAAATCACCCCACCCTTCCTCCCTTATTTGCCTCAACTCTAAAATGGAAACAGTAGCATCTACTTTCTCAGGGTCATTGTGAAAATTAAATAAAACTTAGTATATTTCAGAACTGCAACTACTTGGCCCTCATAAATATTGATTGAATATAAATTGTCAGCAACCAGAGTTTGTACCTTAATTATAGAAATAATAAGCATGACGGTCAGTTGAAGGGTACCCATCCCCGGGGACCCATGTACAAAGATATGTCCAGGTCAAATCTTTGGAAGCAGTGAATCTAATTTTATTTGAAAAAAGGGTCTTTGCAAGTATAATTAAGGGTCTCCAGATAAGGTCATCCTGGATTATCTGAGTGGGCCCTAAATGCAATGGCAAGTGTCCTCATAAGAAGAGAAGGCATAGAACAGGGAAGAAGGCTGTGACTAGCAGAGACTGAAGTGATGCAGCCATAAGACCACGGAACGCCTGGAGCCAACAGAAGCTGAAAGAGACGAGAAGGGATTCTCCCCTAGAGACTTGGGAGGGAGCGTGGTCATGTCGACACATTAATTTTGGATTTCTGGCCTCCAGAATGGTGAGAGAATAAATTTCTGTGGTTTTAAGCCATGAAATTTGTGGTAATTGGCTGTAGCAGTTACAGAAAGTTAATACACATGGTTACTGAGTTTTGAACGTTCTGTGTGTGCCAGGTGTTGGTTCTTCCTCAATGATCTTTTGAAGCTATGTTGTTCCCATTTTATGGGTAAGGACTACTCAGTCTCATGGACGTGAAGCAACTCTTGCTTGCTCGTGCATTCACTAAATATTGACCAACCCCTTGGGGGACTGGA
This sequence comes from Cheirogaleus medius, assembly GCA_008086735.1. Lineage (NCBI taxonomy): Eukaryota > Metazoa > Chordata > Mammalia > Primates > Cheirogaleidae > Cheirogaleus > Cheirogaleus medius. The sequence goes on from VBSM01003044.1 coordinate 7,851,436, forward strand.
CGCTGGGGGCCAGAGTTGTGAGCAAAAGTTTGTGGAGGTCACAGGGCTTATGTGTCTAGAGGAGGAATAGCCATTGAGACTGGGTTGACTAGTGGCCCCTCCCCTACAATTTCATTTCCACTTGGAACCTCAGAATGTGGCCTTATTTGGTAATAACCTCCTTAGAGGCATAATCAAGTTAAGGTGAAGTCATCCTCGAATAGGATGAGCCCTAATCCAATGACTGGTGTCCTTATAAGAGGAGGGAAATTTGGGCTGAGAGACCCAGGGAGAAAGCCATTGACCTTGGAAGCAGAGATTGGAGTGAGGCGTCTGCCAGCCAAGGAATGCTGAGGATTGCTGGCAGCCACCAGAGCCTGGAAGAGGCGAGGAAGCTCCTCTAGAGTCTTCAGGGGGAGCATGGCCAGCCCTACCCACACCTTCCAACTTCCAGCCTTTAGAACTGGGAGACAATACGTGTCTGCTGTTGTAAGCCATCTAGTTTGTGATAATCTGTTACAGCAGCCCTCGGGGACAAATACACCATTCAAGAACTGCGTATGATTGCACACGTGGAAGGCACACCACGGGCAGCTGTGGGAACCATGCAGGCGGGTGGAGGGATGAGCAGGGGCGGGCTTCGCTCAGGAAGGGAAGCTGGAGCTGGGGTGGAAGGTCGGGTAGGAGTTCAGGGCGCAAAGCCGGGAGGGAAGATCTGAGCTAGCTAGAGGGAACAGCGTGCGCGAAGGCTCTGTGGCTGGAGAGCGACCTAGGTGCTGGAGGAGTGGGCAGAAGGTGAGAGCCCAGAGGGGCCCTCAGCCAGCAGGGCGGAGCCACGGCCTGGGCAGTCACTGCTACACTCCCCACCCTCTGCGCTCGCTCGTGGCCCGGGGCTTCTCTTGCGCGGGTTGCGGACTCAGTACCCTTGTCTGTCCGTCTACCAGGCTCTGCTCCCCATCCCTGCTGCCCGCGAGGTGTTTGAGCGCGAGTTTGGAGATCCTCGTTTGTCCTTGAGCGCGGCAGGGGGTGGAGGGGACCGCCAGGAGGAGGCACAAAGGCGCTTTGTGCGGCAGCGCGGACAGCTTCTCGCCCGAGAGCCGGCCCCGCCGTGAATGGGCCGCGGACAAAGGCATCCCCTCCCGAGTACCTGTAATTGGAGCGTCCACGTGCGCGGGCCTCCGAAGTGTAAGGGACAAAAGGGAGACAAATGGCTGCATCTTCCGACTGCCCGTTGCTATGGTTTCCGCGGGGCTGCTGGTGGTGGGGGCGGTTACTAGGCAACGGGAGAGGGACCAAGACAAAGGGAGGCGGTGTGAGGGAGAGGTCTATGGCAGGCGTGTGTGTGTGTGTGTGTGTGTGTGTGGTGGGAAAGAGAGAGAGACACAGGATGGGGAGACAGAGGAGACAGGAGAGAGACTAAGGGAAGGGAGAGGCAGAGCTCTCACTACCCACAGAAGAAGACATAAAGAGAGAGGCAGAGACAGCGACATCAGAACAGAGATAGAGACCACAGAGACCGACAGAGATGGACATAGAGCAACACAGGAGACGTTCATTCACATACTCCGTGCCAGGTCTTTGTGCCCTATGGAGATAGAGCTATTAGCAAGACGGACACCATCTCTGCCCTTGGAGCTTGCAGAACTAGAGGGAGAAACTGATGTTAAAAGTGGAGCCAGAGGGAGATGTTCTCCTACCTCCCATGGAGGGACTGGGGCTCTCTCTCCAGTCTGGGGTCTGTTAGAGGCTGGTGAGTTCCGGGTAGGGTGTGCTTAAAGCCATTGCACCCTCCCTGCTGTCTCCAGGCAGGGTCCACAGGCAGCTCCACTCCCAGGAGGCTGTTGGCACAAAGTGACTTCCAGTTGAATGATGCTCGAGCTCTCCTTAGTAGCTCTCTCATTGGTTCCCCGCTAGGATGCTTGAATTTCCCAGCATTGTGGGGACTTTGGACAAGTTAATTCACTAAGTAATTATACAGCTCCAAAATGCTATTACATGTGCTGCCCAGTTGATCCTGTGTGCTCCAGTTGATCCTGTATGCTAGGCATCGTCAGTGCTCCCACTTTACAGGAGTGGAAACTGAGGTCCTGGGAGATGAAATGCTCTGCTCATGGTCACACAGACAGTCGCTCAGTGGCAAAGCCACTAAGATCTTCTGATCTCTAACCCAATATTCCTCCTTCTGCTTATGTCCCTGTCTGGGTCAAGGCTTGTTTGTTTACAAGGGACAGAAACTACACAAATTAACTCTGGTGAAATAGAGGATTTATTGTAAGGACAGTAAGGGCACTCCTGGACCCAAGGGCAGGGCTCAGAGCTTGTTTTCACAAGAGCTTCCACTGGAACACTACACTGAGATCAGAAGTCAAGCGGACTGTTATTTCTCTCTCTCTCTCTCTCTCTGAGACCATCAGTGGCTCCCCTCTGCTTTTCTGTGCACACTGGTTCAGCTCACAGGTCCCTCCAATGCCAAAAACGACCTGTAAGGAAGTCTCCTTTCTTTTCCAGTTCAAATTCTCAAGAGAGGACATGATTGGCTCACTTAAATCAAGTGTAACAGCCCTGGTTCAATCAGATGTGGCCAAGGGTCAGGCTCCTAGCATGCAACATGGGTGGCTTCTTGTGGTCAGTTCTTCAGCAAGGGCTGCCAAAACAGGTGCTATGGATGGGGCAGACACCCAGAGAATGAAAACACTTCCATCATGGGAGAACCAAGAATAGCCCTGCCTGCCTTTTGGGGATGTTTTAAGGGATGTTATATTCATATATATTGAAGGAGTTTGCAAACTGTTAAGTGCCATGGAAGAACAAGTTGTTATTTAGGCTAAAGGGGGTATCTGGAAGACCAAACATAACACCCTTCACTTCCTTTGCCAAGATCACAGCCCTGAGCCAATGGGGATGTGTGTAAAAAAATTCTTACTGATGAGTGAAGGAGTGAAAGAAGGTAGGAAGAGTTCAGAGGATGGGTGGGCTAAGGTGTGAACTATGATAGAATGAAGGTTAGGAGGAGGATATCAGTCCTTCTTTCATTCACTCACCCATTTAATAAGCCCTGTGAGCCTACAATGTGCTCAAACTGTACCAGGTGATGGAGATACCATGGTGAAAAAGACATGGCCTCGGTTCTCCAGGAACTTCCAGGGGGGTGAGGTACATAACCTGCCTGTTACTAAGTGTCATAGATGTGCTATGAGAGAGATGCAATGGGGTCAGAGGAGTTGACTTAGCCAGAAGCACCAAGGAAGGCCAAGAGGAGCTGAATCCAAAAGGGCATTTGAAGGATGAGTGTAGGATTTGGAGAGAGAGACAACGGTGGGGTTAGAGTGAATGATAAGTAAACATGAAGAGGGTCAAGAATTCCCCATGATTGGGGTACAGGGAGTCATGTAGGGCGGTGTCAAACAAGGCTGGAGATTATTAAAGAGTTAAAATATTTGGACTCTGTCTTAAGGACAATGAGAAGCCACTGAATGGTTTTAACAGGGGTGCTGCATCAGATATGTCTTCCAGAAAGATCACTCAGTGTAGTGAAGAGTAAGTTCAATAGGGGAGATGGAAGCAGAGAGGTCTGAGTGAGGAGGGTGTTTCTGGATGAGAGAAGGGGAATGTTGGGCATTGCTTCTTAAATTTTGCTGTTCTAACATCCCTTCCAGGGAACTTGGCTAAAAATACTGATTACAAGGCCTCGCCCACTAGAGATCCACTTAGTAGATCTGAGATGGGGCCCGTGAACCTGCATTTTAAGACAGTACCCTAGGTGATGGGTAGAAATGGTTCTAGACCACCCTTTAAGAAACTTTGGTCTGAGGGCTAGAGAGGTGTCAACATGAATCAGAAAGTATCTTAGGAACATCTTGCTGGTTACCACTTTGAAACCAAAGAGCATTTTACGGCTCTCATGGATTTTCACAAGAGTGGTCATAATTGGTTCATCATTATCGTTTCACATATATATCACGCTACACACTCAACCTCCAACATCTGTTGCTTGTAACTGGGGAATAAGAGACAGCGGGATGAAACTTTAATAGGTCCTCATTCTCACCATTTTTTATGTGTCATAGCCCTGATGTAGTGGAAGGAAAGTTAAACTTTATTGAATATTTTCTGCAATACATTTTGGAATGTCAAAGACCTGGCTTGGACTTCCAGCTCCCCCATTTATAAGCTGTGTGATTTTGGATGAAAGACTGGGTCTCTGTTTCTTCATCTGTAACATAGAGCTAATTAGAACTTCCTTTATAGCAGTGAAGTGAGGAGTTAAACTACTGAATTAGTTTTTTATGCCATGGTGAATTCATGGATCATTAATATATTTGCGCTTAAGTCCATTGCATTATTATTTTTATTGATGATGAAATTATCTCATTTTTGGCTAGACTATTAAAGTTGGCCCTTGAGTCCGTTGGAAACAACCTTAACATTTCAACAGCGTTCTTACCCTTTGGTACGATACCACTTTCAGGCTCATCTTGCACATTTTCTGCTCAAAGCCAGAGTTGGCCATTTTTGCAAGGAGCTCTGATTTCTTTGAGTGGAAAAATGGTATTTGAGACCATAATCTGGGCGCTGGGAATGGTCATTGCTCCTGGATTAGTTATTGGGTCTAGGCGTTTTAAGAGGACGGTTAGGAAATGAATATGTGTTTTAGGAGAAAATACATCTTGAGTTCATACTGATATTTCTCATTCAAAGTGAGGATGCAGTGTTTTTCCTTTGATTGCATATTTATCTCTCTCTTAAATGGAAAACCTTGATTCCCAATGACAAGAAATTAGGTATTTGCTTTATTTTACAATACAGATATATCATGATTTTTTTGGAATTACAATAACAATATAATTACTGACAATATGATTACTGAAAACAATTTATTTAAAAAGAAGATTACCAGCTAGCATTTATTCAGGTTCTCACTTTGTACCAGGCGTGGTATAATACATACATTATATCATTTAATCTGAAAACAAACCAGAGAGGTGGTGCAATTATCCCCATTTTACAGATGTGAAACTTGAGGCTCAAGAGGTCACAAAGTCACAGGTCAGTAAGTAACGAAGGCAGTATTTGAATCCCCAACTATTAAATGTCTGACTCCATGACTCTCTACTGCTTCAGGTCTCATTTTTTTTACCTTGCCTTTTGGAATTAATAATGTACCTGCTCTCGAATTGCATGGGCTACCTGGGTATTTAGTGCTCTCAAAGACGACTTGATATTCATCATTGGAAAATGCACAGAAGAGAGAAAGTACAAGAAAAGCATTTTACTAGTCCAATGTTATTGCTGGAATAGAACACTTCTTGAGAAACGTGTTGGCTCATATTTTCAAAGTGACAGATTATTATTTTCAGTTTTATTATCGGATGGGTTCTGTTTAAAGGTGTTGAGTTTTTCTCCTCCACTACCAGGTTGTTTTAAGTGGCTCAAGCAAGTGGGAGGAGTCATAAGGGCCTTGAGAAAGGATATTATTAGGTACAAGCTCGAACCTACTAGAGAAGTTTTATGGGGGTCACTGGCTCCCTACCTTTGGGTGTTTGCTCAAATAGCTTTGTGCAAATGAAATATATTTTCTTTTTTACTCTGCCTGTACAAATAGTAGTCAACTTCAGAAACCCAGTTTCTCTTTGAACCTTTCCTTGATCTTCCCAGCCTGCAATACTATACTGTTCCCATTTGGAAACTGGTTGTACTGGGTTGACTAGTGTTTCCCCCAAATTCACACCCACCACCTAGAAGCCTCAGAATGTGACCTTGTTTGGAAATAGAGTCTTTGCTGATGTGATTAGTTAAGCTGAGGTCACACTGGATAAGGGTGGACCCTAAATCCAATGACTGGTATCTCTGTAAGAGAGGGAAGACAGTCACTTGAAGACAGGCAGAGATTGGAATGATGTAGCTACAGGCTGAGCAACGCAAGGGGGTTGTTGGCAACCACCAGAAGCCAGGAAAAAGCAAGCAAGCAAGGTGTCTTCCCTAGAGCCTTTGAGGGAACACGGCCCTGCAGACACCCTGATTGCAGAGTTCCAGCCTCTGGAACTGAGAGAGAATAAATTTCTGTTGTTTTAAGCCACCAGTGTGTGGTGATCGGTGACAGAACTTCTGGGAGACTTAATACAGCACCTAACCCGGCACTGAGGGACGGAAAGCAAGAGCAGGCAGTCTGGGGAGAACTGGGAAGGATGATTAGGGGTCCTCTCGTGAAAGTGGCAGATGAAAGGGGACAGGGAGATCAAAGGGCATTTGAGGCAGGGGTGCTAAGTCCAGGAGAGGAGAAACAGCTCCGAGTAGGCAGGGACCTGCACACAGCGGCACTTCTAGAAGGATGCAGGACAAGTGGGAGGTGAAGCTGGGAAGGCGGGCGGGGACCCACAGGCCACACGAGGAACCTCAAGGTTTCATGTAGGCACCGGGGGTGGTGTGAGGTGTGTAAGCAAGAAAGAGACGCAGCAGTCACCAGTTGTCACCCGGAGCATGTCCGGAGGTTCCAGAGGGTGAGCTTCCTGCAGGACTGACTTCTTCCTCATATTGGATGGAATTCAGCTTGGTGCCTACAGGAGACATAAAACCTCTTCCTCGAGGCGGGGGCCCTGCGTCTGGGCCACCCCCGGAGGTGTGCGGGTGATGTTAATGGAGCCAAGTGTTCCTCCAGCTCCTGTCTTGACTCTGTTAGACTCCGCCTGGAAGTCCATGCAGCCGGCAGCCTCCGACCTTCATTTTGTCGTTTCGGAAGTTTCTGCTTTAATAAATCTTTCTAGCCTAGAGAGCAGGGGTCGGGGTAGGGGGACCTTCCTCTCAACCTCTGCCAGTCCCCATCCTGGGTCCCTGCTGCCCTCTCTGGGGGGGGGGGGACCGGAGGCTGGAGCGCAGGTGGATTCACTCTGTCTCCAAGGAGACAGAGGGATTCCCCCCCCCCACTTTCATTGGCAGTACCATGACCTCCGGTATATACCTAGGATGGGATTCCTTCCAGGGCAGTTGCAGGGGTGGGGGGAGGGAGGAACACCCAGGGTAAAAAGGGCTGGCCCAGCCCACTGGCCATTGGCCTGGCCTTCTGTCCATCATGTGTAGCCCCAGCATCGCCCCTCCCCCGACCATCTTCTCTCTCCAGTTCTCGAGTACTGAGTACCGCCCCCACCTCAGGGAACCTACTCAGGTGTTGGTCAGAGCGAATGAGAGCATCTGGGCTTTTCACTCAGGTCCAGGGTGTTTGTTGAGTAGACCCTATAGCTCGGCAGAATATATCGAGGTTAAGCGAGGAAGCTCTGGAGTCAGAACAGTTACAGTGGGGTTCCCATCCCAGCTCTGCCAACTTCTAGCTGGGTAACCCTGGAAAAATACGACCCTCCCTGTGCCTCAGTTTCCTGCTCTGTCAAATGGGAATACGTACCCACCTCCCGCGGCTGCTGGGATAATTATGTAAGACGATGCCTGTCGAGTGCTTAGACTAATGTCTTGAGTATCTTAAGTGCCCAATAAATGTTAATTAGCCTTAATAAGGATGGCTGCTTTTATTTCTGGGAATGAAGGATAGTTGAATACAATGAACACTAAGAGACAAATGAACTGAGGCTTGAATTCGCACTTTGCTGCTTACAACCCTAGTGTCCTAGGGTTAGCTAATTTAACTCTCTGAGCCTCAGTTTCTTCATCTTTGAAATGGAAAGGGCAATCCATAACTCTCAAAGTTGTGTCAGTGTGGATGAGATACCGTTTACAAACTGCTTAGCACTTAGCAGGGACTCAAACACTGGTTGACTTCACCACTCACTGTGACTTTGGGCAAATGATACTCCCTCCCCTGCCTTAGTTTCTCCATCTAGAAAATGGGTCAATAATGGTACCTTCCTGGTAAGCTTGCTGTGAAGATTATAGGATTTACTTTAAGCAAAGGTCTCAAAATGTGTTTGGCACTGTTATTATAATTATTACTCTTTGTAGTAATAAAAGTTGATAGCCACCATTTATTAAGCACCTACTATGTTCCAGGCCCTGTGCATTTACAGTTCTATGAGTTAGGAGCCCTACTTATCAGCCCTACTTTCCCAAGGACCAAACTGAGGCTTAGAGAAGTAAGGTTACTTGCCCAAGGTCACCCTGCCTATGAGTGGCAGAGAGACTATCACTGTCATCCCAAGAATTAATACAGGGGTCTGGCTATGTGAGAACAGCAACCAGAACCCAACGCAATAGCCATCTTTGTGGTTCCAGGCTCCAAAAGCCCCTAGGGAAAACTGGACTGTGGCTGCAGCCTGGCTGGGGTGATGGATGAGCAGCGACAGCTCCTGCCAAAGTACAAACAGAGAAATATAGGTCAGGTCCAGCAGCCAAGCCCCCACTCGCCTGTCATACCCCAAAGCCAATCTTGTCAACTTGATCTTCTGCCCTGAACTGCCGCTGTCCTCAGGATTTTCTTGTGTTTCATGAATTATGCAGACTTAACAAAATGTGTGCTGAAAAGATTAAAGACTCTATCCTCCTTCCTGGAAGGCCTTTCTTTCCCCCATTGGATTTTTTTTTTCTTCTTCCTCTTGCTCTCCTAGTGTATGTTTTAGCCGTCCTGTGGAGCACCTTCTCTCTTCTTGCTCTTAACAGCTTGATACTCCAGTGCTTGGTGCTAGTCTCGCTGCAGATTCTTTCTCATCAACGAAAAACACTTCAGGGAACCCCAAGGTGTCCTCGATGAGCTTCTGGGAATTTCCCTGAACAAATTTGGTAGATTAGAGCTCCCACAGAGAAGCCCCGAATTATAGCATTTGCTAATTTCCATGGTATAAATACCACCGTGGTCAATTTCAAGCTGTCAGTGTGATGTCACTGAACGTGAACTTGGGAAGAGATGCTCACAGTCAGGTCTCATGAGCTGGTAGGAGCAGGCTACAGCACACGACTGGGTTCAATTCCTGTAAGTGATAGAGGAAATGATTATTATCGGTCTGAGTTTGGGCCCTGACCATGCCACATATTAGCTATGTAAACTTGGGCAATTTATTTAACCTCTTGGGGCCCCAGTTTTCTCCTCTGTAAATGGGTATGCTCATAGGATTTCTGTATGGGGGTGTGGTCGGGGTTAAATGAATTGAAGTATGTGAAGTGCTTAGCACTTGGATTTGACACATAGAACTTAATAAATGGTGGCTACCCTAAGTCAGACTGGGAAGGGCTTGTATCTGTCAGAATAGGCTAGGCATTGCCTGTTACTATAGTAACAGATAACCCCAAACCTCAGAGTCTTACTATAACAAAACTTTATTTCTCATTCATGTAGTGTGATCAAGGCATATTGGCAGGATGGGACGGGGTGGGGGGGGTGTCTTTGCCCATCAAAGCATCAAAGCTTTTCAGGAAAGTAGGCTAATGGAGGCTCCATGTTGACATGTTTTTCTGATCACCATAACAGGAAAAAGAGGAATATGCTGAATTGCATACTCTCTTTTAAAGCTTTTGCCTGGAAGTGACACATATCACTTGCATTCACATTTCATTAGCTAAAACAAGAAAATGGATATACCTAAATTCAAGAGAGAGGAGAGGAGCAGTCCTATCATGTACCTGGAGAGAGAACCAGAATTTCTTGGTAAACAGCCTTCGTGATTACCATAATCACTTAGCTATCACTTTCTATAGGGGCTTGTAATGTTTTTTATTAAGCAGCTATTGTTGAAACTGAGAAGGGCAGTGGGTGGGTATTACTTCTTTAGTCAATCTCTCTACTTAAGGACTCTAGAGACAGCCACTTAGAACCCTAGGATCCCAAAGAACATGACTGAAAACCCCCCAAATCTTGTTCCAACTCTCGTTTCTCAGATAAAAACCTTGAGAGGGGATGGTACTTAGCCCAAGTCACGTCGTAGGTGAAGGTCAGACACAGGATCGAGACGTGAGTTTCCCAATTCCCAATCCAGCGCACCTGCCCGTTCATTGCATTCCATCAACCCAAACATCTTCCTCATTCATGATGATCACTGGTAAAGGGCGTGGAGCTGCAAAGGTTATTCAACAGTGAAGGGGTTTAAGCCAGAGGAAGGAACAGGTTATACTGTGTATGACATTTCCTCAAGAGTCTTTCGAAGGAGGGTTTTCACCAAGCAGCAGTTGGAGGCATCGGGAGGAGGGAAGCAGGAGCAGGGAGAAGCAGAGTGAGCTCTGGAGTCAAGAGGGGAGCGGGGGAGGGCTCTATAAAGGATAGTCGTTTGGAGCTGGATTTTGAAGCTGAGATGGCATGTTAGTGAGGACTCTATGTTACAAATGACATAAAAGCCAATTCACACTTAAGCAATAAGGAGAACTTACTGCCTAGGGTAATTGAAAGTCCAGAGGTACATCAAAATGTAAGGTGGCTTTATTCTAGCAGCACAACTGATGTTCTTAAGGATCCAGGTACTTTGTGTCTCCTTGGGCTCCAAGATTACATACATGCAGCCATAAAATGGCTTTCACAGTTCTTCCTACTGAACCGTCTGAGAGTTGAGGGACAGTTCCTTCGGATAGTCCTCATGGAAGAGAGAGGAGACTTTTCTTTCCCAAGAATCTCTGCAAACATGTTCTCATATCTCACACATCTTGATTGGCTATGTGTATCCATCCCTGAACCAATCACTGTGCCCCAGAGGAGGTTTTTCTTTCCCAAGAACCTCTGCAAACATGCTCCAGTATCTCACGATCTTGATTTGCTATGTATATCTATCTATTCCTGAAACAATCACTGTGCCCAGGAGGTGGGATGTCCTGGTTGGCTCAAGCCAGTTTTCCCAAATCACGTGGCTGAGAAGGGAGGAGTGCTGGTTCCTAAAAGGACATTTAGGGTACAGTTAGGAAAGGGGAAATGAATGCTGGGGTCCCCAAACATAAGAATCCTCACCACAGCTGGGTTGACAGAGAGAGGAGAAGCTGGGGTTTGAGGTGGGAGAGGAGCAGCTTACTCAGTAAGGGTGGGTCTGGGGAGTCCTGGACTCCAGTCTCTGCCTACAATTCTGCCTGTTTCCCCTTCTAAAATACTACATGGCGTCTGGCTGCCTTTTGACAAATCTGGAGTCCCCTTTGGGGTGCAAGAGCCTTTGGAAAGTAATCTTGGAGCATATTAACCACACCTTTTATTTTCTGCATTTTGAACTTGGAGGGACTGTCCCTCCCTGGGCTAGCCAGTTACTAGAGATAGTACACAACTATCCTACTGAGCATGCTTTTCATATGCAAACCAACCCCAGATCCCACACCCCAAACACCTCCTTTCTTAGGCTTCCATACTGCAGGTCGATGCCCTAATCACCCCAGGGCCAAGTACCCCACAACTAGAGACAGCCCCTGTCCTTCAGAGCCTGCTGAAATTATTTAAATTAGCCAATCCTAACCCTGTTTACCCCACCTTGCTTGGTTTCCTTCTGTGGAAACCACAGTAAAGGCTCCTGCCCATGGTAACCCCATTCCCTCTGCCTCCGTATGACCCTGGTGCTTCTCCCTGTGGTGGGGTGGTATGCTCCCTCCTCTCAGGAACTGGGAGTAGCAAACTGCCTTCTCAGTGGCAGTCATCTCCTGATTTGTTGGCCTCACATCCCTCCATATTAATTTTCTATTAATACACTATATTTTAAAACATGAGGATGCCTGGTTTTCATCCTCTGCATGTCTTATCTTTAGCTCTGCAATTTTCCCTAAATGATACAGATTCTCTGGTATAGACACACCTCCTCTAACACCTGCCGTGGCCGCTTCTGTAGAATGAGGTTGAAGAAAGCAGGAGTTGCCTCCATATGAGTGGAGGACTGAGCTGCCCAGACTGACTGCTGAGCCAAAGTTCTCTTCCTACTCACCCCTACTCTACCCCTGTAAATACCACCACATTCGGCAGCTGGAGCACACACCAGCTCTGAAGAGGCAAGTGGAGGAGTGGTGCTTCTGGAACTCTGCATGACCTGTGATTATGCAAAAGGGTTCACCCGACAGGAGCTGTGGCCACAGGTAGGCATGCAGCCATTGCCAAAAACCATAGCCTGGCAGAGAAGGGAGCAAGGAGGAAGAAATATCTTCCCCCCACAACCCCATCTAATTCTCTTGCTGCTGACTCTCATTGGCCAAACCCAGCTGAAAGAGGATGAGGCAGCAACTTCATATAGTTTATAGAAATCAGCCTCTCAGGGACAGGACAGGGTAGAGAAGGGGAAATAATAGTTCCAAAGGGGCAGATAAACAGGAAAAGATCTAAGTTTCATAGTGGTGAGTCGGGCAGAGCTGAAGGAGGTTTTGGTAGAGGAGGCAAGGAAGCAAGGAAGTTGAGGTGGAGATGTGTGTGGAATCCTCTTCTTGGCCGACTTCTTCTTCTTTGGCCACTTTGGGATGGTTAACAAAAGAAATCATGCTGGTATGTTACAACGGAAGTTATCATTGGAATCAAGAAAAGAGCACAGGACTTGGAGTCAGAGGAGATGGTGCTCCGAGGGAAGCATGTCAATGTCCTGTCCCATTTTACAGATGATGAGTTCACCTCACAGGGGTTGAGTAACTTTGCTCAAGGTCACACAGATGGAGGATTTGCACCCCAGTCTTTAGACTCCTCAACTCAGTGCTCATCTGAAATTCCAGAACAGATAGTTCCTCTGAGAGAGAAACTACCCGTTTCTCACCCTAGTTGCAGGCTGCTTTCTTAGGCTTCGGGGTATTGCCTTTTCTTGGTATAAAATTATTCTCCTTTATTGGCAAATCATTTTTTAATAGAGTTTATTTCTTTAGAATAGTTTTAGATTTACAGAAAAATCATGACTATAAAACAGGGAGTTCCCATATACCCCACACCCAGTTTCCCCTGTTATTAATTTCTTATATCAGTATGGGATGTCTCTCACAAATAAACAACACTGAGACATTATTATTAACTGAAGTCCACCGTTTATTTAGATTTCTGCAGTTTTTGCCTAATGTTTTCTTCATATCACAGTCACCTGCTCTGTCTCCTTAGGCTCCTCTGGGCTGTGACAGTGTCTTAGACTTACCTTGTTTCTGATGACCTTGATTGTTTTGAAGAGTACTGGTCAAGTATGTGTGAGATGCACCTCTTTTGGAATTTGTCTGACGTTTTTTTTCCTCATGATTAGACTAGGTTAATGGGTTTCTGGGAGGAAGACCGAAAAGGTAAAGTGCCAGTTTTTATCACATCCTATCAAGGGTACATACTATCAAAATGATTTATGGCTGTTGTCGTTGAACTTGATCACCTGGATAAGATACTGTTGGTCAGGTTTCTCCACCATAGTTACTCTTTCCCCCCTTTCCATACCGTATGTTTCGGAAGAAGGTCACTATGCATAGCCTACCCTTAAGGAGTGGGAATTTTTGCTCTCTTTTCTTGACAGCAAAGAATCTGTATAAATGATCAATTTTACCCTGATTCTCTTTCGGGTGGAATCTCCCCACTTCCCCATCCTTTGTGAAGCTGAGGAGGAGGCTCCAAGGCAGGCTAGACCCACACAGCGGCTGGCAGGATCTAGTGCCAGAAGATTCACACCCTGCGTAGCACCATTTGGTCTGCAGAAGTGTGTCCTAGAAGGAGGAGATTCAAAGTGTTTCACTCAGGAGGGATCACAATTAATTAGTGAGTCTACTGGGCGCATTCCTGTTCACAGTTAATTACGCCAAAAGTTGGCGATCACTTTGGCAACCAGGAAGGAGATGGGGAGGCCTGGGTGACCAAGCAAAGCTCAGAGTGGGAGAACACCTTCCCAGCCCTCAAAATCAAACTCCCTGGTGAATTAGCAGGCAAACCCATGGAAATAAGAACTGTGGATGGCCTATGCACATATGAAATGCAAATAAAAATAAAGTCATTTTTACTTATCAAAATGGCAAAGGTCAAAAAAATATATAATGCCGTATAGTGCTGGTATGGGTGTAAGAAAATAGACATTCTTGCATACTGCTGGTGAGAGGGTGGTTTATATTATGGAAGAAAAGCTGGAAAATATTCAGACTCTTTGAATTAGAAATTCAACTTTTATGAATTTATCCTGGATTATCATGAATGTGGGTAGAGATAAAGCTTTAAGAATATTCATTATCCTATTATTTATAATATTGACAAATCAGAATTAACCTGAACGTTTAGTGACAAGTGATCGGTTAAATACATTTTGTTTTGTCCATGTGATAGAGTGTTACGAAACTGCCAAAACAATCCTGTAGAAGAGGGTTTTCCAAACCGTTTGGTGGAGGTGTACACGGTCAGTCTTACCCACATCCCTACCTTACCACTTTGTCATATACTAGACAGTGGTCCCCAACCTTTTTGGCACCAAGGGTCATTTTCATGGAAGACAATTTTGCTATGGACCAGGGAAGGCGAGGGGTGGTTTTGGGATGATTCAGGTGTATTACATTTATTGTGCACTTGATTGCTATCATTTTTACATTGTAATATTTAATGAAATAATTATAGAACTCACCATAGGTTGGGGACCCTTATGCTAGCAGACTTTTGACTGCCAGCACCTGATTTCTTTGCCTGAAGGCTTTCTCTAACCGTTTAACATTTCTTTGTCTTCTCTGATGAAATTGCATCCCTTTTGCCAATATGTCTCAACACATGACTGACAGGCGTTGGTCTATAATGGTGGTTCGCAATTGAAGGTAAAAGTCTGTCAGTGTCTGGAGATGTTTTTGGCTGTCATGGACTGGGGAGGGGAGGGGGTTGCTACCAGCATCTAGTGGGTAGGGGCCAGGGATGCTGCTAAACATCCACAATGCACAGGAGAGCTGGCCCTGCAACAAAGAATTACTCAGCCCCAAACATCGATAGTGCTGAGGTTGAGAAACTCTTGTTTACAAATATCCCAGTTCACTTCCCTTCAAGCAGGATAACTCTGAGGTATGTGTTTTACCCCAATCCCAGTGGGATCAATCTGTAGTTGCTCAAAGTGGTAGCTGGCTTGATAATGCACCTTCCCTCCCTCCCTCACCTGCTGCGGTTTCTTGTACCTCTCAGATAAACTACTTGATCTTACATCTTTGTCTCAGGATCTATTTTAGAACTCCAGCTTAGCCAGTGGAACCATATACTTGTCAGAGGATTTCGATGAATATCTTTCTTGATCAGCAAAGTGTGGGAACTGCTACATGCTCTAGCACCTTTTTTCTTTCTTTTTATTTTTTTGAAATTCATAATACAAATTTGTATGCTCCTAGGAGTCCCACAGCAGAAGCAGAGAAACCTTTCTTCTTCCTGTGCATTTCTTTTTTCTTTCTTTTGCCCTCTCTCTCCTCTTCCTCTGCCTCCCCCTTTCTTTCTCTCTCTCTCTCTCTCCCTTAAAACCTTTGGGGAATAATATATCAACAATTTAGCTATTGAGACCTCATGGGACCATGACTCAGTTCACCTGAACATACCTTAGAAATTGCTGCTATAAATGAGTAATTAATAATATGGAAAGTTGTTCCTACCCCTTTCTCCATTCTTGTCTAGTTCTCTCATTGAGACATCTTGATCTTGGTGTCTGCCCCCCTAGCAGAGCCCTGCTCAGAGCTGGACTGACCTCTGGTTGATGAATGAATGAACGAATGAGTGAGTGAGTGAGTGAAGGAGTGATGGGCCCCAGTCCTTCTGCTCTCCTCCCTTACCTTGGCTCTCTCAGTTCCACATCCCAGCTCTTCTCTGACCCCAGGGCACCTTTACTCTACTGGCTTCTAGATCTCCAGTTCATCTAGAGGAGAGAAATGCATGGAGACCTCCCTACTGACCTGTAACAGATTACATTTGCTGAACACCTACTACGCGCCAGCCCTGTGCTGAAGGCGCAATACACATCACCTCATTTACTTCTCATACCAATCCTGTGAGGCAGGCACTATTGTTATCATCCCAATCTGGGAGGATGTGGGGCCCAGAGAGGAGAGGGCACCTGCCCAGGGTCCACAGGCATCAGTTGTCAGTTCAATTCACGCATCATCCTGGCTGACTGTGTAGTCCTCATCCTTAATGACTATTCTGGACTGACACGGGGTTGGAAATAGGGTAAGGGTCTTGGAGAGTGGGCTGCAGCATCTTCGGTGAAATGAGAGGCAGCATGGTAAAGTGGTTAGGCTTCCAGCCTGGAGCGAGGCTGCCTGGGCATGAATCCAACTCTGCTTAGAGCTGTGTGGCCTCGCGCACCTTACCTAACCTGTCTGCATCTCAATTTTCCCATCTATAAAATGGAGATGGCGATGTCTTTGCCTCCTAAGGTGGTTGTGAGGATAAAATGAGATAATATCTATAGATGTGCTTAATAAGCACTATATAAGCAATGCTTAGTAAGCACTATGTAAGCGTTAAATAAAAAATTTATGCACCTGTGTGCCAGGCATTTTCACCAATATTATCTCACTGAAGTAAGGAGAATATAAAATTTGCAAGTGTGGACTCTGGTATCAAACAGCTTTGGTTTGAAGTTCAGCTCTCATAATTTACCAACTGGGTGACCTCAGGCAAGTTACTGAACCTCTTTGACCTCAGTTTTCTCATCTTTAAAGTGGGGATAATAGGTTCTTCACCTCTCAGGGTTGTAGTAAGGATCAACTGTGTTAATATGCATAGTCAAGTGCTGTGTCAGTTATAAACTGCCATTCATATTTAACTCACGACAATCCTATGAGATTGGTATTATCATTACCCCCATTTTGCAGAACAAGAAACTGAGGCTCAAAGGAGTGATGTCACTAGCCCAGGGTTACACGGCTGGGAGGTGGCAGCATCAGCATTGGAATTTCAACCTGTCTGAGCCCTGTCACTCCACTTTTGAGGGGCCTGGCACTTTTTTGGTGGGAAGCCACCAGTTGCTCCCCTGCATGCTGTATCAGAACTCAGAGGGTTATCACTGGCTGGGTCTAGAGGATTCCTCTGCAGCTAGGAGGCTGTGGTAAGTAAACAAAGCAAAAGACTGTCATTGCAGCGCAATTGCTACCTTGCTTAAAGTAAACATCTCAATTAACACAGGAGACCTTTTTGGTTCTGTAGCCGCGGGTGAATTCATCTTTTGGATCAATTAAATTGTTGACAATCTACGCAGGAGGCTAAACACAAATCAACAGCCAAGGTGCCTTTTGGTGCAGGTGTGAGTGTGGTGTTTGATCCAATAGGGCTGTGTGAGTGGGGGAACTGACTAGAGTCGGCTTAAAATATTTTGATGCAGCCCTTGGTAAGAAATACATATCATAGACAGTGCATCTCACACATACACACAGATGCATAGACACACATACAACTGTTGCACTGGGTTATTTTCCATTCCATTAAAAATGCTGGCTTCAACCCACTAAATTAATATTACGACATGGATAGGAATAGGTTGCAGCCTACAGTTTGAAAAACCTTATAGGAGACTATGGTTGCCCAACCCCTATCTTGAGACACTCAGATATGCAGGGAAGATGCCCTCGATGTGTTGCCATGGGGTAAAGGACAAGTCTGTCCACTGGAGTGAGAGAGAGCCTAGCACCAGATGTTTGTAAAGTCCCACTGCCCCTTACTAGTCCCTGCCTTCCTGCCTGACCACCCCTCCCACCATTCCTCATCACTAACTTCACCCAGCTACGTTGAGCTCTTTGCTCTTCTTGTAACACACCTGACACATCCACACCTCAAAGCCTTTGCACCCAGCTGCTCCCAGCACGCTGTGCCCTCTACCTCCCAGGTCTTGCTTCCTTCAGTTCTCTCTCTGCAAAGATACCAGCTGATCCACAAAACTTTTCTGTGCTCCCCCTACAAAATGGCAGTCCCCCCCTCATTTTATATGTTCACCTTGCTTTATTCTTCTTCTCAACATTTATTGCTACGTAATATATACTTATTTATTGTCTATCTCCACTCAAAAGTAAGTAGTATAAAGACAAAAAATGCATTTCATTCCTTGATGTATTTCAGAGTCTAGAGAGGTGCCTGGTGCATAGTAAATAAGTAAAGTAGCTTTTGTCAGATGGTACAGTGCCCACCACATCATAAACACTTTGTAGATGTTGGTGGTTATTTTATAGGTTTGATTTTTGGGGCTTACATCTCTTAGAAGGTCTTTTGGAAAAATTAGCTCTATTGAGAAATAATTCACGTATCATACAGTTCATCCAATTAAAGTATATAATTCAATGGTTTTTAGTGCATTCAGAGATTTGTGCGACTATCACCCCAGTCAATTTTAGGTGATTATAACCTCAGAAAGAAATCCTGTACTCTTTAAAAGATTTTTTTATATTGAGAGTTAAAAATTATATTTATCATGTATGACATGCTTTGAAATATGTATACATTATGGAATGGCTAAATTGAGTTAATTAACACATGCATTACCTGACATACTTATTTTTTTGTGGTGAGGATACTTAAAATCTAATCTCTTAGCAATTTTCAAGAATATAATACATTGTTATTAACTATAATCATCACGTTGTACAATAGATCTCTTGAACTTATTCTTTCTATATTACTGAAATTTTGTACCCTATAACCAACATCTCCCCAAACCCAGCCCCCTCCCCAGTCTATGGTAACTTACCATTCTGTCTACTTCTGTGAGTTCAACTTTTTTAAGATTCCACATATACATGAGATCATGTATTTGCATGCATAATTTTCTCCAGATTTTTTCCATGTTGTCTCAAATGAGAGGATTTTCTTCTTTTAAAGACTGAATCACATTCTATTGTGTATATGTACCACATTTTCTTTATCCATTTATCCTTCCATGGGCACTTAGGTTGATTCCATATCTTGGTTATCGTGAATAAAGCTGCAATGAACATGGAAATGCAGATATATATTTGTTATGATTTCATTTCTCTTGGAAATAGACCCAGTAGTGGGATTACTGGATCATATGGTGGTTCTATTTTTAATGTTTTGAGGCACCTCCATGCTGTTTTTCATAATGGCTGTACTAATTTACATTCCTACCAACAATGTACAAGTGTTGCCCTTTCTTCACATCCTCTCCAATTCTTATTATCTTTCCTCTTTTTGATAATAGCCATTGTAACAAGTGAGAGCTGATATCTCATTGTGGTTTTAATTTAAATTTCTCTGATGATTAGTGATTTTGAGCATTTTTTATATACCTGTTAGCCATTTGTATGTTTTCTTTTGAGGTATGTCTATTGAGATCCTTTATACCTTTTTAAATCAGGTTATATGTTTTCTTACTAGTGAGTTGCTTGAGTTGCTTATATATTTTGGATATTAACCTCTTACCAGATATGGAATTTGCAAATACTTTCTCTCATTCTGTAGGTTATCTCTTCATTCTGCTGATTGTTCCTTGGTTGTGCAGAAGTATTTTAGTTTGATGTAGTCCCGTTTATCTATTTTTTGCTTTCGTTGCCTGTGCTTTTGGGTTTTTCTCCAAAAAAATTATCACCCAGACTAATATCATGGAACTTTCCCCCTGTTTTCTTCTAGTTGTTTTGCAGCGAAACCTCATATTCTTTAGCTTTCACCTCCCCAAACCCCCATCTCCCCAGCCATAAGCAACCACAAATTTACTTTTTGTTTCTATAGATTTGCCTTTTCTGGTCATTTAAAATGGAATCATATAATATGTGGTCTTTTGTGACTGACTCCTTTCACTTAGCATAATGTTTTCATGCCATGTTGTAGCACGTTCATTTCCTTTTATGATCAAATAATATTCCATTATATGCATATACTACATTTTGTTTATCCATCCATCAGTTGATGGACATTTGTTTCCACTTTTTGGCTATTATGAATAATGTTTCTATAAAGATTCCTGTACAAGTTTTTGTGTGGACATATATTTTCATTTTTCCTGGTTAGATACCAGGGTAGAATTGCTGGTTCATATGGTACCTCTATGTTTAACCGTTTGAAGAATTACCAGACTATTTTCCAAAGTGGCTGTACCATTTTACATTCCCATCAGCAGTGTTTGAGGGATCCAATGTCTTCACATCTTTGTCAACATTATTATTTCCAACTTTTTATTTCCAGCCAGTCCTAGCAGGTGTAAAGTTGTATCTCATTGTGGTTTTGATTTGCATTTCCCTGATGAATAATGATGTTGAGCATATTTTTATGTGCTTATTTGCCACTGGTATATCTTCTTTAAAGAGAAATGCCCATTTAGATCCTTTTAGAGTTTAGATTTTATTAAATGCTTTTTAGAGATTTAGATTTTATCAAATGCTTTTCCTGCATCTATTGAGATTACCATGTAGTTTTTGTCTTTTATTATTTTGATATAGTGTATTACATTAATTGCTTTTCAGAAATTAACCTTGACCTGGCACTTTTGGGATAAATAAAATCCCACTTAGTCATAGTGTATAACTTTTCTTATGTTTTGCTAGATTTGATTTGGTAGCATTTTGTTGAGAATTTTGCATCCATACTTATAAGAGATATTGGTCTATAGTTTTCTTTGTCTAGTTTTGGTATCATAGAATGAGTTGAGAAATACTCCTACATTTTTAAAATGTTTGATAGAATTGGCCCAAGAAGGCATTTGGGCTTTGGATTTTCTTTGAGGGTAGTTTTTGGTCATGAGTTCAATATCATTACTTGTTATAGGTCTAGTCAGATTGTTTTTTCCTTCCTGAGTCTATTTTGGTAGTTTGTATCTTTACAGGCATTTATCTGTTTCATCTCAGTTATCTAATTTAATGGCATATGATTGCTCATGGTATTCCTTTATAATTTTTATTTTTGTAAGTTCACTAATAATGTTCCATCTTTCATTTCTGATTCCAGGAATTTGAGGCCCCTCTCTACTTTTCTTTTTTCAAATTAGCTGAAAGTGTGTCAATTTTATTGATTGAACCATATTTTTGTTGAAAAGAACCAGCTTTTGGTTTCATTGATTTTTGTCTGTTGTTTCCCTATGCTCTATTTCATTACTTTTCACTTTAATCTTTATTATTTTTCCTCTGCTTGCTTTTGGTTTAGTTTGCTCTTCTTTTTCCAGTGTCTTAAGGTGGAAGTTTAAGTTGTTGGTGGGATCTTTTCTCTTTTTTAATATAGGCATTTAGAGCTATAAATTTCCCTCTAAGCTTTGCTTTAGCAGCAATGGTACGTTGTGTCTATATTTTTATTTATCTCAAAGTATTTTCTATTTTCCCTTTTGATGTCTTCTATGACCTGTTGGTTATTTAGGAGTAGGTTGTTTAATTTCAATATGTTTGTGAATTTCTTTTTTTAAAATTTGATTCCTAATTTTATCTCATTGTGGCTGGGTAACATACTTTGTAGTTTTTCTATACTTTTAAATTTGTTGAGGTTTATCTTGTGGCATTGCATATGATCTATCCTGGAGAATGTTCCATGTGCACTTGGCGAGAAAGTATATTCTTTTGCTTTTGGGTGGAATGTTCTGTAGTATTTATTAGTTCTAGTTTGTTTATAATGTTGCTTATGTTTTCTATTTCTTTGTTGGTCTTCTGCCTAGTGGAAGAAGAAGACATATTAAAAGCATGGCATTGAAGTCTCCAACCATTATTGTTGAATTGCCTGTTTCTTCCTTTATTTCTATCAGTTTTGCTTCGTGTATTTTGGCTCTCTGTTGCTAGGTGCATATATAATTGTTATTAATATATCTTCTTAATGGATTGACCCTTTTGTCCTTATACAAATTCCTCTTTATTGTTAGTAACATATTTTTTTTTAAAGTCTATTTTGTTTGATATTATTATAGCCACTCTGGTTTTCTAGTGGTTTCTGTTTGTGTGATATATCTTTCCCATTCTTTGACTTTCAATCAATTTGTATCTTTGACTCTAAAGTGTATCTCCTACAGACAACATATAGTTGTGTCTTGTTTTCTTATCCAGTTGGACAGTCTCTGCCTGTTGATTAGATTGTTTAACCCATTTACACTTATAACGTTATTATTTAGTTGCATTTGTCTGCCATTTTACTTTTTGTTTTCTATGTGTCTCATGTCTTTTGTTTCTCTCTTCCTCTTTAACTGCTTTCTTTTGTATTAAGTGAATATTTTCTAATGTAGCATTTCCATTTCTTTAATGATTTTGTATGATGTTTTTTGAGTTATTTTCTTAGTGGTTGTTCTAGGACTTGCCATATACATCTTATCAGGAACATCTTCATATTTGTAATAAAAATTCCAGTGAGATATACAAACATTACTCCTATAAAGGTCTATTCCCTTTCCCTCTCTTGTGGTATTATTGTTATACATATTTTATTTACTCATGTTACAAACCCAGTAATACACTGGGTATTACTTTATATAACTTTATATATTTTAAAGAAGTTGAGATTAAAAAGGAGAAAATACATAGCTTTTGTTATATTAATCTTATTTATCATTTCTAGTTTTCTTTCTTTATTCCTGTGGATTCAAGTAACCCTCTAGAGTCTTTCTTAGTCCAATACAGCTTTGCTCCCACCCACTTTCTTTGTCCTATTATTAGCAAAGATATTACATTTCTATGTTATAGGCCCAATAATACATTCTATACATATAGAATTATTCATTCAATTTTACTGATGTATACAATTGATTTTAAAATTAAGAGAATAAAAGAGAGGAAATTTGTATTTATAATTACATAATTACCTTTATTCTTTTTTTTAAACGTGGATTCAAATTACTATCTGAGGTCAATTGCTTTCAGCCTAAAGATCTTCCTTTAGTATTTCTTGTAAGGCTTGTCTACTGGCCCCATATTCTCTGTTTTTGTTCATCTGGGCATGTCTTTATTTCATCTTCTTTTTTGAAAGGTAGTTTTGCTGAATATAAAACTTTTTGACAGTATAATTTTTTTTCTTTGAGCACTTTGAATATAGTATCCCACTACCTCCTGGCCTCCAGTGATTCTTAGGAGAAGTCAACTGTTAATCTTATTGAGGTTCCCTCTAAGTGATGAGTTGTTTTTCTCTTGCTGCTTTCAAGATCTCCTCCTGGGCTTTGGCTTTCAGTATTTTTATGATGATATGTGTGTGAATCACTTTGAATTTATCCTACTTGAGTCTTTTGAGCTTTTTCAATGTGTAGATTAATGTTTTTCAATAAATGTGGGAAGTCGCAGCTATTATTTCTTTGAATATTTTTTCCTGCTCTTTTCTCTGTCTCCTTCTAGGATTCCCATTATGCTTATGTTGGTGCACTCAGTGGTGTCCCACATTTCTCTGCAGCCCTGTTTATTTTTCTTCATTTATTTCCTGTTTTTCAAATTGCATAATCTCTATCAATATTCATTTTGCTAATTCTTCCTTCTGCCGTGGAAATCTGTTGAACCCCCCTAGTGTCATTTCAGTTATTGTACTTTTTAGCTCCACAATTTCCATTTAGTTCTGTTTCATAATGTTTCTCTCTTTATTGATATTCCTTATTTGATGCGGCATTGTCATCATACCTGCTTGTAGTTCTTTGTCATGGTTTCTTTGATTCTTTGAACATATTTGTAACAATAACTTTGAAGTGTTTACCAGTTAAATCTAATACCTGGTCACTTTTACAGGTAGTTTCTTTTGCCTTTTTCTCCCCTGGTGTATGGGCCATTCTTTCCTGTTACTTTGCATGTCATATAATTTTTTTTTGTGGTTGTTGAAAACTGGACATTTTAAATGGTATATGCAGTAACTTTGGATGCTGCTCCCCTTCCCAGAACTTGTCGTTATTTGCTTGTTTACTTATTTAGTGACTGGCTGGATTATTTTAATGAAGTTTTAATTGATTTAATGAAGTTATCATTGCAGTGTGAAGCCACTGATGCTGCTCCACAGGGGGACACAGCCTGGGGCATGTCCACAGTCATCCTAGGATGTCAGTGGTTTTGGCAGGTTCTTTTCCCTGACCATATCAAATATTGAGCTCTATTTGTTCCTTTATTTTCAACAATGCCTTGGGGCATAAATTGCCCCTAAAACTGATTCAGTCAAATTTGGGGTCTTTTTAAGGGACACATTCCTAAGGTCAGTGTTTGAGATTTGTAGTGATGAAATTCTTCCAGTTGTCTTTTACCCCTTTTCTCTCTGGCAAGCTAGCTAGCCTACAGTTTAGCCTATACCTACAATAAATCTATCAGTTTCTCCTGAATTGCCCTTCACCACCACCTGCACTCCTGATTAAAGCACCTTTAGACTTTTATGTCCCCCACACTCTGTCCCAAATAAAATTGGTTTATTTGGGGTCCTATTTTTGATGGTTTACTTCTCTTGGGGAACACCTCTGAGCCACAACTGTGGCACTGGGGGTAGATGAACAGCAGCATCCCCTTTGATTGACATCCCCATTTTAGGAGCTGAGTGCTCTGGAGGGGTGGGCAGCATCCTCAGCTTGCCTCTAGCTACCCCTAAACCAGAGCAGGGGTTCCGAGAGCCCTGGTGTCTTCATCAGTGCCGTGCTCAAGGCCTCTGTCTCATCAGTGGGGCTGGGCCAAAGAAGAACATCCTCACCTTCCAGCCACACTTGCTCGGAACTTTGCCTGAGCAACAGGTTCCTGGGGGCAGGATGAGAAATGCTGCTGTTCTGCTCTTTCTGGGAAGATAGACCTCTGGTTAGGAGCTGGAGAGAGAAAGAGGGAAACCTATGTTCCTGACTGTGCTAGCCTTGAGTAAATTTTCTACCTTGTTTCAGCTAGAGGAGAGAAGAAAGGGCCTGAGGTCTAGGTTCAAATACCAAAGTCAAATACTTCTCTCACCAAATTATAGTAGAATTTCTTAAACAAATGTTTCTTTATTTGGTGTATGTCCATGGGACCATTTCTATGGATTTTAAATTGTTGTGTGTTTTTTAAAAATAATTTTCACCAGCTGTTCAGAGAAGCAGGTTCATGGAGCTCCTTACTCTGTCATGCTGGAATTGGAACATTCTAGGTTCAATTTAAACCTTGCTTCATTCCGTCTAAAGTCCCTTCTTGCCCCCAGTGAATTAGTAAACACTCATCATTTTTCAAGACTCAGCTCAATATTTTCTTTTCTCTCTCGCCCTCTTCCTCCAGATGGAGTCTAATCACACTTATTGCTGTGTTGCTATTACATTTGCCCCCTCATACTGTATTGCAGTTGCTTGCTTTGTCTGTGACTTCCCCACTAGACTCTTTAATCTTCAAGGATGCATACCGTTCATCTCTGTACACCAGTTCCTAGCATGGAGCTTGGCATGTATTAGGTGCTCAACTAACAAATATCAGAGAAATTCCATATACTCTTCATGTGGGCCACTATCTTTCTGTTTCTCTTGTGTGTCTGTGCGCGCGCGCGCGTGTGTGTGTGTATGCACACAATCCATGAGGACAGAGTCACTGACAATAGTAACTGTAACTTCTCCGTGGCAGGTGCTGTTTTAAGTACTTTTAATATATATGAATTCATAATGTGATCCTCACAGCAACCCTATTATGCATCATCTAATCCCATTAGGCCTCATTTACAATGAGAAAACTGAGACACAGAAATTTTTAAGTCATTTGGCCAAGGTCACATACTAGTCAGCTGTAGGGCCAGCATTTGAGAACAGGCAGCCTGACTTCATAACTGCTCTGATAAATTATATACTAGGCATATAGTAGGTGCTCAATAAATTGCAGTTGACTAGATGCATGCATCACCAAACCCAAACTCCAAATAAGGAAAGGAATGACTGATCTCATATTTGGTTCTCTTTCTTATGAACTAGTCTACCTCTGATCACTGTCTTCTTTCTTAAATGATGAGATCTGAGACAAGAACTTACAGTGTCACCTGCTTGCTACCCAGCTGGTCACTTCTCCTCTGATAAGACAGACACCAGGTGCCTAGACCTTGGCACACTCAGCCTTGTCTGGACAGCAGTCAACCCAAAGTGTAAGTTCTTCCATGATCAATAATCACCCTATTGTTTTCCTGGCATTTGCACCCCTTTACTTAATAAAAACACTTTCAATTTTGTTGGTCTGCCATCTTTGTGGGGAGCACTTACTGCCATAGCTTTGTATTCATTTTCTCTTGACACATTTGTATACATATCCAGTCTTCTCACAGGTAGACACCAGTGATGTCTCACTTCCTTTAATGAGGATGGTGGGTCCTTCTCCCTTAGGAAACTGCTGTTACCTTGGTGAGCTGGTTGCGTTCTAAAGCCCCGCGTGTTTTCTGACCAAGACGCAGATGTTATTGTCAATTCTCAGCTACCTGGTGGAGGATCTTTCCATGGATAGTGACTGAAATAAGTATCCAAATGACATCCCGGTATTTTGGTATTTATTTTACACGGGACTGAAGTGCTGGTGTTTTATTTTTAAAAATGTGAAGAATAACATAATTAGAGTGTATAAGTCTTAAACATATAAGCACTTCCCAAATGAAGATATAGAACATTTGCAGATATAGAACCCTAAGAGGCCCTTCTATGCCTCTTCCCAGCCTACACTCCGTCCCCAGAGGTGGTCAATTTTTCGGACTTCTGTCACTATAGATGCATTTCCCTGTTTTGGGACTTTATATAAAATGGGATCATACTGTATGTATTCTGTTATGTCTAGCATTTCTTGCTGATCATCCTGTTAGAGTCATTCATGTTGTTGCCTGAAGCAGCAGTTCATCCCTTTTTATTGCTGTATAGTTTTCCATTGTATGGATATACCACAGTTTACTTATCCATTCTTCTATTGATAGACACCTGGGTTGTTTCCAAATGTCTATTATAAATGAAACATGTACAAATCTTTGAACATTTAAAAAATTTCTCTTGGATACATTCCTAGGAATGAGTTTCTTTGGGTTACAGGGTAGACATATGTTTACTTTTATAAGATACTTTCAGATCTTTTCTCAAACTGGTTGTATACTTTATATCCCCATTTGAAATGTTTGAAACGTATGATTGCTTCACTTTCTAGCCAACAATTGACCTTGTCAGGTTTTTAATATCCCATTTTGATGGACTTACAGTGTTTTCTCATTGTGATTTTAATTTGCATATCCCTGATGACTAATGACACTGGATACATTTTCCTGTGCTAATTGGTTATTTATATATTTTTGTGTGTGTGTGTGGAGCGTGTATCCAAGATTTTTGACTATTTTTAATGAGTTATTTTTCATTTTATTATTGAGTTATAGGACTTTCTTTTATATGCTAGATACAAGCACTTTTTCAGACACATGTATTATGACTATTTTCTCCCAATTGGCTTCTGCATTGATGTCTTAATGGTGTCTTTTGAATGGCAGAAGCTTTAAGTTTTTATGACATCCAACTTATGAATTAAAAAAATTATAATTAGTGCTGTGAGGCTACATTTTTGTTATGTAAACCACCTAGCGTATGGTACTTTGTTATAGCAGCCCTAGCAAACTGATAGGTAGGTCTTTTGCTTTTTCATGGAATTTAAAAACCAGCTTGCCAATTTCTTCTGTCTGAGATTTTGATTTTGATTGCATTCGATTGGGGGAGAATGGGCATCTTAACGATATTGAGTCTGCTTTTGAGTCTTCTTTTTCATGAACATAGTTTATTGTTCCATTTACTCAGATGATCTTCAGTTTCTCTCAGCGTTCTTTTTAGTTTGAGTATACAGGTCTTGCACGCTTTTTATTAAATTTATTGCTAGTTATTGTATTCTTGCTGATGCTTTGTAAATTCTATTGGTTTTCTAACTCTGTGTTCCAATTGTTTGTTGCTAATAGAAATACAATTTGTTTTTATTACATATTGATGTGGATTCTGTGACCTTGCTAAATTCACTTATTTTAGTAAAATTTTCTTTTGGTTTAATTCATTGTGATTTTCTATATACACAATCACGTTGTCTGTCATGACTGTTTAAAATGATTTGTTTAAAATAATTTGGGTATAGTAGTGACTCTATGACCCTGGTCAGGTATCTCATCTATGAACTTTGGGGGACTTCACTATGCAGGGAAATTATTATATAGACTGGTCTTTGAGATGACTTTCAGATGTAAGAGACCTGGCTTGTTCTGTGACCCTGGGAAAAATACTACATCTCTCTGAGCCTCACCTTGCTCATTTGCAAAGTGGGCATAATGATAGTAAAATCTCCATATCATTAAGTCATTAGTGAAGAATCTTATGCTTCCAGCAATAAAGATAGGTTGGGCTAGGAGAGTTTTGGAAAGGCCAGCCCAAGCACCTAGTGACACCATCCTCAAGAGTGCTCTGAGATGTGTGTTTGCCTGTGTGTGTGTGTGTGTGTGTGTGTGTATGTGTGTGGCTTCTCTAAAGCCACCAGCTTAGAACAATGGTTCTTACACTGAAGTGTGCCTTGGAATCCCCAGAGGAGTTTGTATGAATCCAGTTGCATGATCCCCATGCCCATAGGTCTGATTCATAGATTTGGAAGGACCCAAGAACCTTAATTTTAAAGAAATACCCTCAAGTCATTCTGATTCTGTTCTCTCACTGACCAAAACCTTGCTTTAGGCAAGGATGCACATGGGGAGTCTTCAAAACTTAAGATGCCCAGACCACATGGGAACTACCAAATCAGAATCTCTGAGACCCGCTCCAGATACAGCTGACCCCAGATCTACCTGGTTTACCTGCTTGTCCACTGCCTCCACTCCTTGGGTTTCCCCTCTGTCTGTCATTCTGTATATCTCTTGTTTTGTGTTTCTGGGTTTCCTTCTATTTTTGTGTTTGTCCTTCGTCTGTTTGTCCATCTCTCTCGTGCACGTGTCTCTCTCATCTCTGTATATTTGTGTCATCTCTCTGGATGGGTGTCTCTGAATCTCTGTCTCCTGTCTCTTCTTTTTCTCAGGTCTGTACCTGTGTGGGTCCCTGTGAGTCTGCCCTGGCTCTCCTGGTCTGGCTCTAGGTCTCCCAAATTTCTCTTGTCCTGCCCATCCCGCATTCCCGCCGTGCACCTCTCTGTGCACCTGAGCCTGTGTGTGTGTGTGCGTGCATGCGTGCTTGTGTGCGTGTCTCCGTTATTTTCTATCTTCAGTCTCTTTCTCTCTTGTAAACCCTTACTCGCTAACCTCCTAGCTCTGCAATTTTTCTGTGAAATACAAGAAGACTCCCCTGTGGAGAGGCCTGAAATACCAGGCCAGGCCCCAAGACCCTTCTAGACCTCAGAATGTTCAGCTCTAATCAGGAGCCCCATCGGAGTCTACCCCACTCTCCTGCCGGGCTTATCTGGGGCCCTCAGCCTCCTGTGCTGCCAGAGATAAGGTGCCCTTCGCGGCAGAGCTCACGTGGGCATGACCCCCAACAGACCAGATAAGCAGCACAGGCTCCCGGGATATCCCCATCTTCTGGGCTGGGCACTGACCTTTCTGTCATTGACCCTAAGTGTCCCAGAACACACTCGGGGACTTTACGACCCATTCAGACAGTCCTTTGGAAGATCAGATTAACTTCTTTCTTTGATCTAATATTGGTAATTCATCATTAATTAAATAATTTGATGTACTCAATATTTATTGGACGCACTATGAACCAGATCTTGTGCTGAGACTATAGCAGTCACGATAAAAAATGCATGCAATATTATACATCTCAGCACTCGTGAGACTTCTGCCATGCCATGAATTGAGCACCTACTGTGTTCCAAGAACTTAATTTATATAAGGAACTTGATATCATAATTCTTTGTGGGGAGAGAGTTGCCCCTTTAGAGGAAAACACTTTAGTTATCTGCTTGTAATCATTATAGCTGTTAATTAATTATAGCTATTAATACACTGGACATTTAACCTCCTATATTTAGGGGTAATATTTAAAATGTTTGACAAATAGTACTCTACCACCATTGAATAAAGAGTACATTCACCCAACTTCTCAATTCTATTGCAATTAGTTGTGTAAGCATCAAATCTTCTGTCATTCATTCATTCATTTGTTTATTCATTCATGCAGTCATTCATTTATTCTTTTTCCAAGGATATTGTTAAGGGACCACTGGGTATCAGCATTGTGTTAGGGACCAGAGATACAATTAACAGGACATCATAAGGAACTCAGAGGAGAGGGACAGAGAAAGACATTGACTGAGTTCATGGAATGTGACAAAGGAAAAGTTCAGGAGTATATATACCTGAGAGTAGTCTAACTTAGAAGAATCAGGGAAGGCTTCCTGGGGGAAGAGACATCAATGCTGAGAACTAAAGGATGAATGGGGATTGGTTAGATGAGGTTTCTTTCTTACCAGTTTTGTATACTCCACAGGATAGAGCATCGTACACTGAACGTAGGAGAGCTTCACTAAATCAGTAGATGAATAAGACACAGTGACTTCAAAAGCAATTCTCTGGCTGGGTGGTAATTGACTAGGGAAGCCATAATGAAGATGTATTATCATTTTCCAGAAATAGTGCTATGCGTATGTCCTTTGTCAATGCATGTATCCAGCACCTGGCCAAGAATCAAATGCAGTTTTCTCCACTCAAAATTCATGGTGATGTCAGAGCTTTCTACAAACTCTTTCCCTACTCCCCCAGGCCATGAAGACAAATTAGATCCCAGGAAAGCAGGCCAAGAAGGCAGAAGTTGGTGAGAGAGAACATTTAGGTCCTGGGTTCTCAAACTCACACCCGTAGGGGCCATGCTGGTCTGTGTTCCTAGAACTTCTGTTCTTTTATGAGAAACCCTAAGTTTGAATTTTCATTTAAAACTTTCTAATTTTTATGTTGGAATCAAATTTAAATTTTTTTTTTTTAAAAAAAGCTTATTACATATGGCAAACCAAATACCCATGGGCTGTATTTGGCTGTCATTCTGATTTAGAAGTTATTTCCTAGAAATGAGAAAGTAATGAGAGAGATTTATATTTACTGTGCAGCCACGTTGTTTTGAACATTGTACTACATGTTCTGGGGATCTTCATGAATATTCGTTGCATGGATATCTCTGTCATCATATTTAGTCTTTTCAACAATCTTATGGGGCAGTTATTATAATGTCTGTTGAGGAAGATCACCAAGTTAAGTCTGCAGGGACTCAATATTAACCACACAGAAGCTTAATATTCAAACAGAATTGAAAGTGAACTAAGAAGAGGAGAATGGCTTTGAATTAGAGACCTGATATCATAAAATTCTCAGGTGGTAAAAGCCTTGAATAGCTAGATAATTGTCTAGAAACTGTCCTTTTGTTGGTTAGGTGTCTTCACTAATTAAATATTACTGCTCTTTCCTGCAAAACTTTCTTGCCTAGAGAGTTTTAACATCCTGGGATAGGAACCTGGCTCCCCGGTTATGTAAAACTTGTGTAACCCTTAAAGTGATTCACTGTTAATTAATGTCATGTCCGAGGCATTTGAGATCCACTCAGATGAGCCACACTGCTATACCTTCAGTTTCTGATCTCTTGATGCCTCGGAAATAGTTAAATCCTTTGATCTGATTGTCTATAGCAGTTGCATCTTAGACAAGACAGTCAGAAAATACTTTCCTTTACTACGGACTTTGTCATTTTTGCCACCGAAGTGAGCATCTCATAACACTGGAAGTAGTAAGGAGGATTTCACTAGATGAGCTCCAAGGCCCCTCCGAGTGTCGAGTGTCTCCAAGTGGGATTTAGCGACCTCGTGGATCTTCAAACCATCCCTGTGGAGCTGTTGTCTGTTCTAAGATCTGAACCCCCTGAGCAATCAGATAAAAGGGCTTAACTATCTCAGAGGCAGTAGGCAGTCAGTCAGAAACGGACCTCCCTTGTTGCTTAGCAGAGTGGATCTCAAATTCTAGTGTGCATTAAACCATCTGGGTTGCTTTTTAGAATGCAGATTCCTGACCCTTGTCCCAGGAGATTCTAATTCACTGAGAGTATTTGTTATGATAAAAAGCTAAGCTGTTGTCATTAGAGGCCCGATGATAACATGGCTTAGAGAACAAAGAAATTATTCTCCCCCGTGCATAGCAATCCAGAGTGAGTATTCCTTTTTGGTGGAAGCTGTTTCATGTGATGTGGCAAATTAAGGAGGGACACATATTCTTTGACACTCCTCTCATTGAGAAATGAGGTTGGTGTCCCCTTTCCCTGGACTCTGAGCAGGCTCTGTGACTGCTTTGACCAAGAGAATGTTGTGGATATGATGTATCAATTTCTGGGCTCAGGACTGAAGAGACTCCTTTGCTCTTGGGATACTCACTCTTAGCACTCAGTGGCCACCATGCTGTGAGGAAGCTCAACACCCTGGGAAGAGGCACGTGAGAAAGAAGAGGTGAGGTTCCTAGCAGTCAGCCCAGGATGAGCTCAGCTTGCTAGCCATGTGCATGAATCATCTTGGAAGTGGATCCTCCTGCTCCAGCTGAGCTTCCCCACCCGGTGCCATCCACATCCGTCCGCCCAAATTGTAAAGCCACAGGCCCAACAAGCGACTCTTGTTTTAAGTGACCGAGATTTAGGGTGGTTTGTTGTATAGATGGAGATAACCATATCACACAGGCATTCAGAGACCCAGCTTTCTTCCATCTTAAGGCCCCCCCTGTTCTCTATAAACATCTTTTAGTCAAGGTTAGTTATTACCTGCTTAGTCAAGGTTGGGTTGGGTCCTACCATATTCAGGTTCCAGGTGATGGGAGGGAACAGAGAAGGCATGCTTATTTCGCATCTAGCTTGGCTTAGAGGGGGCACCCAATACTTCTGCTCACATTTCGTTTGCAAGAACTTATCACCTGGCCGCATCTATAGTAGTTGCAAAGAAGACAGGGAAATGTAACTCTAGTTATGCGGCCATATTCCAGCCACTAAGAAGGAAAGGGAGAACAGATTCTGTTGGAAGTCTAGCAATCTTCAGCATATCGAGTCTGGACTGGGGCACAGAGATCTGTATTTTCGCAAGTCCCGGAGGAGATTTTGATGTAGGTAGTCCAAGAATAGCTGTGAAAAGTATGAGTTTTGAAGTCAATCATATCTGAGCTTAAATCTAAATTCTATTATTTACCAGCTGGGTGACATCTCTGAGTTTCAGTTTCTTTGTGTATATAAAAATGCAGAAAATAGTAATTCCTACCTCAGGGGGTAGTTGTGCAGATTTGATAATGGCCTACATGAAAAGTGCTAGCATAGAATTTGGTACAAAGCCAGATCTAAAAAAAGAATAAAAAGAAAGATTTTACTTTTATCTAAATCCAGTGTTCCATTCTACCTTTTAAAACTACCACATTGATATGCTAAGTCACTATATTTTAAAATCTCTCTCTTTACCCTCACTCACATCAACCCTAGCCTTATCCCCATTTTATAGATGAGAAAACTGAGGCTCAGAGAAGTTGAATAAGTAGACCAAAAACACTCCATTGGTAAGCGGCGGTGTCAAAGTTTGAGCCAAGATCCATTTCTGGTGGTGTTTGATTGAAAATGTTGTATTAAAAAAATAAAGAGGAACAGTTGATGGTTTGGGGGCAAAGAAGTGACATAGACTTTGTTGCCCAAAGATGAATCTGAGAGTGTTATCATGAGTTGTGTGGAATGGGAAAAAAGTGGAGGCAGGAGGAGCAGTTTGGGAAAAGAGTGAGGAGGTCCTGAA
Organism: Cheirogaleus medius; assembly: GCA_008086735.1. Classification (NCBI taxonomy): domain Eukaryota; kingdom Metazoa; phylum Chordata; class Mammalia; order Primates; family Cheirogaleidae; genus Cheirogaleus; species Cheirogaleus medius. The sequence goes on from VBSM01003044.1 coordinate 7,884,820, forward strand.
CATGGCTAATTGAATAAAGGCTAAATACACATCAGCCTTCCCGCTGAAGTTACTTACCTATCGCGAGGCAAACCTGGAAGCAGCAGTCCCATCCTTCACTCAAGCAGGTCCCTGAAATGCTGACGACCAATTCTTCTATTTATGTTGGATGTGGCTTAAAATGTTCAGCATTGGTTCCAGACCCCAATTGGTAGTTTTCTTTGGTGTGCCTCTGTTTACCCATTTGGAAAATGGGTGTTACAATGCCAACTATGGCTATGTCGCAGAGGTTCATTAAGAAGATGCATGGAAATAAACTTTTATGAGTCATAATCATCAACCCAAGGGTAAGGTTTTACTTGAGCAAAATGAGAGAGCAGAACGCCCTCATTTAAACTTCAACTTCGTGATTGATTCTTTGTATCTTAATTTGGCAAATTTAAAATTTCAGATATTAAAGGATGAGGTATTGGAGAGAGACTGGGAGGTAGATTTTTCTTGTGGTGTTGTTTCCATGGTGACCGACTCACGGGCATCAACCACTGGCTGAAATACAGATAAATAAGAAAAAGATGGCAAAGTACTTTACATGGTGCCTGGCACATGGACAACAATCACCACACACAGAGTCAGAGTCACTGCTGCTATAAAAGCAGCCTAGACATAGATGCTTCTCGCAAAGAGCATTGTGGGAAATTCCCTTACCTCTGGGATGCTTCAGGCTGAACATTTTGCGCTTTAAAATATTTCTAAAGCAGTGAAACTTTAAAAGATGGGACTTAGACAAGGATTTTGATTTGTGGGTTGCCCTTTACTCAGAGACACCTGCCCTACAGGGCGTCACCCACCCCAGTTCCTTTGCATCTTGTTTAAGCCATCTTTGCCCACCGAAAGCTGAGGATACTCTCTTATATTGTCTTCTAGAAATTTTGTCATGTTTCCTCACATTTAGACCTACGACCCACCTGGCATTGATTTTGCATATAACATGAGGTAGAAACCAAGATATTCAGATTTCTCCATACGGATGGTCACTTGACCTAGAGTGATTTATTGAGAAAGACATTGTTTCTCCATCGCTTTCAAGTGGCGCCTTTGTTATAAATCCAGTGCTGGAATTTGTTTCTGAGCTCTCTATGCTGTTCCACTGGTCTGTTTATCTTTCCTGTATCAAAGCATGCTCTGTTAATTACCCTGGCTTTATAGTAACTCCTGATACCCAGGTGCGAAAATCATCTGACTTTGTTCTTCCTTGTGATAGTCTTGGTTTTTTGATTATCCACATGTATTTCAGAATGACTTTGGAAATTTCCATGAAAACAAAAACTTGCTGAGATTTTGATAGTGATTATAGATCAATTTGGAGAGGGACTGATGTCTTTATAATATTCTTTTTTTTTTCCCCCACAACAACCCTATGAGGTTCTTTTGTTATCCCATTTGACAGATATGCTTCTTTGTAGCTACAGCACAGGAATGTGAACTAATCCAGTGGTCTGAAGAGGGTGGGTGTGGTCTGCTCTACCTGGAAGATATATTTTATCACTGACATTGTTTAGAATTACTGGATCATGGTGATAACATAAAACATACTGATTGTAGTCAGTTTTATTATATTGCTTTTAAATTCTCTACTAACCGCGTACTCTCTTACTTTGCACCTGGGGTAGACCATTCTTACTGCCTTTAACATGCCTACTGACCTAATCCCACCGATTCAATTCACCTGCAAAAAACATCAAAACATCAATTTGGAAGTGGGCAATGTGGGTAGGTAAGTAATGAGTGGAATGCATTTTGGGCTGAGCATGGTGGCAGACACACTCAGCTTTTCAGGGAGAGCAATGGCCCCAGGGGGTTGTTACATAAATGAGCCCCAAATGTCCTCCACTGACCCTAAACTGGCCTCTGTCAGTTGGCCCTTGGTTGTTTACTCTTTATTTTTATGTTTGTTGTAATCTGAGACCTGCAAGTCAAGGAACCAAATTCAAATTTGTGCACGTCCAATTGTTTTAAAAGTAGCCCAGTTGAGCAGGATTTTAGTCGTTTAGAGCCCCTGCTGGGAAACCCCATTGATAAGATGGGACCTTGTGGTTGTAGCTGCTGCCCTCTGGAGCGTCCTGCCTCAGAGAACCCCTGCTGTGCGTCGTCATCTAGACACACAATCCCTCTCTCTCTCCTAGGAGTCCCCTCGCCCTCTGCCCCCTGGATGGTGGCCCCTGGGCAGTGAGCCTCTGGATGGTCTCACGCTGTGGGGACACCCCCGCTCACACCACCACGTTCAAGTACTGCTCGGTGATGCTTGCTGCCTGCCACTGCTGCAGTGGTCACATCTCTTCCATCGGTCAGCCCCGAAATCTCTGGAAAGCCTTGCGGAAGTGGTGTTTCAAACAGTTAAACTGAGGTGTCTGTAGCATAGTCCTAGCGGTTGTCTTTGCGGAAGTGTTGTAGTTTGGATTTCATTCCTGGCAATGCGGTAGCCCCCGCCTTGACCCTCAGGGGATACATTCCAAGACCCCCAGTGGATGCCTGAAACCGCAGCTAGTACTGACGCCTGTTGCCACCCACTGGAGCATGTTTCTGTTCGTGTCTCCCACCCGCAAACTGAACGCCTTTTCCATCTTAACTAAGCACTTACCGCGCGCTGTGGCCGTAACTTTCCCAGTTTCAGATGCGACAGATAAAGTAGCACGAATTTCCTTTTCCTTTTTCACGATTTCACGGATAGAAGATTCGTTTTTACTGTGGATCTTGGCAACCTCCGCATGTGATTTTTTTTTTCTTTCCTCCTTAAGTTGAGAACTTTCAACCTTTTCACTTAAAAGAAGCACTTTGATATATCCGAATTGCTAGCATCGCTACCCTTGTGCTTCGGGGCCATTATTAAGGAAAATAAGGGTGACCGGAACACAGGCACTGCGGTACTGTGACAGTCAATCTTATAACCTACATAGCTACCGAGTGACTGATGGGCGGGTGGCAAATACCGTGCGGAGATACTGGACAAGGTGGGGATGATGTGCAGGGAGGGACGGGATGGGGTGGCCTGAGATGTCACCATGCTACTCCATGCCTACCCTCCTTATACACTGGCATCTTTTTCTACTACATGCGAACCCAGACTTCCTAAAAATCAAGTCTTGTCCAGTCGCCACATGCCAGACACCTGCTTGTCCGGAGCCAGGGATTAGGCAAACACCCATTGGGACCCTATTGTCAAGCTGGAAGGTAACGCGTGGCATCTCAGCGTGTGGTGGCCCCACGCTAGGAACGACTCCACGTGTCCAGGAGCCCTCCCGCTCCCCTCCCTTTGGCTGATGTTCAACGACATCATGCGGAAGGAGCCAGCATGCTGCTGGCTAGAGGACCGATAAATCCTGCTGCGGATGTGGGGGAACAGGCCTTCCCCAGAAAGGCATCCTCGTCCAAGGTGCCATTAGTAATGCTGCTATTTGCAATCATAATAAAAATAAAAGTAATAGGAAAATCGCATAGAGGCAATTCTGCTGCCTACTGGATTTTTAATTTTCTTGAGGATGCCAGAGGCAATCTTGAGCCCATTATGTCTAAATGAGGCACATTATAAAAGGCTTGCAAAGTCCAAACTGCTTTTACAGTCATTAATTAGCCAGACTTCTAAATAGGCCCATAAGATTCAGCTTGGGGATGGTGTCTAGAACGGGGCTGTAGTAGGCGGTGAAGTCAAATATCAGTTGTTTGGTCATTATTGTTCTGCCCTCTTTCTCATCTCAGTTCTAATCAGATGTTGTCTTTTTGGGGGGAGTGAAAGAAGGAGGATGTTACATAACCAAGCACCTAATGAGAATACTCTGAACTTCCCTGCAAGGCTGGGGCTGAGGGTGTCGTGTTAATTCCTATACAAGGGGAGAGGCCAGGGTTCAAATCCCAGCTCCCCCGCTTCCCAGTGGAGTGACTGTGAGCGACCTCTTTGCCTCACCAAGCCTTGGCTTCCTCCTTGATAGGATGTAGTTCAGGTTATTAATCAGATTCTAACACAGTCATGAGAATAAATGAGTTAGTGTAAAACAGTGGAAAGAAGGACTGACACAGAGTCACTCTTTGTGAAGCATAGCTGTTGTTATAATAATGGTAAGATTTGCACACGATTCCACTTATATCAGGAATCTAAAATAGTCAAACTCATAGAAGCAGAGAATAGAATGGTGGCTGTCAGGGGCAGGAGGGAGGAATAGATGGACAGATGTCAGTCAAAGGGTGCAGAGTTTCAAATATGTGAGATGAATAAGTTCTAGAGATCTGCTGTGCAACGTGGTACCTAGAGTTAACAACACTGTGTTGTGAATGTAAAAAATTTGTTAAGAGAGTGGATCTCGGGTTAAGTGTTCTAACCCCACACACATACACACAATGACAACAACAAAACACACAAGCAAAGAGGCAGGAGGAAACTTTTGGAGGTGATGGATATGTTTATTACTTAGTGGTGGGGGTACCATGGGTATATCCCCATATCCAAACTCATCAAACTATATACATTAAATATGTACAGTTTTAAAATATCAATTATACCTCAGTAAAGCTATTAATTAAAAAAAAGGATAAGAATGATTATTGTTCTCAAGTGGCATGTCTACAAGGCTGGTCCAAAGCTCTAAGTGTCTTTCCTCTTGGCAGGTACTGTACTCACTGTAAATGAATAAACTGACACCTCTGGTTTTATTCATCAGCCTTGTGAGCACGGTTGATGTGCATTCGCAATTCACTGGAGGGTTTGCTTTCCATGTGCTGACACATCCAGCTGCAGTCCTGCAAGATCAAATTCTGTCCCTGGGCCCCAGAGCACCCGCTATGTGCCACAAATGGCTTGAGGTGCTGGAGACATTAACATTTGAGCACAGACCTGAAGGGGTTATTCACATGGGTACCCAGGAGAAGAGTAGTCCATCTTTTTTTTTTTTTTTTTTGCTTTAAACTTTATAGTGGGTATACTCTATTATTATTCATTAGACTTATATATATATTATAAATGCCTCGAGGGGGAGGGGGGCGTGGGCAATATACATAACCATAATATTTGTACCCCAATAATATGCTGAAATAAAAAAAAGATAACCCACATTTCTGCTTACATTTCAAAAATAAATAAATAAATAAATATTATTTTAATCTATTAAATACTGAAAAAAATGATTTAAAACAGAGGATTCCAGTTGGGGCAAGTGCAAAGGTCATGGGGCAGAAGCTAGCTTGGTAGATTTGAGGGAGACCAAGGGGGCCAGTGTTGTCAGAGAGCAGTAAGGGAGGGGCAGAAGAGGAGGTGAGAGAGGGAAACAGGGATCAGGTCATGTAGGATGCTGTAGGCTCAGGTAAAGATCTACCTTTGTCCTCTGAGTGTAGTGGGAGCCACTGCAGGATTCCGAGGGGAGGAGTGACATGATATGACAATGTTTGAACAGGATCCATCTGGATGGAGAATAGAAGCAGAGGAGAGGGATGCAGGGAGACCAGTGAGGTGGCCACCACAATGTCCCAGGGAACGGTCATGGAGGACCAGACCAGTGTGGTAACTGCGGATGGGGGAGAAATGGTCAGATCCTGGTTATATTTTGCAAGTAGAGCCAACAGGATGCTCTGACAACTTGGCTCTGGAGAGGAAGAGGAAGGAGATCAGGTATTATGGTATTATGGGTTAAATTGTGTTCCCCCAAAAAGATATGTTGAGGTCTTAACCCTCAGTACCTGAGAATGTGACCTTATTTGAAAATAGTCATACATATGACTGGTGTCCTTATAGGAAGACAGCCATGGGAAGACACAGGGTGAATGCCAGGTGATGATGGGAGCAGAGACCAGAGTGATGCATCTGCAAACCAAGTATGATCAGTAGCCACCAGAAGCTAGGGGAGAGGCATGGAACGGATTTTCCTTTAGAAACTTCAGGAGGAACCAGTCTTGCTGACCCCTTGATCTTAGACTGCTAGCCTCCAGAACTGGGAGATAGTTTCTGTTGTGAAGCTGACCAGTTTGTGGTACTTTGCTATAGAAGCCCTGGGAAACTAGTAGAGATGCTTTGATGGTTTGGACCTGAGCAACTGGAAGGTTATGGTTGTCACTGGATGAGATGAGGAACTCTGCATAAAGCCTTCCATAGAGATGCTGAGCAGACAGTTGTATGCATGTGTGAGTCTGGGTTTAGCAGACAGATCAGGTTTATTCCCATAGAACAGGGTTTCTCAGTCTTGGCACTGTCTACATTTGGGGACAGATAAGTCACATATTTAACAGCATCCCTGGCCTCTACCCGCTAGATGCCAGTAACATCAGCCCCCTCCCTGCCCAAGTCATTACAGTGAAAAAAGTCTTCAGTCACTGACAAATTGTCCCTTAGGAGGTGTCTTAGTCCATTTCTATTGCTATAATAAAATAACCTTAGACCGGGTAATTTACAAACAACAGAAATTTATTGTGCACAGTTCTGGAGGTTGGGAAGTCCAAGACCAGGTGCCAACAGCGTCAGCATTGGGTGACGGCTTGATCTCTTCTTCAAAGATGGCATCTTCCTCTGGTGGAAGGGGCGAATAAGCTCCCTCAGTCCTCTTTTATAAACACACTAATCCTGCTTATGAGGCAGATCACTCATGGGATAATCGTTTCCTAGAATGCCCTACCTCTTACTACCCACATTGGGGTTTAAGATTCAACATATGAATTTTGGAATCGGGGATCAAACATTCATACAATAGCAAGGGACAAAATTGCCCATGATTAAGGACCATTGTTATAGAAAAGCTCCCAGAAGCCTAAACTTTAGTAAGACTTGAATCATTTTTCTCTCATTCTTTTGTGGGTTCCTCGACTTACTGTTTCATTGAAAGTTCTCATGAGAATCTCCTTTCAGTTCGAGCCACTCAATACCACCTGGTCATATTCATTTACTTGTTTATCATGCATGTCCCCCTATTCTAGAATGTGAACTCCACGAGGGCAAGGATTTTACTTGTCTTATTCCCAGATGTGTCCCTAATGCCTAGAACTGTGCCTGGCACATGTAATCTACCTCCTAAATACTTGCTAAATGCCCACATGAATTAATAATTGCCATTACTAAATATGTTTATGTAACAGGAATTTTTCATGCATTAGCTATTTATTTCTCATAAAAACTTTCTAAGGGTATTAATTATTATT
>VBSM01003044.1:7892068-7920246 GCA_008086735.1 Cheirogaleus medius
TGCCTATATTGTCCTTTATTTAAAAATTGCAATGTTATAAATAAAACTAAACCCTCTTTTGACCACCTTCTCAATTTCTATCCTTTTCCCACCTCTTTTCTCTGGACTATATCCTTCCATACCTTTCTCTGTATTGTAACAAAAGTGTCCATAGAATATAGTATTATTTCACATGTGTGTTTATACAAACATAAGTTATGTCATACTGGATGCATGATTTTGCAACTTGATATTTTTTAATTCAAAGGGAAAAACATGTTGATAAGACTCTTGAGTGGCAAGTATGGCTTTCGGAGCCAGGCGGCCTGGGTTTGAATGCCCTGTGTACTCATGAGATCCTGGGCATGTTGTTCAACATCTTGATGCCTCAGTTGCTCTGTGAACATAATTAGAGAACCTCTCCAAGAACTGTTATAAAGATTAAATGGTTTAATGTGTGTAGGCACTTAGGAGAGTTTCTGGAACATTCTGACCCCTGGACGAGTGTGCTTGGGTATTATTATCTATTCAGCTGAGGACATGGTCCCTTCACTGCTGCATCACAGTGCTTCACAGTGTGACTCTTCCCCTGTAGAAGTCTATTAGATTATTTTCCATGTTTTGGCTTTTATTATACAAGCAACTCTTTGTGCATCCCTCATTGTGCACATCCATCTGCGTTTTTCTCTAGTAAGAGAAATCTCTGGATGCCAGGGCACATGCATTTTTTAGTTTTAATAAATATTGCCAAACAGCCCTCCAAAGGTACTCCACTATCAGTAGAGTGTGGTGATCAAATTCTTACCTGGTTGGGTCTGCTCTTTTGGATAAACCCAACCTCTCTCACGTCGCATTCATTAAGCCACATCTATTTTCAGAGCTCTGTGGACACCTCCGGCGGCTCCCTTTGCATTATTCCAGCTCTGTGTCCTCCAGCAGTTCCTTGCCATTGTTTCCCTTCCCGACTCTTATTGAACACGGCCAAGTGCTTTCGGAATCCTGGATAATAACGGCAGACAGTGTGCAGCGTGGAATGTGGAATTGGAGGTGCTGAATGCAGCTTTTGTAAGGAGGCTCTGGCGTGATTTCAGCCTGAAATGAAGCACTTTGCACTCAGCCTAAATTGCCTCAATTGCACCTGCCACGCTGGGTGTACATGGCGCAGCACAGACAGGCTGAACGTTTCTCAGGAATAGGAAAGGCTGCCTTCCCCGGCCTTGGAAGCAGGGCACCAGCTCACCAGGGGAGAGAGAACTTAAACCCAGCCTCGGACTTGAAACTGCACTGTCCTTTCCAACCCTGGGCATGTCAGCCAAGGGGCCTTTTCTTGGTAACCTCAGGGGTGGTAACTCCTTAACATAGGGGAAAGGGAAATTTGAAACTGACTATCGTAAAAATATACTTTATTTATTTGTTATTATTTTGGAGGGAGCATAATACTTGCAAAACAGAACTTAAAAGATTTTCTAAAAATCCAAATAAACACTTTAGCAACTCTCTGGAGGAGAAGATGGACTTAAAGCTCTTATATTTCTCCCCCCAAAGTTTGCCCACCACCCTCCACTCCTCATCATGATTATTGTATTTAGGCAGCTCTCCACTGGAGTAACTATTTTGCTCTATTTGCTTTCTCTGCCTGGAAAAAAAAGGCTTTGAAATAAATTTCTGGAATGGTGCTTTGCATTCAAATGCTAATGAGATGGTGAAGCAAAGTGTCGGACACTAAATGTTTACATTAAAATGGAAATATGTAATCGATTTTTCCGATAGGGACTCCTATTCACTTTTAAAGTACACTTCATGAAACTAAAAAACAAAACAAAATCACCATCTTTAAGTAATATTGGCTGAGGCAGCAACTTCTTGGTGTGAGCTACAGGCCAGACCATGCATAGAGATAATTGTTTCCAATAATGCATAAGTACACCATTGTCCTTGTTATAATAAAAAAAAAAAGAATTTATTTCTTAGCTAGGCGTGGGATTATCATCATTGTGTAGGTACTTTTTCTGATGGTGATTCCTGAGTAAAATGGTACCTTCTTTTAAGGGGCTCCCCCTTCCCCTAAAAAAGTTGCTCTTTCAAAATGAATAAAGTTGAAATTCTATTAGTCTATTCATTTTGACCATTGCTGGGAGGTTTGAAAAGTGGATTAAACACTAGTGTTTTGGAGTCTGAGAGATGAGGACTGGAATCCAAGCTCTGCCATTTCCTAGCTGTGCAGCTTAGAGTCTCTTTGAGCCTCAGTTTCCACATCTGAAAAATGATGTCCAGGTGAAGGAAGGGCTGGGTTACCAGAAAATATGGAGGAAAAAACCCACTTCAGATAATCATTCAAGATATCTTCCTATCATGGGCACAACAAGATAACAATGAGATTAATATTTATCTTGTGTTCATTATGTGCTGGGCATTGTTTAAGAGCTTTATTTGCACTAACTAATGTAATTCTTCTAATAACTTTATTAAGTAGGTACTGTTATTAGGTACTAATATGACGCCAGTTTAAAAGGTATTGATTCACTAATTTGAATATTTATTGAATGCATTTGCATTTCCTAGTAAAATAGGATTAGTTGATTTATTCATTAAAATATTATTGGGTGCCTACCATGTACCAGGCGATGCACCAAGTTCTGGAAATACAGTGGTGACCAAAATTAAACACAGTCTTTGCTCTTGTGGAAACTGGAGTCTGGGTGGAAACGCAGACTGTAGCCAAATTCTCTAAAAATGGGTGAATTGTTATAGAGTGAGAAAAATGCGAAGAATGGGGACCTGCTTCTGTAAGAGAATCTAACAAAGGCATCTGCTCTAGACTGGGGAAGGGGCTTGGCGCAGGGATCTGAAGGGGGTGCTGGAATCGCGGGAGGGAGCAACCGGCAGGACGTGGGCTGGGTGAGTCCAGGCAGAGGGAGCAGCTTGCAAAGGCCCGGTGGTGGGAGATGGAGAGTGAGCAAGCCCCCCAGCCCCCCATTAGCCCATTTCCATCTCTGTCTTTCTGGGCCTGGAAAGTGAAAAGGCTCTGGGCATTTTTCCAGCACTTTAATGAAGAAGACTACTATGCTGTGTGGTGGAGAGGAAAGGGTATGTTGTAAGATTTGGAGTCATGACCATCAACCTCATTTTTCTTAGAAAACTTTCCTCTAGAGCCCTTGCCAAGCTCTCCTTGCTTCTCTAGAAGCTGCAGTAGCCCCTTTGTTATGGCCCAACAGGGTTCGTATGCCGCTGCCCAAGAGGAAGCCCATACGCGGAGTCAGCAGGGTTTACAAGGCAGAAAATGATCTATATTCTGCATAGCACTAAAAGGGGAGACAGGAGAACTTTCTCAAATCTGCCTGCTGGAGAATTTGGGAGACAGGGTTTTAAGGGCAAGGGCTGAGGCAATTGAGTTTGTTAATTGGGGCAAAATTAAAGGAGTGTAGAAATCATCTTCTTGTGTTGTTTCAGTCCCTGGGGTCACAATTCCAGTTGAGGAGGTTTCTTGGTCTGGCCGCTGGTCCATCGGGTGGGTCAACCAATCCACTGGAATGCGGGGCCTGGAAGATATCTTAAAAACTACCTTTAGGTTTCAAATAGGTGATGTTATCTATGGAGAGAGTTAATAATCCTCATGGACACCAGCTATGGGGAGCAGTGAAGGATCTTTATGACCACCAGCTGTGTGGCTCTGGAGTGGCAAACAGGGGGACAGTTACTAATTATTGTCATTATTTTTAGCTAGGCCTTTACCACAGTTCTCACCTTGTGCTTTCTCATTGATTTGTGGAAAAGGGGGTTTCACCTTCGAACGCAGCCCAAAGAACAGATATGGCAGCTCACTGGCCACGAGTGACATGGCAAGCTTTGAGGGGAATTGCTGTCTCGGCCTTGTGGAACAGTTGCAGGACACGGTACATGAATGATGGGGACAGGACCATGTAATCGCCTGACAGATGTTCTGGGATCTGATTACACCATGTCAGACTTGGGCAGAAGCGTCTCAAAATTGCGATTCCTCCCACGGGTGGGGAGTGTGCGTAAACACACCAATGCATGAAAGTTTGCCAACTGTTTGAAACCTCCTGAATCACACTGGAATGGAACAGAAGTGAGAGATTTTACAATTGGGATTGTTACTGATACCCTGCTTCTCGGCAGAACCAGAAAATATTCTTACTGAAATGCCCCGTGTTCTGCCAACAGAACCAGCAACGTTATGTTGAGGTGTTGCCAGTTCCAGGGGGCTTCCTCAGCTCTCTGAGGGTGTGCGCTCATGTGCACATGCGTCCATACGGGTAGACATAGAGACAAGGGAAGATTTATCCGATTTGTAAAAGATTTCAGAAATTGCCACTGGCGCCTGTATAATTGAGAAGTCTCCCCTTATTGAGGAATAAACATGAAATTGTTTAATTTTTTTCCAGTGACTACTGCAAGGGCAGTCTCTGTTACACCTTCCAACCTTCCTGCACAAGGCTCCCCCTTGCTACACCCAGTCCATTTTTAAACTTCAATCTTATGTTATCTTTCCAAGTTCCTCTTCTGGGTTCCTCAGCATTGGCTGGACTGACACGATGGATCTGGTCAGCTCTCTCCTTGCGCTCCACACCCTTGCCTGCTCCTTTCCCTGCTGTGTTAAGGTTGGAAGGAGGGAGAAGAGAAGAGAACCTTTCTTGACATTGTCCTTGGTGAGCTGATCATCCTCCTCTCTGTCGTCCTAACTGCTGTGTCCACACGGGAGCATCTCCGTGCTGGGAGTCGGGGCGGCTGCTTTTTGCCAGTCCCTTCCACGGGTCTGGCCCTGTGCGTGGACTCGGTGTGGTGGGCGGAGGCCCCAACAGACCTTCCCGGTAATAGATTTCATCTTTACACAGCATTATCGCTTTTCTTCTTACTGGGCCTCAAGAGCTGTATGTTTATGTTGATTCCTTGGCTGAGGATTTCTGCGTCACATAGGGAGAATAAAAATCAGACCCATACGCCACGCTACGTGCATGCCTGGGGTTCCAGTTCCTTACTGGAGACTCGCTCCTGCCCCGGCCAGTGTAGTAGCTGCTCCACCCGCATCCCTTTGGACCATGTGAGCTTTTCTTTAGCTGCGGGTGTTTCCCAGCCTGTGGCCCACAGCTCCTTCACTCGAGTGTCTGCCTCCCCTTCTCTGCCTGAGAGCTTTCTCCAGCTTCCTGGGAGTTCATCTGGCTGTGCTCTAGAACAGCCTGGAGGCATGGGGGAAGTTAACGCCCTCGGAGCAGCCCTCTACATTTGGGGGATGGGAGTGGGTGGATAAATGTCCCATCCCATCCTCCATGGGATGATTTTAGGGTGAGTTCTACACAGTCTCCCAGAGGCCCCCAGCAGGACTGAGCCTCAATTGTCCATAGTTGTAACTTGCCTTTCTTCCTCCACTCTCTTGCTATGCTTCCTGGGATCCACCTCCCAGATAAACTGCCTGATTCCAACTCTTTGTTTCAGGATCTGCTCTGGGGGAACCCAGGCTGAGACCCGCCAGGAGGCCAGGCTCATCTGGGCTGGTAATGCAGTTTTCTGCCCCCTTCGAAAGACCCCACTGGATGTAAGAGCCTCCTATCTAGCTCCCCTCCTTGCAGAGCCCCAATCCGTGTCCCCTGACACTGGTGACATTAGAATTCTAGCCCTCGGGTCCCCGGGGCCTGTGTGCTATGTCTGAACTCCCCTGGGTCACCCTGGTCTCAGCCAGTGTTCGGTTCTCTCTTTACTTCTGACCCTTTGGGATGTTCTTTTGTTTGAGTCAGGCTCTGTATTACTTAATGTTTTTTTTCTAATAACATGTGTTTGTGGTATAGCGGTTGGCAATACCCGTCAATCCATCATGTTGCCCGGAGTCTTAATCTTTCAATCAACAATATGGGTGGATGGTTCTACTCATAGGGGTCACAGCAGTGAAAAGCAGAAGTCCTGCCCTCGGGGTGCTTACATTCTAGTGGGGGCAACAAATCATAAGCAATGAATGGATAAACATGGCATGTGTAGGTCAAGTGAAGATACGTGTTATGGTGGGGAAAAGGGGGGGAGTAAGAGAGAGGTTGGAAGAGGAGGAAGGGATGGAGGGTCGTCACTTTACACAGGGCCTCTGGGGAATCCTCGTTCATAAAGTGGGATTTGAGCAGAGACCTCAAAGAAATGGGAGAAGGATATTAGTCCTTTGTCGGATGTATAGTTTACAAATATTTTCTCCCATTCTGTAGGTTGTCTGTTTACTCTGTTGATCAGTTATTAGTCGCATTTATTTATTTTTGATGTTGCTGAATTTGCTTTTGGGATCTTGGTCATAAATTCTTTGCCTAGGCCAATGTCCCAAAGGATTTTTCCTATGACTTTCAGAATGGCCATCATTAAAGAGAAGTATGGCGTGGTCAGTCCTTGAAGGTCGCATTTAGGAGTTTGGACTATTTCATGAGCGCACCAGGGTATCATTGAAAGGTTTCAAGCAGGGCGCAGACGTGGTCAGATTTAACAAATGCTTCTCTTCTAGAGAGACCTTCCCCCAGGAGTGTTTTGAGCCAAATCCTGGGAGATCATCTCCCTGGGGCCACCCCAATCCTTCCTTCTTGTCCGTCCCCATCAGCTGCACTCCCGACCCCGTCAGGCATGTCACATCTAAGTAGGTCAGGTTAGGCAGAGATGGTCCCTGGGGACTTTGTCTTCCAATGGCCAGGACCAGCCTTGGCCGGGAATAATCCGCACGGACAGCCTGGCTTTCTGCACTGAACTGGGGGCACCGCGGGGAAAGGCAGGCTTGGGTGCTTTCCAGGGCGGCTCAGACAGAGTAGGATTCCTTTCCTTGCTACCCGTGAGTTTTTCTCAAAAAGCTTCAGGCTTTGGCAGGCAAGACTGCTAAAATCTAAGGCTCCAGTCGAGGGGGTTTGCCCCAGACAGCTCTTGCTCTCTGTCACCAGATCATGCTAAATACTGAAGCATGGGGACATTTAAAAATGCATGTATATGCCATTTCTGGAAAGAGTTTTAAAGCCTGGATGTGGCAGATTGAGAGCAGCGGACTGAGCCTGTGAAGATCTGAATTCTTACTCTTTACCTGTCATTTACTACATGGCCTTGGGCATGTCAATTGTCACGGCTAAGCTCTTGTTTCTTCACCTTTTAAAGGAATGAGTTAAATCTGACAACTTTGATGAAATGTACAAATTCCTTGAAAAACACAGCTTAAAATTAACAGAAGAAGACGTCAAAAGTCTAAATAGCCTCACATTTATTTCAGAAATTGAATTCACAATTTAAAGCCTCTCCCTGCCTCCTCTCCCCCACAACTATAGGCACATTTCCTCAAACATTTAAGGATGAAATAATGCCAGTATTACACAAACTCTTTCATAAAATGAAGAAGGCAGTTGTTTCCAACTCATATCATTAGGCCAGCATAACTCCAAAAAGAAAACCTGATGAGGACATTATTAAAAAAATAAAATAATAGACCAATATCTCTCACTAACGTACAAGAAAATTCTTAACAAAATATTATCAAATAGAATTCAGTGATATATGAACATAAATGGGCTGAGATCAGCACAGTGGGTAGTTACCTTCTATTCTCCCATATCAAACTCTTGACAGACATCACTAATCGATCACTGTTTCTTTCCAGCTGAATCATTCTCAGCCTAACTCTCCAGGCAGCCACTACCAATCAATTGAAGTTGGCATGTGAGAGGAAATCTATCTGACATCATTGAACTAAATAGATCCTACCAATATAAGGCTGAAATACCCTAATTCTATTATCCTATTAAAATTTTGAGGTTATGTTACAGGCAAGCATTTCCTTCACCTTGAGATGATTTACTCCAGAGCAGATATGAAAGAGCAAGAATCAGTTGTTTTGAGCGAGCCATATAAAGGAAGAAACCATAAAATATTGAACGCCATCACCTTGCTTGTTCTCATTTACAGCTGTATCGCCAACCCACAAGGACAAAGTCTGACACACAAACATCCAAGACTATTGAATGAAGGAATGAATTCTTAGGGAAGCAAATGATTCTATCTTCATCCAGTTGTTATGGTTACTGACACTGAGTCAAGGAAAACCAGCCACAAAGGATGAGACTGGGGATTGGGGTCCAATGCAAAGACTTCCATGTGAGGCTCAGGCATCTATATGGTGATTAGTATCTTAACTTCAGAAATGGCAGGCCCATGCACCCAGCCGTCTTCTTGATGTTTTCACTTGGGTGCCTCAATCACTTCTTAAACTCATATTTTATAGACTATATTGTCTCCCTGCTCTCTCCTGTCCCCAAACCTGGTCCTTTTCCAGTGTTTTCTATCTCAGTGAAACTCGCAACAATCCACCCATGGATACAGGCCAGATATTTAGAAGATGGATGGTCTGAACACTTCTACCCCCTGCATACCCCGCATCCTAATTAGCTCTCAGATACATCCACTTTGTTCTGTCTTCCCCACCACCACCCCACTCTGAGCTCCCATCACCCCTTCCCTGGAAGATTGCAACAGTCTGCAGATGAGTCTCCTTGTGTCCACTCTGTCCCTTTCCACACCATTCTCCATATTGCAGCTTGAGTGATCTGTTCAGAACCCGAAGTAGATTATTCCCTCCCTGCGTAGAACCTACTAATGGCTTCTCATTGCTTATAAGAGAAACACTGAACTCTCTAGACTGATCTACAAAGCCCTGGGTGATCTGGTCCCTGCTGTCACGCTATATGACGTTCTACTCACCCCTTACTTTGTGTGTTCATCCTTTTAGAACTCTTTCCCAAAGGTTGTTATAGAATCAATTCCATTCTTTGATTTATTTCAGTTTATAGTGAAACATTTGTTAATGTGATTATTTGATTAATGTCTGTCAATCTAAGTAGACTATAAACTCCATTTGAGCAGGAATCATGTTTATTTTAGCTCCTGTTATATCCCCAGGGCCTAGCACAGTACCTGGCATTCAAGAGATGTTCAGTAAATCATTGATTAATGAAGAGTGAATGAATGGAGGAACCCAGTGTCTCTTGTGGTAGATTAAGGTTTCTCGACCTCACACTTTGACTTTCGGGGTGGGATAATTCTTTGTTGTACGGAACTGTCCTCTGCATTGTAGGAATGTTTAGCAGCATTCTCGTCTTCTACCAGAGATTTCAGTAGCATCTCCCCTGTTGTGACAGCCAAAAATGTCTCTGGACATTGGCACATATTCCCTGGGAGTGGGGGGCAAAACTGAGAACCACTGTAGCAGATTATATTACATTAAGTGTTCAAAATATTTGCTTGACATGTTGGACTATATAATTCTTTGTTGTCCTGTGCATTATAGGAGGTTTAGCAGCATCTCTGGACTCCGCCTACTAGATGCCAGAGTCTTTTTCTAGTTGATAAACTCACCTATCAGCTAGGACCTCTTTCCCATGTCCCTCCCTGAGTGACAAGTACACCTTCTGCCCCATTGGTGTTACATGGTTACACGACTTGTTTTGGCCAATGGAATTTCATGCCCAAGCAGAAACTTTACGAGTCAACAGTGATTGCAATACTTCTCTTTTCCTTCTGACTTATGACTGAGAATGGGGCTGCCCTTCATTCAGTTCTGGAATAAAAAAGATGTGTAGCAGAGTTGAAACCCACTCACAGATGACGTATAGATATACATAAGCAACAAATGAATGAATGTTGTTGTAAGCCACAGACACTGTGGAACTGAGTGTGGCCATAGCACAACTTAGTGAAAGTGGCCAACCAAGACTCATTATTGGATGGTAATTGATTTTTGTAGTCTCTGGTTTCAGATGTATGAATAGTAGGGGAACAAGGAGAAGAAAGAAAACTCAGGTTCAGAATTTCATGCTATTATTCAGGTTCTTAATGGGGCTTCAGGAGTTTTGGACTGAGCCTAATTGTTGAGATAATTCTATCTTATTTCTCACCTCTAGACATATCCTTTCAATAATCTCTTATCAAACCTGAGAATGCTCCTTTTTCTGTTTTTGTTTTTTTGCAACCTAAAAGAGCAAGAACATGAGCACTATATGGGCAGAGACAAAATCTGATTTATCCACTGAGACATCCCCAGCGTTAGTGCACTGCCAGCCAGAATAGGCAGTCCCTAAATGTGTATTGAGTGATTGAATGACTGGTGAAGATTGCCAACAACTCAATGTGCTCTTCCTGCCTTGCAGTCAAGCTGTGGCTCATTAGCATAAGCAACACGTGTCACTTCTGGCCTGAGAAAGTTAAGAGAGGGAGTGAGTTTTCCATTCTCTGTCTCTTCCATGCATGGCAGGAAGCAAAGATCTCTGAGATAGCAGAGTTGCAGAAAGTTGCAGGAAGCATCTTGCATCACTGTGCACCATTACAGAACTGTCAAGGAGAGCTGATGATCTCTATCCACATTCTCATGAGTAAGATATAAACCTTTGTTGTCCTAACCCAGTGGTTTACAACTGTGAGTGATTTTTGCCCCTCATGGTACATTTGGCAATGTCTGAAGACATTTTTGGTTGTCATGACTAGGGAGATGCTAGTGGCATCTAATGGGTAGAGGCCAGAGATGCTGCTAAACCTCCTACAATGCACAGAATCACAAAGCAGTATCTAGCCCAAAATGTCAATAATGCTGAAGTTGAAAAAATCTCAGTGACTCTGCTAAGTCCCTGAGATTTGGGGATTTATTATTACTACAGCATAGCAGGCCCTTTTCTCACTAATGTAATGAATGGTTGAAATATATCGCACATCTTGCCTCTCTGACTAGCAGAATCTCTCTATTTTCCATAGAGCTAGAGCCTTTAAGAAGGCAATAAAGACGTTATAAATGAATTGAATGAACTAGATGACTCCACGAGGAGCCAGTACATTTTCTATGTGGAAACAGATAAGTACAGGAAACTACAGAGCCCAAATGGACAAAGTTAGTGCCATATAACTGTTAAGAGTTGTCATGGGCCCAAATCCATGGCCAAATCCAGCCATCTGTTTGTATAAATAAAGTTTTATTAGAACACAGCCATGCTCCTTTGTTTATGGCTGCTTTGGCACTACAAGAACAGAGGTGAGTAGTTTCAACAGAGTTAGTATGACCCACAAAGCCTAAAAGTTTTCACTATCTGGCCCCTTATGGAAAGAGTTTGCTGCCTCCTGTTAAGAGCAAGGGTTTGAGTCCCACCTCTAACACTGATTAGCTGTGTGACTTTGAGAAAGTCATGTCACCTCTCTGAGCTTCAGTATGCTCTCCAATCAAGTGGAGAAAGTAATAGGACCTATTTCATATGATTATTCAAGGCTTTAGGGAGGCTCAAGTGCTTTTTGCACATTGCCTGGCACATAGACTATGCTTAATAAATGATGGCTATTATTAATAAGTTAGTACTATAAACAATGAAGAATAACAAAACAAAACCATTTGTGCCTTAGACAGAAGTAAATACTTCCCTGGGGCCTGGCAGTACATTTTCTTCCTTCGCCGGACACTCTGCCAGCCCATAAGGAAATGTGTTTATCTTGAATGCACCTGGCAGAGACGGCGTGGATGGGGCCGAGCTGGTGGAAAGACCCCATTCCTCAAACCCAGCTTTCTACGTAGAATTATTCAAAGGCAAACCTTATCAAGCAGCCTTCCAGCCCAGTGTCATCCATCTTCCAAAGGTAATTCAATAGCCCTTGGTCGCTAATGATTTATGGGGCGGGTGGCTGTGGGAAGGTTGCTCTTTGTATTACAGCCTGTTTTCTTTATCAATGGCCAGCAACCCACTGTCCCCGCCCCCCAATTCATGTGGTGAAGTCCCTAACCACGCCAAAATGAGACAAGATTTGGAAATAGGGTCGTTGCAGGTGTGATTAGCTAAGATGAAGTGGATTCCGGTGTACCCTAATCCAATATGACTGGTGTCCTTATGAAAGGAGGAAATTTGGACACAGACATGCACAAGGGAGAAGGAAATGGGAACAGGAAGGCAGAGACAAGGGTGGTATTTCCACAAGCCAAGGGATGCCAAAGATGGCCAGCAAACCACCAGGAGCTAGGGGAGAGGCATGGAACAGAGTCCCTTTCTCAGCCCTCAGAAGGAACCAACTCTGCTGACACCTTGATCTTGGACTTTGAGGCTCCAGAACTGTGAAATGACAAATTTCTGTTGTTTAAGACACCCAGTTTGTGGTGCTTTGTTACACCACAGCCCTAGAGAACTTAATAGAGACTCCTCCATCCTTGAGGTCATCTCCGTCACCATCCATCTTCCAGACTCTACCAGGGATGCAGGCAAAGTGGGATGCAGGTGCAGCCTAGCATCCCCATGCGGACAACTGAAGGGTGGGCAGAGGCTGAGTGATGGTAGCATGATAGCCAGCACACACCTTTTTCAGGGAAGCCTTTGGTGACCTCCTCCTTCCCTTCTCTGTGTCCCCTTGGTCCCCTGTACCACATTCTATCAGGGCACTTACTATTCTCTTGTACTAACTGATTGTATCTTCCCCTAGATCATCAAAGTCATGAGGGCAGGCACTCTGTTCTTTTTTCCGCACTGTATCTCGTGTGCCAAGCGTGGTTTCTGGCACCTAGTAGGTGGTTAGTAAATATGTGTTGAGGTGAATGAATGAATGAATGAATGACGGTAGAAGCAGGGGAGTGATGCATGAAGGAAAGAAGATTGGGTTAGATAGATGTGGAGAGCTATCATGTTATATTATCATCTCATTTAATCCTCCTGTTAATCGTACAATGCAGCTACTTTTATCCTTGTTTTGCTCTTGAGAAAATGAGAGATCAAAGAGATAAAATGACTTGCCCAAGGTCTCATAATAGCTGGCAAGTGGTAGAGCCAGGGCTTGAGGGTCTTTTTTACTATCCAAGTCTTCTCTCCCTCCAAAATTTTAAAGCCATCATGTGTTGAGGATTCAGAATATGCCAGGAACTGGATTAGATGCTATCTGTATATCCTTATCTAGGTCCATATTTATATTAGCTACTTTATCATTTAATCCTCATTTCATAGAATAATGAAGAACTAGAAACCAAACTGAATATTCCAGTTAAGTCCAATTCACTGCTCAGCCAGACCGCTGAAAATCAACCCGTGTCCCTCCGCTAAGAGTGGATTAATAGATTGTTGATACATCTAATGATTTGTTTAATTGATGGCTTCTGCCACTATTAGGAGAGAGTTTAGAGGGTTTTTTATGATTATAAGACCCACATCAATTAGCCTGGGAAATAAGAGTGTAAATACAAATGCTATTTGTCCTGTTGCCAAGCAAAATAAGCACCTATACTTGTAGCCAAAGCTTTAAGAATTTATTCAGCAAATATTTGAGCATGTATTATGTGGTTGGTACTGTTCTCACAGCTGTGTGGGATATAAAAGTATAAGATGCACTTCCTGTCCCCAGGGACCTTGCAGTATAGTTAAGGAAAAGAGATATACACACATGGAATGTTAATTAACAAAACAAGGCCACCTAGGGTAAATAGCAAATTAATGGAATGAACAATAGGAAAATGGTGCTTATGGGAATTCAGAGGAGAGAGTGTTAATTGTGATAGTAGTGAAGAAATTTAGTGCCATTTTACTGAGCATTTATTGTGT
Organism: Cheirogaleus medius; assembly: GCA_008086735.1. Lineage (NCBI taxonomy): Eukaryota > Metazoa > Chordata > Mammalia > Primates > Cheirogaleidae > Cheirogaleus > Cheirogaleus medius. The sequence continues at coordinate 7,905,613 of VBSM01003044.1, forward strand.
TCTAGGCACATCATTGAGTGTTTTATGTGTATTACCATTTGACAGATGGGGAAACTGAGGCTTGGAGAAGTTGAATGACTTGCACAAGGTCACACAGCCAGTGAGTGGTGAAGGGAGGATTTGATTCTGGCTTACCTCACACAGGAATGAGCTCTTAGTTACCTGCCATTCTACATTTTGAGAATGGGTTGTACCCTAAATGTCCACAGGCAGCACTGACTCTGTTGGGAGGCTGGGGAAGCTTATGCAAATCTTCTTAGAGTTGATGAAGTTTAAACTAGGTTTTGATGCATGAATGAAGAGTTCAGTAGTTGGAGAAGGAAAGAAGCCATGCCAGGTAGAAGGAAAAGCCTATGCAAGGCATGTAGGTTTGCTCTTACATTTTTCTTCTTCATTTAACTTATACCCTCCATGTCCCTGTCCTTTCTTTTAAATCATACTCATTCTCCTATGCCCCTTCCTTCACAGGAGGGTTTGGATATTTTCCCTTTTGCTCTGCTGGCACTAGGCCTGATTTTGGGGGTAGAGAGAAGCCCCAGTGATTCTAGAGTAGACCCAGATCTCATCAATTATTTTAAGCACTTGGAAAAGAAGGTTGTATGATCCCTCCTCTCTCAACACACACACCCCTATTAAAAATGCTAGGAACATGTTGTCGAGTGTACAATCCTTGGAAGGACTAAAGTACTTATTGCCAATTTTAAAAAGACATTCTGAGGAAAAAAAAAACTAAAGCAGATGGGAATAAATTGAATTTTCTGTCCCAAGAGATCTTGAGCTGTGAAACCCATGTAACTGACCACTGGTTTTCTGGAGGGGGGGGGTATGAGAAATGAGAAGGTAGGAGGAAGGAAGAGAAGCTCAGAGGAACGTCTGCAGTGGAGGAAAATATCGTTCTGCAGAATGAGCAGTGCAACCCCATGGGACAGCTGGGCTCTTTTTATGGGGCCAGAGGAAACTTGTTAGTCATACCACACGTTATTACCTCTAAAGGGCTTCAGTTTTTTTTCATCTGTGAAGTGGAGATAATGGCATTGAACCTGTAAGATCATATAAGATGAGGTATATAAAGAGTTGCCTGGCACATAGTAGAAGCTCAAAAATGTTATCTATTATTAATAATAGTATCGGGCTAGAGAATAGAGTGCAAAGTTGACATTTTAGGTTGGGTTCCATAAAAGGAGAATGAGACTGGGATTCTTGTGAGTGTGATATATTGAGACAAGACCCTCAGAAGAAAGGAGAGGAGAGGTCTGGGGAAGGAGCTAAGCAAGGATGTGCTCCGATCTCACTGGATGCATGAACTGTGCATGCAGAATTGATCCCACCTTAAAGCAAGGGGATGAGCCCCTTTATAAAACTCTAGGTTAGTCAGTCATTGGTTGCAGGATGTCTTGGGGAAGGGGGTATACCCAAAGTGGGCTTTCTGGGCAAGATGGCTCCTGTTTGGCCGATTGCAAGTTTCCCCTAGGGCAGAGGTAAGCCTAGCAGCTGATACTCAACAACATCCAGGGAATGGATGCTTTGGGCTAGTAAAGTGGATCAGTGTTGGATGCACAAACAGGGTCCATTTTAGTTGTCAGGGAGAAGGATGCTGAATAGAAACTCAATAAAGTGAGCATGACACTTCTGTTTTTATGTAGTATAAGGATGAACATCTTGACACAAAGATTCGGGGAGCACTCTGATGTGACCCAGGAAATTTCCAACTAAGTCCTCCTAAGGATCTTGACAACTTCCAGAATCCCAGTCTCTCACCAGAACCTACCTTAATATTGCTGCTGTTCAAAGACTGTGAGCCTCGAGATTCACCTGACTCCTCTAGGGCAGAAATGATGTCTGGTCTTTCATTGTATCCTCCATGGTGCCAAGCATGGTGACTTGTATACAGTTGGTGCTCAGCAAGTGTTAGCTGATTGAAGAACATTGCCCCCAGGCAGTCTCAGGAATTCCAAGCTGCTGACTTTCTGGGATGATTAGAAAAAGTGGCTTCATTCATGAACATCCAGACTTCTAGATCTGGAATTTAAGGTCCTCCTCTGTCCCCTCACTCTCCTGATCTGGCCTCCAGGACTATTTCCAGTGACCTTCTCACCCACCTTCACAAGCCTCGTGCCGTTGCCCAGTACTTCCCAACCTTTCCTCATGCAGTGGTATCACCATCTACCCAGTTATCCAGGCTAAAATACTAGGGGGAATTTTTGATTCCTCTTTTTCCTTGTCACTTCAAATCCCCTGGCAAGTCTGATTTATTCTACTTTCAATTACGCCCCAATCTGGCCACTTTTCATCCTCGCCTTTGATACCATCCCGGTCTGTCTCTTTCCTTTCCTTCGCCCAAGTTACAACCACCCCCTTGCTGTTCTCCCTGCTCCAGATCTTGCTCAACAAAGCAGGTTGTGTCTAGCACAATGCCTGGCCCATAGTGGGCTCTCAGTGACTACTTGATGGATGAGCATGAGGATCTCTTTTTGACATTAAAAAAAAATCATGGATTGCCTTAATAGCAGGTATTTTAGTATACTTCGCTTGAGGAACCATTTGTTGAGCAGATGCCTCTTTGAATTCAGTAATGCTTTTGAATGAATAGATCTATAGACATTTGAAAAGTAGGTAGTTGTACTGAGGATGCAACACTGGCAGATACTTTGCAATACCTCTACGTCCCTCTAGGAGGCGGTGGCTCACAGGTCAGAATCCACTGCTTTTTGGTTAAACTAGGTCTCTGCTATTCCTGCAGCAAGATTCATCCTTGGATTCTGTTCTCACCCCTCCTGTGGGCCTTTGTTCCCATTGTGTCTTCCACTTGGAATGCCCTTCGAATACACCTCAAACGCTATGTATACAAAGCCCGTCCATCTTCAGAGTCTCAACGCAAATGTCAACTCTTTTGAAGGCTTTTCTGATTTCACCCAAGTGAGAAGATGTATTTCCTCCTTGTTGATGTTCCATAGAGCTTTATCTATACTGCTCTTATTTATAGCTGGGGCTGCTCGATTTGGAAATTTCATGAACCAATAATTTTTTTTTTTTCCAAAAAGAGAAATCTGACATAGTTTTTGGCAACTTTTGATTTTGCCAAAAAGTCTTTGAAACAAACAGGTGTTGCTGCCACCCTCATTTCCATAAAAGAAAATTATTTAAACACAAAAAAAGAGAGAGAAAAGGAAGAGAGTGCAATTATTTCAAAATAACCATTTTAATAATCAGATCAATTTAGTTCTATGAGAAATTCTTACAAGGGTGGTTCTTATTTTTCTCTTGTTTCTGAGTCCTAATAAAGAATTCATCACAGGTAATCCCTAGTCCAGAGAGGGACATTTGGAAAATTTGTCTTCTAATTCTTCATGTCCCTACCTTATCCCCACTTTTAGCCTGGGCTTATCACGTGTCTAAATCAACACCATCTCCTCGGCAAAGCCTGGCTCATGGTGAGTGATGTAAGACTATTTTGTTGAGTGTCATGAAGGGCAGAGATCCTGTGTTTTCTCTGAAATAGTTTTGGATTTTGATCCTTTGGCGTCTGTTCCACTGAAGTTTAAAGAAAGGTCTCATGGCAGAGCTACCCTTTTCTGGAAGCTGAGGACATTGTAGAGCACTAAAGGTAATCACTCAGCCTTCCAGAAGGACAGTTTCTGTCCAATGTGGGGAGAAGAGACTACGATGTTCTTGATTTACAATATCACAGTAGGCGCTCAATAGTTACTTAACAAATCTCTATGATCAGCCTTGCAATCTGTGATGTGAATGCCTTCTTTTGGTCCTGAGAGCTTTCTCTGTGGAATGTGAGCCTCACCATGCTTGGTGTTATGTTGCAGAATGCAGCTGTTCCTTTCAACAACAGGAGGATGCAGTGGAGCCCAAAGGTGGCTGCATTCTGAGTCCCTTCCAGTCATGGAGCACAGGGAGGTCTTGTGGCTTACCCTGAGCTGCCTTTAATCACTTCTCTTTTTAGAGCCCTTGGGAGAGCTTGGCCAAATACAAACAGGATATTCCTGGGTAAGGCACTAACCGCAGACCCCCAGGAATTTAGGGTACAGAGCTGTCCCGAGGAGGCTGAATACTTAGTACTCAGACCCTCTGTCTGAGGAATAATGAATTCTCATTTGATCATCTGCCGTGTAAATCACCGACGACGGGGAGTTAATCATGCATAGGAAATGAATCCTGTCTCTGAGTTAATGAGCACAGAGCTCAGAGCAGCATCTGTTTACTCCCTCTACTTTCAAATCTCTGGCAGTTTGAACAATTAATTGTACCCAATAATCTCTCTTTGTCTTTAGGCATTAGGGAAAAAACCCTGTTCTCCCCAAAACACACATACCTACTGAGCAGTGGGTAAAGAAGCCTGTATTCAGTTTCTTTACTCACTTAAAAAATGTTCTAAGAATCAAAGTATATATACATGTATGCGTGCCTGCATATGTGTGTGTGAGTGAGAAGGGGAGAGAGAGAGGGAGGGGGAGGAGAGAGAGAGAGAGAAAAGAGAAGAAGATGAGGAAGAAAGAAAAAATTTTGCTTCTATTTTATGAGTATTGCATAATGTATCAGCCAGTATACCAAGCGTTTCACTTGTGGGATCTTGTTTCATCACCATTATACAATTACAGACCCTGGTATTATTAGTTCCATTTTATAGAGAACACTGAGGTTCAGAGAGGTTAAGCCACTTGCCCAAGCCACTGAGCTGGGAAGTGGCTGGGGAGGCATTGGAGCTCGGGTTGCCCTGACAGTGAGTCTCAGAGCCTTAGCTTTTCTGCTACTTATGCCCTTTGCTTGCAGGGGAAACTTCACAAACCTTCAAATCCCTGTCCTGATGTCCCTTCCCTGGTCCCTCTTGGACAGTCCACAGGCAGTGGCTCTAAGGCTAAGCTGCCCGGTGTCCACCTCAGCTTGCTACTGAGCAGCACTGGGCAAGTTACTTCACTTCTCTGGGCTTCAATTTCCTCATCTGTCAGTTTGGAACAATCACAGTGCCTATGCACATGTTCTTGTGAGGATTAAGTGAGGTGATACATAGAGAGAGGGTACCAAGTCCTCTATTAGGAATATTCTTATTACTATTCTTTATGAAGCACTTACTATGTGCCAGGCACTTTGCTAAGCATTTTATACACAGTATGCATCTCTAAGTCTCACAACCTCCCTGGAAAGTAGATATTAATTAATAACCAATCAATCATTCAGTAATTATTTACTGAGCATCTACTGTAATGTGCAGGCACGTCTTGATGTGGGGGCTGGGTTGAGTTGGGATGGTGACCAATAAGTAAAATTAAATGGTGGTAAAGGTTATAGAGGGAAAGTGCATGTGCTATAAGAACATATGGGGGAAGGGAGTGTCAGAGATGTCATTTTGGGGAAAGTGACATTTCAGCTGAGTCAAGAAGGTTGGGTAGAAGGAAGTCAAGTCAAAGAAAAGGGGTGGGGAGAACATTCTGAGCAGAAAATGAGGTCATGCTATGCTTATTTAACTAGGATCTTTCATATTTTAATCCAAAGATGTGATAAAATGTGAGTGATGTTAGGGTCTGTGGCATTCTGCTGGGGCTGAGGGAAGGGAGAAGTTTGGGGCAAGAGTATGTCCTATTCAGATCACCTGGAATATTTCCATGTAAATGACTATGAGGTCATCAGTTGATTTTATTCAATAGATGCTTTGCTCTCAGCAACCTTAGAAAGTCAAAATTGGATGGAAACTTTGATGTCATCTGGGAGTCAGAGATTGCAAAGAGTTTGTACCTAGTGTGGTAGCTGTTATCAACTGGTAGTATCTGCTTATAATTATCTGTTGGGAAGAGACTCTAGTAGTAGCAAAGAGTGGTGGGATTGATTAGTGATGTCTGTTTTGGGCATGGAATAGAGCTTTATGGCAGGTATTTGAATAGGGACCAAAAAAGCTGTTAATTTTTTGGCATCAGAGGTCCTTTTAAAGAGAAAACTGTCTTTGTCTTATATATATTTTTATAGGCTGATTTAGGGGTTAAAGATGGGGCCTGAAGAACACAACCTGTAAGAAAACAGCAAAATAAAGGGAGAGATAAACTCTTATGCATGAGCAGGAGAGAGGGGAAAACATCTGTAGGGGAGAAGAGGCTGGGCCACATGCTGGATGGTTGAACCTCAAAGAGAAGAGAAAAGAACTTGGGAAATTCCGGATGGTAGAGCAGACAAAAATTTCAAAAGTCAAGATACCTCATTTTCAATTTTAAGTGGTTTAATACACTATAGCATACAGTTTGTGACAATAAAACTGACAAAAATCTGAGATACTGACATACTAAGACTTGTGGGGGGCATTTTGGGGGGAGTGAAGGGCAGTGTCCAGGAAGAGATGACATGATATGGGAAAAGAAGAGAACGTGTGAGATGCTGAAATGCTGATCCACAGACTGAATCAACTCAGCAAAATAGAAAGCCCAAAGATGGGAGTAGGGCTGGAATTTGTATTTCTCCAAGTGTCCCTGGGTCAACCTGGGTTGGGGAACCTGCGGCCTCGGGGCCACATGTGGCCTTCTGGGTCCTTGAGTGGGGCCTTTTGACTGAATCCAAATCATACAGAACAAATGCTTTTAATAAAGGACTGGATTTAGTGGAGGTGCCACACTCGGGGATCTTGAGGGCCACGTGTGGCCTTCAGGCGGCAGGTTCCCCACCCCTGTGCAGGTGTGAGACACATACGTATCTGCTTCCCTGTTCTAGCCTCTCCTCCTAATTTTATAGATGGGGAAACTGAGGCCCATCTCGGGAGAAGGAACCTAATGGAGGTCTCATCTGGTGGCTGCCCAATGAGCCTGTTCTCTGAGACGGTGGCAGGAGACATTAGGCAAGCTTAATGAGCCAGCGCTTCATGTCTGCCATCATCCTTGGTCTGCAGCACTCCGTTCAATTTGGGCAAAATATCACAGACTCTCAGATGCATTTTTAAAGGGAAAATTGTCAGAATGTAAATGAAGGCTGTTTGGTCGCGTGCATGCTTGTGTGCGTGTCGGAGTATTTGGGCAGGTTAGGGGTGTAGTTGGGAATCTGGGTATGAATTGAAGGGAAAGAGGGAGAAAGAGAATTTCACTTGCTTTTAGCTCCTGCTGTCTCCCTCCTCCCTGGAGGGGTCATTTCGGGAGAATGCCCTGAAACACGTCTTGCCTGTGAACAGCGGGTGGTCACTTAGGTAATGGTAATCCAGGGGAGCCCAAAGGGCTGCCTGATGAAAAACCGGTTCCTCCGTTTGCCTCCCTGCAGTGTCTAACATTTCCACCATCAGACACCCCTTTGGGATGACGTGCAGATATGCAAATGTCTTTGCTGAGGAGGGAGCAGACTACATAATAGCCACCAGTGCCCTATAAAGGATTCATTAGTGATACTCCCTCAAAACGTACTGCTGTTTCTGTGTTCAAAACGTTGGCATGTCGACATCGTTATTTGTGCCTCATCATACTTCTCTATCAAGAACAGATAATGCCCCATTTTGGGGGAGGAGTAAGCCAAGTCTTGGTCCTGGGTGGTTGTGACTTGCCTGGGAAGCAACTTAAGGAGCAGAGGTGAGAATCCAGGTCTTGGCGTGTTGGCTCCCAGAGTAGTAGACGATGAGTGATGAGTGGTTTTATCTCCAAACGGGATTACGTTAAAATGTTTTTCAATTAGATTTTGATTGCACAAGTGATAAATGTTCACTGTAGGAAAATTGAAAAATGGAGAAAAGCCAAAGAAGAAACTAAACTTTAGCCATCATCCTACAATCCCAAGATTATCTCATTTTCATTTTGGGTTATATCCTTTTTGTCGTCTTTACCATAAGCATTATGGCTTTTCAATAAAAATGGAATAAGAATATATGGAATTCCATGATGTGGTTGTATTGTTATTTGCTTGACAAACTCTGTAAGTAGCAAGCATTGGCTGAGCTTTTTTTGTTGAAAAGCAAGATGCCAGGACAATGAAGGATATACTAATGGATAAAGCCTGGTTCTTATAATCCAGATTAACACACTGCTGAAAAGGGCAGACAATTCCTATTTGTTCAACAGCTAGATCGAATATCTGCTATGTTCCAGGCACTGTCTAAGGCATGAGGGATGCAGCTAAAATCAGTACAGAAAAGATCTTAATGCAATTCTTCTATTGTTGGATAGAGATAAATAATAAACACATGTTTGGTGGATATGTGTGTGTTCATAAACATAGTGAGATGTAATAGATTGTATAAAGGAAAATAAGACAGGGTCTGCAGAGGGAGTAAGGAATGTCATTAAAAACACTCTTAGTTTTGTGTGCTTTTATTATTTTAACTGACATGTAGTAATGGTACACATTTATGGGGTACAGTGTGATATTTTGATGCATGTATACAATGTGTACTAATCAAATCAGGGTAATTAGCATATCTATCAACTCGAACATTTATTTTTTATTCTGGGAACATTTAAGATCTGTTATTCTGGCTATTTAAAAATATGTAATAAATTGCTGTTAATTATGGTCACCCTATCATGCTATAGAAGACTACAATTTTTTCTCCCGCTGGCTGTGCTTCTGTATCCATTGACCCATCTTTGGCTCTGCCTCCATTCTCAGCCCCTAGTAACCACTGTTCTACTCTCCTTCTGTGAGCTCAACTGTTTTAGCTTCCACATATAAGTGAGAACGTGTAGTATCTATCCTTCCGTGCTTGGCTTATTTCACTTAACATAATGTTGCCGTGAATGACAGAATTTTGCTCCTTTTTATGCCTACATAGTGTTCCTTTATCTATTCATCTGTCCATGAACACTTAGCTTAGTTCCGTATCTTGGTTTTTGTGAACAGTGCTGCAATAAATAGGAGGATGCGAATATCCCTTTAATCATACTGATTTCCCTTCCTTTGGATATATACCGACTAGTGGGATTGCTAGATTGTATGGTAGTTCTGTTTTTAGGTTTTTAAGAGACTTCCATACTGTTTTCCATATACGGCTGTACTAATTTACATTCCTACTAACACTGTATAAGGGTTTCCCTTTCTCCCCATCCTTACCAGCGTTAGTTATTTTTTTGTCCTTTAGATAATGGCCATACTGACTAGGGTGAGATGATATCTAATTGTGGTTTTGATTTGCATTCCTTAATGATTAGTGATATTGAGCATTTTTTCATATTTTTATTGGCCGTTTGTAGGTCTTCTCTTGAAAGACATCTCTTCAGCTCATTTGCCCATTTTAAAATCAGATTATTATTGAGTTCCTTGTACATTTTGGATACTAATCCCTTGTGAGATGAATCATTTGCAAATATTTTATCCAATTGTGCAGGTTGTCTCTTCACTCTGTATCCTTTGCTGCACAGAACCTTTTTAGTTTGATATGATCCCATGTCTATTTTTGCTTTTGTTGCCTGTGCTTTTGAGGTCTTCTCCATGAAATCTTTACCCATGCCAAGACTAATGTCTTGAAGTGTTTCCCCTATGTTTTCTTGTAGTAATTTCTTAGTTTCAGGTCTTACATTTAAGTCCATTTTAAGTTGATTTTTGTATATGGGAAGAGATCCAGTTTCCCAGCACCATTTATTGAAGAGATAGCAAGACATTTTAAAAATCCTCTAAGGATGTGACATTTGAGCAAAGACCTGATGCAGGGAGTGACCTATGTGAATACCCAAAATGGACCAGCAGTAAAGTGCAAAGGTAGGGAGGTGGGAAGGAGGTTGGTATTGGGAACAGGGACACCCAAGAGCATTGTGAACAGGGAGAATGCTAGGAAATGTGGTTGAAGCAGTAGTCTGAGACCATCTAGTTGGCTCGATGGTGAGCTCCAACAGGTCTTAAGCAGATGAATGATGTGAGCTGATGTCTATTTTCAAAGGTTCACTTTGGCCTCTGTGTGGAAACTGAATATGGTAAGAAGAAAAGGCAAGAAGAAAAGCCAGAAGACCAGTTTGGGGGATGTTGGAATTATCCAGGAGAGAGCTGACAGAGGCTTGGACCAGGGTAATAGCAGAGCGACTGGGGAGGGTTCAGATTTGGAAACACCACGAAGGTCAGGCTCTCAGGGCTTCCTGAAAAGTGAGCAAAGGGAAGTGGTCAAGGACGACTGAGCAACCGTGTGAATGGTGGTCCCACAACTCAGATGGGAGGACCATGGGAGAAGAGAGGAAGAAAGTTAGAGGTTTGGTTGTAGATATGTTAAGTTTAAGATTGCTGTCAGACTCCTAACTGGAGCTCCTAATCACGTAGTTAGATATACAAGCCTGGAGATCAGGGGACAAGTTGAGATCAAAAATACAAATTTTAGAACCAGATGCTCTTGAAAGTCACGGGGCTGGAAAATGACTATTTGGTGTGGTGTCAGGAGAAGGGAAACTTGAATTTCATTGGGGCTGGGGGAGGGTAGGAACATGAAAGTTACCTTCACTTAATTTGTGGTTGTGCTGAATTTGCCTGCATCTATACTCTTGATGGGGAAGTGGTCCCAAATTCGCCTCTAGAGAAAGGTGGAGGTGAGGCACACAGAGCCTTTCAAGAAGGTTCTCACACCCCAGGGAACAAGACAGGGAGGAAAGCAGCAAATTTAGGTAAAAAGGCCACCAGGTCAGGAAGGAGAGGAGCAGAAGAAAAGGAACCAGGTTATGCCCAAGTTGGCAAAATGAGACCAGGGAGGCCTGTGTCTGCAAACAGGCCCCGGCTTTAGCGCTAACACTTGGGGAGCCAGTCAGGCTTGTGGGTACAGATGCTGACACCGCCCTCCCACGTCTTCCAGCAGGCTCAGTCGCCCCAGTCTCTTTCCACTTTTGTCCATTGGTTGGCAAGGGTTTTGGTACATCCTGTCAATATAGTCCTCTCATTTTGCATTGCTCACTGGCTGAGATAGTACCCATTATTTTATATCTATACCATTAAAGAAAATGCTTTTGAGGACTTGATGCAAGTTTGTGGATAAATGCCAAGTCCTAGGAGCCCCCAGATTGATTCCTCCTTGCATGCATGCATATGTGCCTGCATGCATCCACCATCCATTTCTCCCTTCATTTAGTAAGTCAATATCGCTTATTAAGCTCTTGCTTTTTGGCAGATTTGGGGCTAGGTGTCAAGGACATAGAATAAGATACAGCTGCTCTTTAAAGGAAGTAAGAAGGACAAGATCTCTCTGATCTGCTCTTGACAGGTAGTGACATCTTATTTTGTAATTCCCCAAAGCGAGTCAGTCCATGGACTAGTTACATTGCAATTGTTTGAAGACCTTTTAAAAATACATACTCCTGAACCCACCTCAGAATACATATCTTCCAGGGACTGTATTTTTGAAAAGGTCTGAAGGCAATTCTTTGTCTCAAAAAAAAAAAAAAAAGAGTCTTGCTCTGTTGCCTGGGCTAGAGTGCCATGGCATCAGCCTAGCTCACAGCAACCTCAGACTCCTGGGCTCAAGCGATCCTCCTACCTCAGGCAATTCTAATGCTTGGTCAGGTTTGGGAATTCAGTTGACTGAGGTTCAAGTGGGCTCTGAACCTCACTTGCCTCAGATAAAGAATGGGCATAGTTTTGAATAATTCTTCCTTCCGGCACTATTAGAATGAAATGGCATTAGAGAAAACTCTCAGCACAGGAATACTTCCTAGTAGGTAGGTCTTCTGGACGTATCTGTGGAACAGGGGTCCCCAACCTATGGTGAGTTGTATAATTATTTCATTATCTATTACAATGTAATAATAATGTGCACAATGAATATAATGCACTTGAATCATCCTGAAACCATCCTTCCCTCCGGGCTGAGGAAAAACTGTCTTCCATGAAAACAGTCCCTGGTGCCAAAAAGGTTGGTGACACTGCCGTGGAGGCGCTAAGCCCTCCTTGAGACTGAATGGATGAGCAGTGTCTACACCACCCAGTTAGAAACACAGACTCCTGGCCACACTCCAGATCCCCTGAATCAGAATCTCCCAGGTGATTCACCTTCACTGGTAGGAAGGGGACTTGGCTAGTCTGACCTGCCATGGAGGCGGTCACCCCTGGGAGCAGACTGTCTCTATTAAGGAGCATTAATGAAATTTAAAAATGATTTTCTCGGTTGTAATTGTGGGATGCTGCTCTGTTTGCAAGTGATTTCAGTGCCCAGTTATGCAGCACAACAAGTGATGTTGGGAAGCAGGGGTGACAGGCTATCGGGGACACTGGATCCTTCTGTCTACCTGGCCGAAGTGGTCCTCTCTTCTGGGAACCACACTCACCTTTTCTCCGCGTGCAGACTGTTCCTCTTTAGACGTTGTGAGTGTCACAGGCGCAGAGCTAGCTCAGGCTTCTCCCCAGAACTGAAGGTGGTTTCGGGGGAGTCTTTGTATCTTAGCACTTCTTGAACTTGAATGTGCCCAGGAGTCATCCAGGGATCTGGCAGGTTTGGGTTAGGGGCTGAGGCTGTGCATTTCTGAAACGTTCCTGGGTGATGCTGCAGACCCATGGGACCACCTCTTACTAGGGCTTCTCAAAATTTCCTTCCACCCACCACGAATTAGGCCAGAATTTCTGGAGGTAGAACCTGGACATGAGTCATTTTCAAAAGTTCCACAGGTGATTCAGATATGTAGTCTGGATTGAGGACTACTGATTTAGGAAACCCTTTATATCCATTCTCTCCCTCTTTCTTTCTTTGAGATATTAGCTGTGATCCAAAGCAGGCAGTTGAATTGAGAAAGAGCTGTCTGCTCCAATGAAAAGATCATGGAGAGACTATTGGTGGGAAGGGTACTCTCTAAATAGAATCCCTTAGCTGAGGAAGTCTTCCCAAGACTCTAGCTTGAATCCTGCATGCTGCAATTGAATCGTGCCCTACTCTTATTTCTTCTCCCATTCATGGAAATGCTGATTCACCTGCTACTCACATCTAAAGGGAGATGGGGCAGACATCCCTTGGCATGATCCTCATCCATCTTATTCATTTCCAAAGCTTGCTGAGATGAGATGCAGTGAGAGTTTGAGGAGGAAGGGAGAATGCATCTATAAGGGTTGGCATGACACAGAAACCTCATTCAAAGAGAATTAGGCAAAGATAGTTTGTATGTGTTTATACAACTGAAACATTGCTAGTTACAGTTGGATCTGTAGTTTCAAATGACATCCTTGTAGCCTCCTCTCTCTCTTTCTTTCTCCCTACCCCAGGTCATAGTGACCCCAGGTTGGCTCCATTCTCAGGCAGCCTCTCCCCTCATGATGACCACCACCAGCAGCTCCAGGCTCACATCCTATTCTTTTAGAAAAGCCAGAAAAAATGGAGGGTATTCTACTTTACTGACATTGCCCCCAAATTAATTGCATAAACTCTCTTTGGTTCTGACTGGGGTATAACTCCATCATTCAATCAACAAGATGAGGGCATCATGAACACCTGATTGGCCAGTCATGGTCCATCCTTGTCTCAGAGCCAGGTATGGAGTCAGCCCCACCCAAAGGAGGCCTGGATGCTGGGCAGGCACCACAGGATGCCTGATGCAACCTCCTAAATGCTTGTCACCCACAGTCCTGGGGCAATCTGGCCTTGGCCACCCAGCCAGTCCCCTCCCCAAGGCCCTCATGGACTTTCCTTGAGAGTTTATTGCACAATAGAGTCCTGATGACTTTGCTCTCTGGAGAACACAGACTTATTTCCAGTAGGTGTGGAACTGAAAAGGAGGCGGGAAGGGGAGCAGGACACACATTGATAGGTTTACCCTTCCTGTCCTTGTGACCCCACATTTAATTCTGAAAGACAATTCTGTTCACCAGCTGGGAGAAGGGACAAGGAAAGGGGCTGGAGAGCTCAGTTCCTGGCTGATTTTCCTCCCACAATTCCAGAATGGAATCGACTCTTTACTTTGCGAAAATAAAGTAGAGTCTTACCCATGGATACTACATGATTAAACTATTGCAGTGGTGGGAGGAGGCCCTATGTGGTTTTTTTGAAAGGTTGAAAATTCAGTGGCTGCAAGGTTTTAAGTGGGAAGTGGCGTGGTCTGAATTTCCCACTGCTCTTAGGATCACATCTAAACTCCTTACACATGCTGACCTGGCTTGTGCTTCCCCTGGACACTGATTTTGTGACACTCTACCTGCCTGCTTTCTGTTCCTTGGGACCTCCCTGCCTCTCACCTTAGGAGGTTCACTTGTGCTACTCCCCCCCTTCTTGGAGTGACCTTCCTTCCCCTCCCACCTGGATTCTTACCTCTACTTTGTGTTCTTCCTTGTTTACTTCTAATCTCTTAGTTAAAATGCTGCTTCTAGTGAGAACCTCACCCTGCCCATCCACCTCCAATCTAAATTAGGCTGACCAGGATACCTTGTTCTTCCCCTTTATAACTCACATTGCTCCAGGCTCCATGAGGATGGGGACCTTGTCTGTTTTTGTTCATCAGTGTGGCTCTAGGGTTTAGTTTGATCCTGGCGCATAGTAGGTGCTTTATGAATAAATTAGTCTGATGATGTTCCCTGTGTCTTCCAAACCTGCCTACATATCAAAGTAAACCGAGGGACTCTCATTAATACAGATTTCCTAAATCCTCCTCTTGGATCTTCATAAAGATATCTGGGGGGGTTTGGGGAAAACCACTAGGTAATTCGGAAAAGGTTTGCCAGGGTTGGAAATGATCAGGGCCCTCAGGGAGGACCAGGAGGAAAAAATAATAATCTTTTGTTTTA